>JAOXNO010000078.1:35424018-35441518 GCA_028565335.1 Limnodromus scolopaceus | reverse complement strand
ACCCATACCTGTGCAGCCTTTACTACACAGACATTTAAGTACTAATTAGCTGACACATTCTGGTAGCCAGAAAATTCCACCTAAGCTCAGGAGGAGTTATTCCTTGACAGGATCTTCGTGTCACCCAGTGAAATTTGTGCCGTAGGGCAGGAAACCGAGCCTCAAGGAGGCTGCCCCTCAACTCTCCTCCTTTCCTCCGCGTTGGCCAGGCATGCAATATGCAGGCACAAAGGGAAGGGGGACGGGGGGTGCCCCACGTTTCCCTTCAGTAAGATGCAGTCTAAGATTATGCATATGAGGCATGACTGGCTATTGGTGCCCATACTGTATGAGACAAGTTATCTATAACAGACTTGAAAAGCACCCTATCCCCAGCAGCACTTCCACCACCTATGATTGTGGTTATATACCTGTCTCTACTCCAAGTTAAAATGCAGCATCTTCTATTTGCATGGACATTTCCTATAAAGATTCAATGCACAATTCCAGATCTTAAGCTTTTCCACTCAACTGTTTCATGAAGACATGGTTAAAGAGCTATGAAACCTCCTTAAATTTCAAGAGTTCCTACTCTCCCAGTGTGTAGCATGACTCTTGCACAGCAACACAAAAGAATCTTAGCATACACCCTAAATACATACCAGCTGTAATGGCTTCTAGTTAAATAGAATCCTCCCAAAATGCAGAGGGTCACATTTTCCCTGTTACGCTGCTGAACAGACTGAGCAGTCAGGCATTCTGGTTTCCTCTATGTTCCTTCTTTCCAAGCTGTTTTTCAGTGAATGCAAGGAACACCTCAGCACCTTCACTGTTTCACTTGCTTTTTTCTTTTATCCTCATAAGAGGAAAAACGGGGTGGGAGGTGCCGCAAGGCAGGTATCTTGAAATGGCACAGCTCCTGTCCTGGACGTACTGAGGACAGCATTGCCTCTTGCCAGGAGCTCCACAGAGAAGGGTGGTTTGTCCTTGCTGGCCTCCAGTTGCCTTGGGTGGATTTATCATGACCAGCTGGCTGCTACCGAAGCTCCAGCATGCTCATTTCTAAGTGCTTTTCTCCTCCTGAGCCAAACGATTGAATAGTTGTCGTCCTTGTGTTACAAGGTGGCAAAGCAACCAGCAGTGGATTTGGGAGAAGCCAATGCACCTGCTAAGAAGTCCAGATTCGGGAACTTCTTAGTGCCTTATGTAAATATGCTATGGGAATTGATCCATATTGATTGGTCACCAATTAATGGACATGAGATGGTCTCCTCTCTTAGAAGGAGGGCTATGTCAGAAGTTTTACCACTTTTTGTTTTAAAATCTACTTGCCTAAAAGTCCACCCAAAAATGCACAGGTGCTGTTTTGTGAGGGGGTAGCTGCCCTGCATGGGAGAGCGACGTTACCAGGAGAGGTGGCTACAGACATTTTCTGCTTACAAGGTACTAGTATAAGATAGAAATGAAGTAACAGATTAATTTGTGTAGCTTTAGCTTGTTACCGAGTCACACCAAAATGGGGATATTATAAAGTCTTTACTGTACTGAAGAATCAGGGATCAATAATTATTGCAGGCAGACTATCAGAGACCTAAACATCATAGACATTGGTCAAACACACCAACATCATAAGTATACATATAATATCAGCATTTTTAAACATTTCCCCTCACTCACCAACTGAATAGGTGCTTTTTAGTTATGGCTTGGACATCATCCAGTCACTATCTAATTTTGAGAGCTGGAGGAGGTAAGGGAAGCCAAAACCCTGCAGAATTTCATTAAATTTCTTATTTAGTTCTACTTACATGTTTCTGCATTCATCAGCAGTAGTGGTTTCAGATCATGCAACTCCTTATCTCCTGGTTTCTGCTGTGTGTGCTTACTGAGGTTTAGAAAGTAGTCTTATATTTTCTTCTTCCCAACAGTCTAGAAGAGTTATACGGAATCATTCATTATGAAAATTATTATCATTCAAAACATCAAAGTTTGATAAGATAATAAATGTCTTTCATACTATATGTTATGAGTTAGGTTCATATTTTGTACCCTCTTCAAATCTGCTCAAGTATACTATAAACCAGTGTCACACCTAACAAATTACCGCAAGGAGAAGATCTGGTCTTCGTGGCCTGTTGCTTCAGAAGCATCAGATTACAATGATGTTCAACGGAGGGTTTTTTGCCTTTTTTTTTTTTCTCCATTGAATGCTTCAAACTAGTTTGGCAATCCTTAAAAGGTTAATGAGTTCTGTCTGCTACAGAATGCCAAACTGATTTAATTCAGAAAATGATAAAACATTCCTAAAACGTAATCAGCTGTCACTTAGGAAATGACATGCAACAAGATAGAGGTGTTTTACATTTTGTTTCCTAAGCAGGGCTTCTGAGAGGTCTAGAGAAAACATCAGGTGGTTTCTCCACAAGATGCGTCTCTCTCCAAAATTGTTTTTACTGGAAATAAAACCAACAGTCATTCAATGTCCCAGTTTCTGTCCCTCCCTGTAGTCACAGCCTCGATCCCTGTTTGCTCAGAACAACCCAGCCTCTCTTACAGGGGGCAGCACCTTGCACGTGTCTCCTTGACATCCTTTCATGCATCCCAGTGCTCCTCCAGGATCTCAGGGTGATCTGAACACAGCGCAGCTGGCAGTTCCAGGAGACCTCTTCCTTGCATCGGAGGACGGCTGCTTGGGGTTGGAGGGAGTCTCCTTGTCCTTCCCAGAAGAGGAGAGAAAAATGAGACTGGGTATGTGGGTCAGAGTGGTAAAGAGGAGAGAACAATTGTTTGCTCTGTGCCACCCATGCACCCAGGAGCAATCCTCCACTGACAGCCTTTTTGACATGATGGACCCATCAAAAATGCCGTTCTTCATCATGGGTCTCCCCTGTCTGAGGGGGTGCATGTGGGCTTCTGGAAAATTCACCATGACCACAAACACTGCAGAGCTTCAGAGGCCTCACAATCCTGTCTCCTTATCAACACCTGCTACAGGTCAGTTTGACAGGGCCATGTTTTACAGTTTTGGCAAGTCTTGGGAAAAGTCAAAGAAATGACATCACGTTTCCTGAGTTGAAATGCTAAGCAATTTTATACTGTTAATGGAATTAAGACCATAATTTAAGATAGTATGATCTCACACCAAAAGTGATGTCTTGCAGATCTTCAGACACTACAGTTTTCTGTGATCCTGAAATTCTTGTGATGGAAATGAGCTCTAAAATGGCTGCCAGAGCCTGCCCCTCTTCACAGCACCATGCTGCTGTGCTCTTCTCACTCTGCACCACTAAAGTGTTCAGCAGCGATATCTCACACTTACAGAATGCTTTTCATCTACAAGCTTAAAGACAGGTCATGGTTGTTTCTTTTACAGAGCAGAATAGAAAAAACCAAATCCATCTTGGGTGACTTGCCAAAGGCTGCTGAAGATCCAGAGCACGGTCCGGTCTTGCTGCCTTCCCGGCTCTGATTTCCTGCAGCCTCTGTGCCCAGATCCACGCATCCTCCAGCCACAACTCCCCAGAACAATTCTGAAGCAATATGGGAGCAAACCAGTTTTAGGCGCAAGCTACTTGCGGATACAGTTGGAATACGATACAGTGTGCTTACAGCACTGCTCTTTTAATTGCTCTACCCAGATCTTTTTTGCAGCTTTAATCCCTGCAACCCCCTGCACTGCACACTTTAGCAGCTGAATATCCACCACTAGAGTCCAGCATTTAATCCAAAGATTTCATCCATAGTATCGCCAGAACTTTTAATTGTTTTCTTCCCAGTTGTATTTAGTGAGCCTCACTTTTGCTGTCAGCAGAAGGAGGCCCTCTTGCTTGATCTCCCAGAGCACAGAAGTATACAATGTGTTTCTTCTTGCTGGTTAGCATAAACCACCTTCCATACGTTCTGAATCCATCAAGAATGCTGTAAAGTTTAAATTGGGCTATCTGTAATTAACTATGTTTTTAAGAGTTTGTAGGCAATTTCAGAGCAGGGCTCGACCATATTAATGGTTTCACAAGGAGGAAGCAGAATTTAAACAGAGGAAACAAACACAAACATGTTCTTTATTTGAGGACAATGAAATTCATTTTAAAAAAGTGGGGTTGCAGTAAACTGATTTTTTTCGCATAGCAGCTTCCTATGGACAATATCTAATTAACTAATCAATTAATTAAATTAGCAAAGCCCCAAGTAAATTATTTATCTGTATAATTTCCAGGAGACAACTTTACCTAAAAACGTATTTATTCAATTTTTATCACATTTCCAGTCTGTGTAAGTCTAATTTGTTTTTTAGTTTACCGACAGTAATGATGGTTTCCTTAATAGTCTTTTATGTAACAGCATATAGAGAGAAGCAACACTGAACTCCTGGAATTTGGAGGTAAGCACAGAAGAGAAGTTACTTGCCACTAGCTGAGAGATTTTCCTGCCTGCCAGCTCAATGCAGAGAATTACTATAAACAAGTATTTTTATTCTGGATTTTTTCAGGTAAGTTCTGTTGTTGGTTTTATTTCCAACAGTTTCAGGAGATACATGGAAAAAGAAATCAGCATTAGGTTTCACATTGCACTTTGAGAAAACTTGACAGAAAAGTAAAAAGTAAAATTTGGCAGAAGAGTAGCAAGTCTGATGGTTACTAGTGTTTTTCTTGTACCCTTCAAATAATATAGAGGCCAAAAGGAATTATAAAAACATATTTCCCAGCCCACTTATGTCCAGGCACCTTGTCTTTTCTCCCGTAATTTAGAAGCAGAGAGGGGACGCAGAGATGGATGACAACACAAAACAAAAACCCTAAAACCCTACTTGTCTCTAGCTCACGTGAACTTTCCTCAAGGAGCATCCTATACCTTACTAAGCCATGAGTGAGACATCCTGAGTGCCTCTATGCCCTGCCAGGGTGCTGGGCAGGCTGCAATGCCCATGGAATGTTTGGGGTGAGACCCCAAGTTCACCCTCTGCCCAGGAAGCCCGAAGCAGTATCTACTGGGGTTGGTGCACATTTCTTACCTTACCTTCCTTCTCTAGGGTCTTCAAGGCATAAGCTTAGTAGCAGGCTGCAAACTCTGGGACAAGCAGGAGGGTCTGGTTTAAAAGAGGGATTCTGCTGCAATATAAAAGAGCTGTCATTAATAACAGTAATATCCAATAGCTTACTCTTCAATAGCACTCTGGCTGAGAATAATAATTTTCTAATTAATCAGCTGATACTTTGTTTGGGATCAGCAATAACGGCTCTGTGTCACATCACTCTCTGCAGACTTAGTGGATGTGTAGGACAGCAGCTCTGGTGAAATACAGCGATGCCCACAGCTACCGCAGCATTCCTGGGTCTGGCAATCGATAGAAAGGATCCTGCCTCTCTCATTTTCTATCACCTCTTTAATGTCTTTATTGATACAGTACTTAAAATTTGTCATTAGGTCATACATATTCCTAAATCCTCTCTCTTTTGCTGTTTGAAGTACCATACCAACAATAGGAAACAAAATTTATTACTTTTCAAAACAGGCAGAAATGTTTAAAAATTACTGCACAGTATGGTTTAATATAAATCTGTTGACTGCCCAGGGGTAGCACTTCAGATCATGTGGAAACTGCACATTTATACAAGGGTTCTCATATTTATGAAAGGATTTTAACATCAAACTTAGTTACAATCACCTATTTCAACAATGGGCAAGAATGAACCGCACGGTGAGACTAACGGCCACGATACGGAGCTGCACCAGCTCTCAGAACATCCCGTTTCTCCCTTCCCCAAACTGCAGTGCCCTCACCACGCTGCCTGCTCACCTCCTCCCACAGTGCCGGGCTCATGTGCCCTCCCAGGCTCCTGCTGAGCCCACATTTTCAGAGCCAAAGAGCCACGTGCAACTTGGCTGCCCACCCCTGTTGCAGCAGTTCAGCATCTTTCAACTCATCCTCCAGAGACCCAGTTCGGTGCTTACCTGAAATTTAGAGATAAATTCTAGGATGATGAAACTGGATGCAGGTGAAAAGGGAAAATTAAAAACTGCTGGATATGAAGTATTTTCAAATTAAATTATTTGCTCCCTCAGTCATATCTAGGAGTAACATTATCTACAGCTAATAAGGCAAACCAAAGGCCATCCCAAGTGGTCTTGCATGTATGCCACTGGCTAACAAGCGCATCAAGGGACACTGCCTCAAATCTGTGGCCACATGCTGGACTTCACTTTCACATATGACAATTATATGATATAAATATGATAATTATACTTATGTGTTCACTGATATGCCCCTCTCTTTATTCATATAATTCCTTCTCTCTTTTTTACCTGGCCCGGGCAAAGGTCCTTCATCATGCTAAGGTTTCAGAAGTCATTCCAGGCAGTATTTAGCACTCCCTTCCCTTACCACCACAGTCACCTAATAGCATAGCAAATGTGTGTGCTTTCCTTCCTCCTCTGACAGCTTAGGCAGTCAAGGTCAAAAGCATTGCCTGTGCTAGGCAGATGCCTTCTGCAATCTGAAGAAAGAGGACATAATCTGAGAGGGTCATTTCTAACACCGTGACCATAACCGAGCACTTCATCATTCCTTCTTCACCTTCCCAGACTTTATTTCATCTCAATTGTGCTTTGTGTAATTGTGCTGAAAATCGTCTTGCTTGAAATTCGTCTTGAAAATCGTCTTACAGAGAGAGTTGTCCGTCTTTTACCATCTATCAAAGGTGCAGAGGTGAAGGTAATGTTGGCAGCCCCACCAGCAGTGGGTTACTGCTTGGAGAGACCCATGCAGACACAGCACTGGACCACAGGCACTCCAGTAAAACCCATGTATGACAGCAGTGAACTCTTTAAAGTCCAATAATTAGATGAACACACTTAACTAGGCTAAAAAGTGATTCTGCTTTTTGTTTCCCAGCACAAACTATGAAATCAAGGGATAACACCCCCTAAAGTCACACCAAACAAACATGTAACCTGCTTGTAAACCCCAAGCTTATTTTGGTCTTCAAAGATAACCAAAGAACAAAAGGGTCTGCCTAAACTCACAATAAATTAATCACGGGCCCAGAAGTCACTGCCCGCCTAGGTGTCTGAACATATCTCCAAGTTGATGGACCAGAGGATGCTCTCTGCTCTCTTGGCTGTTTTGAACCTCAAAAACAAAACACCTCTGAACGGCACCTCTAATAAAGCAGCTATGCATTCTGCTGGTGCTATTGCTGCTTGTGAATGGCTCCACAAAGACAACAATAATGGAAAAAAAAGGTTTCTACAGTTTTGTTTTTGTCAAAATGAATCACTAAATTGATGTATTTTCATTCCCTGGCCACAAATGCCATTTCACAGTCCAGAATCATTACATACTCTGCAGTGATTGCTTTCATTAACAATAATATTTTTACAAAGCACTTTGACTAGTATGTTTTCCCTATTTCCCGGGACTACCCAGCATTTCCCTGGTGGTGAAATGGCCAAGGCCTTTCCTGCATAAAGCGCCCTAACACAGCCAACAGCTTTGGGGAGTTATTGTAGAAAAATCACTGAAACCATCAACCTAGTGCACAGCAGTGGGCTGAGAGGCAAACAACATCAAGTAGTATTAGCAAGGGGATAGAGCAGTAAACGGGAGGTGATACACTTTCTGTGTAAGATGATCTTTAATAGCTATAGCCCATAGGGAGCTTACCTAGACCCCTTTTGCAGGGCTGGGCACTGTGATACAGAAGCACAACGCTGCCTTGCAAAGGATGTACCATAGGGCAACAAAGATAATATCAGGTCTCTAAAATCTAAGTTGTAAGAAAAGGTTAAGGGGGTTGAGTTATTCTCCCTGGAAAATAACAGCCACAAATGTGACCTAAAAGAAGTTTTCAAAATTATGGGAAGTCTCTGATAAAATTCTTAGTGATACTTTGGTCACAGTGGCAAGACATTCACAAAAAGAGAAATATAAACATTATAAAACTGGGATTAAAGAAGAATTCAGAGAATTGAGCTATTTCATGCATAGACAATGCATAACAAACAAAGGTAGTGTTAACTCCCATTGAGGTCAACAAAAAAGTTGTCATTGATCTGAAGGAAGTAGAGATATCCTGGAGTAATTCCCAAGATGAACAAAACCATATTGCACTGGAGTTAAAATGATGTTTTTCTCAGCAATTAATATCTGAGCAAAGAGCAACAATGGAAGAGGGAGACACCCAGAAGAAAAGGTTAAATTACAACAGAAAGACTGGGTGACATTTCTTCTTTCTGCCTAGGAGATCACATCTTTTAGGAAGTTTCTGGGTGTGAGTTTTCCTGGGCAGGCACAGAGAACTGTATTTGTCTCAGATGAGAAGCAGATGGCTGTAAAGCAGGATTTTACTGCTTTGCATCCCGTCTGTGCATTGAGGGATGGGGAGGAGAAAATGTTGGAAGTTGCCACTTGGGCAAGGAACCAAGGACATGGGTGTGGTGATCTGCGTCCTGCAGATCCAGTCACTGTTGAGGCTGAAGGAGGTGGGAAAGTGCCTGCCTTTAAAACAAAGGAACCATGCTTTTGCTGCCCAGGAGCTGGTGTGGGAAGAGAAGGATATTTTGTCATCCCTAACCAAGGAGATGTTTGGGTAACCATCAATCCCGCACAAAACAGGGGAGAAGTGAGTGCATCCAGCACACTGCAGGGAGGGAAACGCTTCCCAGAGCTCTGGCAGAAATGCTGGACAAGCAGCTAAATTCCTTCCCAGAAACTGCTACAGTGACAATGCAATGCCTCCTGGCTCCCTCCAGCCCACATCTTGCAATAAATGTCAGCCTGCAGCCGTATTGGGCATAATTAGCCTATGATAATAAATTACCCACATTTTCAGGAAAATATTAGAGACCATCATTATTTGGAATAGAGCTGCATTCAGCTGCACAACCCTACCTAATATGATGGATGGAGTAGTCATACCACTGAATACATTTATCTAGAATGAAGTGATTATTTCGAAGATGAACACAGTCAGAAATAAGTGCACATGAATCATATACTACTACACGCTGGAGAGTATCAGAGTAGCAGGGGTTGTAGGTCAGCTGACCAGCCCATAGCTTTTAGTTGGTAGATTATTTCACACATATACCCTAGGATTTTAAAGCTCAATCTCAAAATCCCTGTGAATTTAAAAATGATTCCATGTTTTCTCTCGGAAGGAGGAAAAAAAAAAAAAAAAAAAGATACAAGGTGGTTTTTTCCCCCTACCTTAGAGAAGATCTTTGGTGCTATTTGACTCCACTGTCCAGCCACAGGTGAAAGCATATTGCCCAAAATACCACAGGCAAGCATATTGTAAAATAATTTTGATAACAACTAATCATTGTATGAAAAAGAAAGTAAACAATGAAGCACTTCATGTGAGGACTTCCTCATGTCCAAATGACTGGAAGAGAAGACAGGAGTCATTAAAGCAGAAGAGTCTCATCAGCTCTGCAACAAAACTATGCATGCCTTTTTGACATATTTTAATTCCCAACAATATTTCTTTGGCCTTTTCCAAACATTTTAGTAAAGCGAAGAAAACCATCCAGGATTATGGACAAGGCTCACAACTCTGTTCCCCAACAGTACCCTGGCACTGGCAGCATCTTGCCTTTTTTCTTGACACATTCTGGTGGTAGGTAGGGTTACTTTATACATCCAAATTCCATACCTGTGAGTTAAGATAGGCTCCTGTTTGGTGACTGGGGTTTCCGGAAGGCTCTGAACAAAGTTAGATGCTTTGAACAGAGTGTGTGAATACACAGCATTGTGCACATTTGTCTTTCTGAAATGCAGTAGCATAAATATAATTTCTACACATTCTTCTGAATTATGAGCATGCTTTTTTTTGCATTTGGAATGATTCATGGACTTTCATGTAAAGAAACCATATCTTGCAACTCAAGAGAAAACAAAGAATTTTCAGTCATATTCCATGTTCCCATCATCATCATTGCTGGAAGAGATGAGGTTTTTTCCTCCCCTCAATCCATCCCAGCTACAAACAATTTTATGCCCCCAGAAGCGATGTCTAGATTTTTGCTGGTAGGGGTGCTGTAGCCATCTTGTGGGGGAGCTTGTTTACCAACAGCGGTACTATGCAACATCTCCAGCTGTGAAAAACTAATAAATGTATCTCTCTTACTGTCAGACTAGTGAAAGTGTCTTTTTGGATAAGAAAACCAAAAGCAATTTTTAAAAGATGAGGTTATCTGTTATTAGACATACTTAAGATGAGTTACCACTAGATGTATGGCTGCTTTTTTTTTTAAGATTTATTGTATTTCTTGATAGGTCATCAGTTAAGGATTATTTATTACATCAGGCATCCATCCAACTGTTAAACATCTTGCTCACTGTGAATCAGAATTTTAAGCTAGTTTTTGGATGTGATACTACCCATATCTTAAAGCCAACCTCATCCTCAGTGGAAAAAAATATTATAATTAAACATAAAAATATTTATAAATATAAATTAAAGTTATAATAATTAAAATACTTAACGCAGATCTAAATCTAAGTCTAATCTAAACTAAGGAGATATTTAAAGGTGGGAATCAATGCTACCCCCAAACTGCAATTTTCAAAAAATTGTAAGTATTGAACATTTGAAACATACAGCCAAATTCAAACAAGTTCAAACATTTTTGGACAATCTGAATGTTTGTTTTCACGTGTTTGATATATTTAAGGAAGTAGAGGCAGGTGAAGCTCTTTAATAATGCCTCCTGAAAGCGGCATGCTAGTAAAATCATAAAGCAGTCTGACATTAGGCTGCAATACCCATGGGGTAAATAAAAGATGGAGTGGACAGAGAGGATCCTTTTATGGCTCACTCTATATTTCAAGAGCTGTGATGCTTGAAGGAAACAATTACATTGCATCTAATTGTTCAGACTTTCCAGAAGACTTTGTTGCTTTTTCTTTGGATGGAACATTCGTACGAAGAGCTGAGTAAGCCTTTTATGCCCTCCTGCACTGAGCTGTCTACCCAAAGCCCTAATGCACTGCTTCAGGGTTAGGGCTCAACTCAGAAAGGGCACTGCCACAGCATCTCTGCTGTTAACAGGGAGAAAAATTCCCTCTCCTCTGTTTCTCATGTGAGAGCAGAGTCTCTTCAGCTCTCCTCTCGTTCACCGCTGATGACCAAGAACTTGTCAGACAGAGTGAACTCCAACGTGCATTGGAAATATTAGGAAAAGACGGTGTCTGTTTTGTTAGTGCTCTGGGTTCTCACCTGCACATGGTCATAAAAGAAGAGATTTTCAAATTTCTTTACTCTTAGTAGGGAGATATTTCACTCATAGCCCATCTTTTTGCCCAAAAAAAGTGAGAAAGGGAACATCACGCCTTTCCTTAGTCAGACTTGCTTCTTGATAATTCCTGGTCAGTTGAGGAGAAAATTAATTCAAGATTAGGGGAACGAAAAAAGGCAAAACAAGATAGAGAAAAAGAACAGAGTAGGAGAGAGAAAATATGGATCTTTTTGTTTGCTCATTTGTTCTTTTATATAGTTGATGATTCTTTTCTGTAAAAGTGGTATTTTCAGGTAGCTGCTTTTGCCCCAGCTTGAGTGAAAATTAATATTCATTTAGAAAATCAGAAATTTCCACTGAAGTGCACTTGCACAATGTATCATGAAGCTTCAGGGGATCCATTAGTAAAGTACTTCTCACCCCACACTCACAGGATAGGAGGCTGTCCGGGAACATGAACTCCCCTCATTCCTCTCCAAAGATTTAGTTTCTTCCACTCACTTGTGGGCTGCTTTCTGTCCCTGCAAGAGCACACAAAGCTGCATCACTTGGTGGTACAGTGATTTAGCACCTGAAGTGGGGAATTTACTTTCCTGATTTGAATTACTTTAACTGCCAAAACCATAAACGCTGCTCCATCAGGCCAGGTGAAAGCGAGGCAGGAGAATTTCTTCCTGTTCCTTCAGCAATCAGTGCTACCACCACAAGAGGGGCTTTGCCAGCACCACTGTCAGGGATACAGCCCTCTGAGTTTGGTCAGGGGATAAGAAGAAGGGACAAATTTCTTGCTAGTTTTAAATTGTCAATAGATACCAAGAGAGAGAATTTTACAAAAAAAAAATGCTTCCACGTCAAACAGAGCGCTTTCTGAGAGTGCTTTTCAGATACAGCCAGATAGCATTATGTTTCCTATATGCAGCTTACCAAATGCATATATGCACATTTACAAAAACACACACACTTCTATACTTGCACTTTTTGACACTGAAATAATTTCATGACCAGAACTCGGTGGTCAGAAGGAAGAGGTTGCTGGATTAGTAGCACCAACCAATACCCTCTCTGTCAAGGCAGAATTAAGTCAACATATTTTTTAAAATGTTAAAAATCTTCCTTTATAAACTTCACAAAAATTAACTGGAATATGGAATAGAGATGTAATGATCAGCTGCTTTGCTTTTCTGATAGGAGTTTGACTCAAATCCCAAACCTCCGAAGGTATAAGACAAATAGGAGACTTGTGCAAATTAATTTGCTAAAAGAACAGGTAATCATGAAAATTATCCCAACATTTGATGACAGGGAAGCCTGTGGTCATGCGTACCCAGTCACCCACACATCCTGTCACTGAAAACAAAGGATGCATATCAGAATTGAATTGCTAGGAAACCACTGCAAAAGAGCTATTCATATATACACAGGTAAATTAATTAGTAAATAAGCAGCAGCTTAGATGAAGCTGCTGCATCCTCAGCAAACTTACAACAAAGCCACCAGAGGCAGCAGGTCAAAGACATAATTTTTTTCATTGTCATTCTGCAGGTATGTTGCAATTATTCACTGTAATGCACTAAATACAGGGTCAGGCTTTTTCCGCAAAAGGCAATGTCAAAACTCCAATTGACTTAAATGAGAAGAGAAATGGGCATTAAGTGGGCAGGCAGATTTTCCTCCATGTCCACTAAGACTCGCAATTTAACACAATTACTTCAGACAATCTTTGCAATCTTTCTCTAAAGCTGTTAGTACTTAATGAAATTTGTCCTCCAACATATTTGTCTAATCATTAGCCATTGACTAATTAGAGATTAATAAATACACACTAAAATTTCCAACTGACTGCTTTGTGGGGATCTTTCCCATTTCTCTGGGCTTTCAGGCTCCCTTCTCACTGCTGTACCCCTGAGAGGTGTGCTCTGGAGACTCTCTCCTCTTCCTCCTCCTCCTCTTCCTCTCAGCAGCCAGAAGGCTTCTGGAATTCATGCTCACCCTGACAAAGCTGCTCACAGACCTGTTACTTCAGGATAGTCACCACTGAGCAAAAAAGCTTTACAGAAAATTATATGGAGCTGAATTCCATCTATGTTCATGCAGTAGGTGTTCCAGATCTCACAGAGATGAGGATGACCCATTAAGGGTAATCTTAGATTAAGCAGATCTAAGCCGTAGTTTTCTTTTTTTGTTATCACTTCTGCCTTTCATAAACATTTGTAAACTATGCTTTCAAGTTTTTGATTTTTACGAATATATGCTAGTTGATACATCTTACCTTAGACTGAGGTAAGAAAACGGCAAGGCAGTCTTCACCCAAAGGCTTGGCAAAAACTGGGCTCTGGCACACCTTGTGTCCTCTACATCACCACAGCATTCTTGCCAGTGTCCAGCAAGCCACAGAGGAAAAATCTCCATTGAAAAGCTGGCACAACAAAGCAGGAGAGGGAAAAGATTCTTCCAGAGACTCTGGTGACTCTAAACAATCTCCAGCCAGCAATAAGGTACCGGCATGCACCTTCAAACCTGAACGTCAGAGGGAAAGTATCCATCAGATTTGCATGCATACCCACATTAATCCTTCTTACAATATGTTTGTCAAATACCAATATCCATTTTGCAGTGAGGTGGCAGACACCCAGATTTTCACTGTATTTCTCTCAATTCTGCCTGAGGACTTTTGACCATTTCCACTGAGCAACCGTTACTTTACTGCTCTAAGAAAGTTGCATTTCTTTTGGAGTAGCATTGTCGTCAACAGAAAACATGATGACATGATGACAACATGCTTATTTTCAGGAAAAAAAAATACCCTCTGAATGTCTTGACATCTGCAAAGAGTTATATTGGATCAGCAATTCATAGCCAAGTGACTATGCAAACCCAGAGAAAACCATTCATATAAAGCAGTCTGCTGCAACTGGAGTGGGAAAGCCGCTACAGCAAGAATCTGCTGAGCAGTAACCCTTGTGCATTAGATTTACATTTGAAATAAAGCCTCCATGAAATAAATGAACATTGTTGAAGAAGCATTCACATGAGTTTATATGACACTTCTCTTTAGCTCTTTGTAGACTCTCTGAAGCACAGAATTCAACTTTGATTTATTTTTTTTTTATTAAAAGAGCATAAAAGCTAATTCTGCCTGTGCTGAACCTACCAAGACTGCAATGGCTTGTATTCAAATCAGTGAAGTTATCACAGATTCAGTCAAAATTTAGTTCAGACTGAAATGCCATCTGAAATTTCAGGGATAGCCATCTTAACCTTTGGGTAAACCACTGCATTTTTCAGACTTTTTTTTAAGCTTGCAGACGTGTCTCATTTCCAGGTCCAGTATCAAAAAGAATGGAAAACAAATCAGCTATAAAGCACTTTTTCCTCCAAACTTAGAGGGATTTTAAAATTACATCAGGGGAGAATTCCACATATTCCACCATTTTAATCCATTCCACTATGTTTCTTGCTAATCCAAGTTTGTAGCATGTTTAAAATACAAACGTATTTTTGACTGCTCACGTAGTAGTGCTTCTCTTATTGGACTTGCCTCATTCTTAACTGATTCCTTGTTTAATCACGGGAACAGCAAACTTCAGTTCCCATGAACACCCATGCCAGAAAACTTTTTCCCTATTCTTTCCACAAAGGAGGCACAAGAGACATAAAATTGGGAACAACACGACTAGACCCAACAAATATTATCATATTATTAACCCACTACGTAAAATGTGTATGCTAATACCATCACCCTTATAGAAAAGGGGTAACATACATTTACATCTGATTCTTCAGACTGAAAAATTCATGGAAGTTTTCTTCAGCATTTCAAAACACCTTGTAAATCACATTATTACATCAAAAATCATTGGTCATAGCACTGCATTTGTTCTTGTTTGCTATAAAGAACTGTGAGAGAGAAGTAAAGCATGCCTCAGATATGCATCTATTTCTGCCTAAAGAGTGGTGTTGGTGCGTTTGCCACGGGCTCAGAGATGAAGATAACTCCCCAAACCTCTAGAGTCTGCAAATGCACTCCACCAAATTCAAGGCAAAACTTCCTTTCAGTTTAAGCTCACAGAGAATTAGCGCAGCGGCAAAGCCTCCTCTCTCCCCAGCCTTGGCTCGCCCCCTCCGTTCAGACTGGCGCTGCCTGTTCTGCAATAGTGGTTCAGGATCAGCTCCTGGATCAGGACCTGGTCCTTGCCAAACATCCAAAGCTTCTAACCCTGATGCAAAGCTTTGGAAATTACTTGCTAGCAAGGGTTTGTCAAAACAGATTTTAAAAAACCCATGGGAAAAATTTAAGGTAGTGGCAAGGGAACATATAAATCAACATCAGTTAAAAAATCAAAGCATGAATATACTGACATTCAAATAGCCTACTCCTAAAAAAAAGGTCCTATTCTCAAAGTTTGCATCCCTGTGACAAATGCACAGAGCATCACTTGATGTTGCTAACCATGGGGTTCAAAGAAAGTGTCTCCTGCTTCTCTTTTACAGCATTCTCAGCCCAGTCTTTTTGTCTGTGGAGATAGTCTAATATGTAAATGTCCTTCTACAGTCTCTTCAGAATAAAAAGGAGGTCTTGGGAATTGAAATTCTATTTATATTTATCATAACTTGATAAGAGTAGAGTGTGTTTATTTAAATACTCTACCATTATTTCTTCTTAACAACAGGCAGCTCTGAAGTGCAGTTATAAGTCTGTTTACACCACACAGATATCAAATTGACTTGCTAATGGTAACTTTTATTCGGTATCCATGGGTTACTGTGTCATGTGATTTGACATCAAGTACAGACAGTGCTGATTAGTAGCATCCAGTTCTGTCCATCTCTGTGCATCACTGAACCATCTGGTCATTTATTCACTAATAAGCCCCTAATGGCCCAAATATTCACCGGCCTGTCATTGTGACATGGCATAAAATGCCTACATCTTTCAACTTGCTTTGACATGTTGCTTGTTTCACATCAAAACCCGTCATTTACAGGAAAAGAGCTCAGAGGGGTAAAAACTTGACCTAATCTGCAGTGTTAACACAAAGACAGAGGCTTTGTTATCTGGTAGCCTGACTGAAAGCATGTAAATGGGCATGAATTCATTTTGTACATTTTTCCATGCTCATTTTACAACATTCTTTAAGTTTGGTATCATTCCTAATATGGGTTTTTATGTGGGTTTTGCTGTGAAATCTCTTTTCTTTATCTGTTAATATTCTTAAGAGTGCTTTAAAGGGAGCTGGATTCTCAGAGACATTTGCCAGTTTTCTGTATGGAAAATGTGTATCAACGGGAGAATATTACAGGCAGCCACAGAAGTTTTCTAAACCCTTCTATTAAAAATTAGTGTGATTAATAATTTTACTTTACATCTCTTTTATCTTTGCCCAGATATCAATAGGCAGTGTAATACATCCTGCTCTAAAGGACAGGAGAGGAGATGCATTAACTATTTCCAGTTTAGTATGTTAGATATCGCAGAATCTTTCTAGATGAGAAAAATCTCACAGTATATAATCACACAGCAAAGTCAAATATGTTATTACTTAAAAGTTATGAATACTTAGTAACTGAAAAGATTTCTCTCTTCAGCCCCATCACACAAAATTGCTGGAGAAGAAAGAGGTCACAATCAATGCTTTATTTTTTTTTAATCTTACTGGATATGGCCACAGTTAAAATAGTTTAAAAAAAGCAAACACCCATTAAACTAATTGCTGTTGAAATCTTGGTTAATACATCATTAAAATGTGATTAAAGCATGATGTAATTGATTGTAACTAGAACACTTAGGGTGGTTTTATGGCTCTGCAGTCATTGGTGTGATGGGACACATAATTCACCCAGTATGTTAGCTTCACTTGATGTGTGCCTCTATTGGCACACTCGCTTCTTGAAGCAAGCATACTCTACTCAACAAAAACTTCCATTGTGTTGCCTTCTGGCTGTTATGCCGGTTCTAAGGTGATAAGTAAAAAAAAAAAAGCAAACAAACAAACAAACTAAAACCCAGATCCAAAATTATTTTAACATGATAGAAGGGGCCACCAGGACCACGACGCGGCGGCCGAACCGGTCGCTGAGCGATCCCAGCACCATCGCCCCCAGGCACATGCCGGCGGTGCTCGCCGTGATGACCAGCGTCATGTCGGCCGCGGCGAGACCGAATTCCCCGGCCACGGCTGGTCCGATGAAAGCGATCGACTGGGTGTCGAACCCGTCCAGCAGGGCGATCAGGAAGCAGATCCCCACCACTCCCCAGCGGCGCGGCCCCATGCGGGTGCTG
>JAOXNO010000078.1:35393436-35416848 GCA_028565335.1 Limnodromus scolopaceus | reverse complement strand
TTTATTGAGGGCTGTAACTCTTAATAAAATTAAAAAAAAAAAAAAAAAACAAAACAGCAAGATGCTGAGATAAATCATTCATATTTGTTCATATGTTTGTCTGTAGAGGGAGCATAACTTTTATATTAATTCCAAGATTCAGACTTTTGGCCGAGTTTCTACTGGCAATATCTGTTCTATAGTTAAAACTGTATCAATCTCTAAGAATGCATGTTAAAGCCAGAAGGATTATCTTCATATATTATTAAATCCAATGTATATATAAGTAGTTCTTACTGACGCAAACTGTAGTGCCTTCTTATTCTGAGAATAACAAAAAAAATAGGTGGAATGAAGTAAAACAAATGTAGAGTATGCCCTTTTTATAAAGCAAACATAATGCAGTAGCAGAAATCCATTAACTACAGCATAGCAGGGGGAGGTGTTCTGGGTCTTGGTTTCTGGTTGGTTTTTTTTTTAAATTGCTATAAGGAGTTCATGAAAGAGTGACCATATATGCACATTTTCATTTCACTATACTGTAATTTAATCTCAGCAAATAAAAAAGATTTTGCAGCAGTGTGAATGGGAATGCTAGGCATTATTTGTCTTTTTTTCCCAAAACTGGTCGAACAAATCGCTGTAAGAGCATTCAAGCATTTATATCTTACACAAACGTGTTGTTTTATAATTTGGCATGATGTTAAAACATTCTAGAACTTCAGCTCAGAAGGGCAATCTCCAAGGCCCCTAGGCAAGAAGCATCCTGATATTAGATACTATATATAAGAGAATAAGTTACTTCAAGGTACCAATAACATCATTGCAATTCATAGACATTCATGTCATAGGAAGAAAAGGCAGAGGCAATAGCCTAAGTAGATGAAGACCCATCATTTCCAGTTCCACTTCTGGCTGGAATGATCTCAAGCCTATCACTTTTTTCTTACTCACTTTCTTCACAAAACAGAAACACAGGTGGCAGAGTCACGGGGGCACTGAGGAAAAAAAAGTTAAAATCACCCATAGATCCCAGGAAAACATTAATTTCTCTCCTCAATTTCATAAGCCAGTGAATCCTTCCAGAGATGAACTGGTTGCCTAAGTAATGGTTATATACAACTCTTCATACACCTTTCCTGAACTCCATTAAAGCTCCTGCTTGCAGACCTTTAGCGAGAGGTGAGAAAATTCTTATTTATCCTCTGATATTATCCTCTGAGTGAAAGAAAAGCCCTCTGTGTATTTAACTTACACTTTATTTGTTTTTAAAATATATTTAGGCACTCCTGTCCAATCTGTTGCTAACACTTAATGAGCCAAATCCTTTTAGATATTTGTCTACAGCTGTAAAATTCTCTGCTGGCCTCTTTCTCAAACTAGAGGTTTCAACCCCAACTTATTAATAGATGCCAGTGAAAAATACTAACTCCAGAGACCTTCCCATAGCGCCTTGTTCAGCCCACTGCCCTTTACACTTTGCTTGTAACCGATAGAGAGTCTTAATGTGCACATCCACAGGTGTGTAAGGCAGCCCAGGAACTAGTGTCTATGAACTAATATCCCTGTGAAGGGCAAGCCAGGCAATGAAGCATCTTGATTTTAGCCTCCATGCAAAAGGTCAGATTAGGCACTCTCTCGAGGTCCTCACTACATTTCTGATTCTGTGCTCATGCTGTGACACCTGCAAGAAATCCAATAGCTAGGCAAACCAGGGTTGTAAGGAACTTGGCAAGAAAAAAAACAGCATTTGTTACTGAAAAAAACAGATAAACTCAAAACTATCAAATACAATCCCCTATCTGTCCTTTCTCATTATTTTTATTATTCTTTATACACATCCTAACTCAACAACAAGCTCTTTGTTGTTTCCTCTCCAGCACACAGCCATGGGCTTGCACAGAACTCCGTTCACATGCCCCTTGCTCTTGCACGTGGACACATGGTCATAGGTGCTTTTTTCCCCACCAGATATCCTGTTTGAGGGCATCATCGACTTCATCACGATCCAGGTATGAAAAGCTGCTTAGCAGGCAGACAGCGATCGCTTGTATCAGCTCGACGTTCAGCAGCTCTTTCCAGAGTAGTTCCACATGGAATTACTGCTGTGCTCCCTATACGGGAGCGAAGAAAACCAGCAGAGGACCTGGTGAGGTTCACCCTCCTCCCTGAAAGAGCTCCTTTGCCAAGTGTGCAGTCAGCAATCTCTTCCAAGATTGCTTAACCCCTGCCAAGATTTAGATACACTGTGTGTGGCAGCGGTGCTCAGCTTCTAACAGCCTGTGTGCTAGGGAGCCTGGAAGGGACAGGGGCTGCGTGTGTGGTCAGCACCATCAGTAACAAATCCCAGCCTGTGCGGGGAAAGCTGGGTCCTCTTTCCTCACAGAGGACATTACACAGCGTATCTGGAGGAGACCGGCTCTCCTGGGCACTGCTGGCATCCTGCTCTTCAGAATTACAGTAGCAGCATTAGAGTTAACTAAACTCTAAATCTGTTAGGATCGAGAAATCTTAGACGAATACAGCACTGCTGGGAAATAAAAAATAAGAAATTCAACTGTAACCAATCCTGACTTCCTCTAGACAAGGCAACTAAAGAAAAAAAGACCTGTAAGAGCCCTCTGTAGGCTATTTAGACACCTTATTTAAACTTTGTAAGAAGATCTGAAGCCATAATGATGGTCACATGTAAATACCAAACAGCTCAGTTATGTCAGGAACCACTTACCCACAGGAATTTTTTTCTGCAAAGGATGCCAACAAACACCTATGGATTTAAAAATGAGATTCTAATACACAACAAAAGTTGTGATTCCCTTTAGTGGTAAAATCAGAAAGAGCCCATGCCAAAGCTATAGCCACAGAAAATCCTAACGTGGTCATGAACTCACGTTCTGCCAGAAGCTATACCACTAACCACTAGTGAAGCACATCTTCAGGTCCTAATTTTCCAAAACTTTGATACAGAGCCTATCTTTAATAACTTAAATCTTCAGTGTTGAGCAGATATATGTGAGGCCATGAAGCTGTATAACCACTGTATTTTAATTTTTTTTTTTAAAATTCAGTGCAGTTGTCAGATATGTGCTCATTTTAGTTATGCATAGGTGGGTTTGCAGTGGCATCAAGTGTGCAATTAGCCTATTCCCAGGTGAACGTTCTCTGCAGATATGTCACTGAAAAGATCCCTTTTCACATCCTTGCCTATTTGAAGGTGGCAATGATGTCTCAAGCTGTGTTGCAACAATTCCTTCCTACACAATAGCACCAGTAGTTCTGAAATACACACTGCAGAAAGCTACCAAGGAAGGTCCCCGCATATGGGCATGCTCTGCTCTGGTATTTTTCCAGAGAGAGGTGTAGCACCTAAGCAAAGCCACTGATAAATTATGATACGTTAGAGGATCTGCCTGTAGGTCAAGTGGAGAAGTACGCAGCTGAAGAGCCATAGCCACTCTGTCAGTGCTTGCTTGAGAAACATCTGGGTCTAACCCTCCATCAGTGCAGGTCTAAATAACACTAACTGCAGGGCAGTCTTCAGGCTCAGGTTGGTGAAACTCCAGTTGAGCAATGCCATTAACCCAGCAGAGCTTCCCCTTCGCCTTAGCACACATAAAGCACCAAATATTAACCAGATATTAAAAAAAAAAAAAAAAAAAAAAAAAGGTGTTTTCTTTCCTCCCCCTTAGCTATTTCTTTCAGCACCATCATACACACCTAACTGTTATACATATCACTTTTACAGACTCCTTTACCCACCCACTCATAGAACAATACACAAAGATGTTAGAAAACTTTTTTTGGAGCCTACTTCTCTTTAAAAGGTTGTTGTAGACCAAACATGCTCCAACAGAAAAGCTCTTATGCAGAGCAGTGTGTACAGGTGGCTCTTAGTTTCCCCTAGACAATACACTGCTGATGACCACCAAAACCAACTGAAAGACCCTTTCTGTCCAAGTTTGCCATTAACATGCTGCCTTTCCATGGCCCAAGACCCCAGTGCCCTCCCGGCACAAGTGGATGACTGAAGCTGGAGGACAGGGGTCCGAGCTCCCACACCACCCCAGTGCTGAGGATGCCCTCTCTCTCAGTGGGTGCTCCCACGCCAGTCATCTGTGCTCCTGGTGTTTGTCACCCCGGGATGGACCGCAGGGCACTCCCAAGGCTTTACAACCAGTGAAAATCGGCACCAGCTTCGTAATTCTGGCACAACATGTCTTCACTTTGAAGTCTGGTTACTGGTTTTTACAGTTCTATTTTTAAAATGTATTAAAGATGTTTAAAAGTGGCAGGGACTTCCAATAAAAGCCATGTTGTCCAGAATCAGGATGCTGGTCCCAATTTAAACTGGCTGTTAAACAATAGTATATCCAAATAAAAGTGGTCTGATTTACAAAATACCTCAGACTGATTGAACATTTATTATCCAGTTTTTCTCTTTTCAGGTCTTCAGAGGTCATTCTCTATCTTTTCCTTTTCTTTTTTTTCTTTTAAATCTGCAAGGCTTTCCACAACTACTGTATGGAAAAATAGATTCACTTACCATATTTAAAATCAACTGTTAATAGGAAATACTAAAGTATAACAAAACAAACATGCTAATAAAGATTTACATTTCTCTTGGCTCTGTGTGTGATTTAAACAGCTTACAACATTGTCAGAGCTCCATTTTCTGAAACACACCCAAGAGATACTGTAACTAACTTCTGTATTTTGTCATCACACATTTCTATTTTCCCAATATAAACCCATATTTAAAACTTTATATCCACAGAACCATGGATTTTCTATTTGGAGAAGCAAAAAAATGTAAACAGGACAACGCCTGAAGGAGAGCATCACTCCAAGGAGGAGCCCCGAGCAGCTCAGGCAGCCTGATTCCCAGGGTCCTCCTGGAGTTTGAAGACCTTTGTCTGTGACTGACCTCCTGTTTCTGCAGTGATCCTGGGTGAATCATTTCACATCTTCATCTGTCTCATCTGCTTAAGTTGAGCTCCTCAGGGCAGGGGTTTTCTTTTGCTTTGTGTCTTTATGCAGGGTAACTCTGTAACTTAGGAATTTATGGTGATAATATTACTAACTGATAGAAATCAAGCACAATACATGAGTAAAAAATCTAGGAAAATTTAATGTACAAAGGAACTGAGTTTGATGACCCAGGAGGAGCCACCCTTTGTATAAAACTTTTGTGAAGATTTTAATCACTAAAGTTTGTATTTCAGTGGTCTGTGCTCTTATCTTGTAGTTATGTCTTAGCAACACACAAATAAAACAGAGTTCCTGCCCTATCAGTTCACACTGTGTTACAGAATTCCACCATAAAGTTTCACATTAATATCCAAAAATCTACAGTATCTTCTAATACCTTTGGCAAGTACATGTAATAAAAAGTTAATGGAAGTCTGAGAGGTAAGCAACCCACTTGAACCTTCTCTCCTGCCAATACCTTTCCTAAATTTGGGAAAATATCTCTATTTCCCATTCCACAGACTCAAAAACCAGGCCAAAGGACAAACGAAGTAACCTGCCCAAGGTGATGCTGACTTGCACTTGTACGTCCTCTGCAGTGGACCACACCACTTCTCAGACAAATTGCACTCTAATAGCGAAGTAGTTAGGCCTTCAAGATTCATGTTTAGCAAGTATTCCTAAAATTCTGATTAAACATTTTGTTTCCTAGAGGTTTTAAATTGGATGTGTCATTTTGTAAGTGACAGATGGCTACTATACAGTAGGTGAGCAGGTTTTTAGTTTAGAACAGCAAATACACTAATACATTGGCACCAAGTTTCAGGTAATTCTTTCTACTGAACTCTTGCCAAAAATGATATATTTATGTCCCACTTTTAGAAATATAAAATATGCAAGTGGGTTGGGTTGCCCTTAATAAAACCTAGTGTACTGAAAAAAACAGCATTAAATTGTTGTTTTATAAATAAAACACTAAACAGATCAAAGAAATATTCTCCCAAAAGTACACATGATTTTCTCCCAATACATGGAAATTTAAAAATGAGAATTTCAGCAAGGAAACAAAGGCAAATTCTAGCTCACAAAAAATGAAAAAGCAAACAAACAGAAAACTAAAAAACACCCAAAAAACCCAAACCACAAAACCACACAAAACAACCACCAAAACCAAACAAAAAAAAACCCCACCACCCCAAACCAAACCACCAAACTGCAAAAACCAGCATATATATATATATGTTAGTAGAGTTTAACTAACATGTGGAAGTATGCTGTATATTTCATAGCATAAGTAACTACATTTAATGTATTCATATAATTTTCACTTATTTCCTGTTGACTTTTGAAAACAGCGAGTTACAACATTCACTCAGAGACTCATTCTACTCATTCATTCTGGTCTTACCAGCTCAAACCATTGGAACTTACGTCACCTCAATGTTCAAGGAATCCAGAACACATGGAGGAATGAAAATGGTTATTTGTACATCTCAGAGCAGAACTTCCATTGAAATTTCAGGGTAGCATAAAGGGCTTCAGCAAAGAAATCACAATGTTGTCAGCTCAGAATGAAGTCCAAGCCCATCCAAAATCTACGCACCTCATTAAGCCAGCCTGTGTAACGCATCTTTCTGTGTGGTCCACAGCACATCAGGGTGGGCATGACTGGCCAAGCTCACGTTCGCCCTGCTTCTCCGCCAAAAGCTGTGCCCACTCCCACCGTCACTTACTGACATGAGCTCTTCCATGTGCCTGGAGCAAAGCCTGAAATTATGCCTCCATCTTCAAACAAAAATGCTTCCACCAGTGGTAGGGGCTTTGCTGCTGCACCTGATGGTATCTTTATTGTTTCAAAAGTTAGTTAATATCCTGATGCAGCGTGCTACAAAGTCACTAAGCATCATGCAGTAGGTCAAAGGTTAGTCTTCTCTTAAAGAAAAAAGGGAGAAAAGGTAAAAAGGGAGAGTTGGAGGTTAGACTGCTATTTTTCTGAGCAAGCTTTCAGACATGCCTTCTCAGTCTAACACCATATACTAAACACAAACAAATCAAAAATCTTATTTGCTGAGAAATAAGGCACCACTAATGTAAGTCCACCAAAGACTAGTAGCTGTCTCGACTAATAGCTAGGATGCTCTAGTTTCTAGCAGTCAACAAAAGCTCCAGTATTGCTGTATTTTTTCTAGTCACCCGGTAGGAAATCTCACTGCACAGCATGGCATGGTGTATCATCACACTGATTTCAGAGAAGCCCAGGCTGGATAAGGGCATGGATGGATGCAAATTCATGTGTACTGTTTGCATTCACCATATTTTAAACTGTTTAAGTCAAGTCATGTAGAGGACGTACCTTTACTGATCTTCGGTGCCAAAATTTTTTCAGTTCTAGTGGTCTGTCCTTATCTGATGCAATTTTTTTTTTTTTGGGTGGTTGTTCTCTCATTTTTCAAGTCCTAACTACTGGTTCTATGCACATTTGTGCCAACTAGACACATGCTGCGTTAGTTCTTTTGTATTCAGAATAACAGAAGCAGCCACATTGCTGTTAAAATACTTCATCTGAGCACATGTTATGGCTTCAAGACAATAATTTGAAAACCAGCAGCAATGCATGGAAATTACTCCAGCCCCGACTATTCACGCACTGGCAATCAAACTATGTGCAGGTTTTAGAAGCTTTTTCCTGTAAACTCTTCAGTCTCCAGACAGTGACCATGATTTGGCCATTCTTGTTTCTTGGCAATTAGAATCTGAGTTGCTCTTGGACCTGATCTGATTCATCTTGGTTTGTAAACTTTTATTCCCCAGAAAACACGGTCATAAGCAGAAAAGACATAAAATTGAGTCTTATTTCCATTAATTAAGTTAATAGCTTAGAGCTACTTAGAGTAACCTGGTGGAAAGAAGGGTCATCTTTATTAAAGTATCTGGAGGAAAAATAAACTAACTGCAGGATCCCTTTGATATTGGGAAAAAAATCATACAGATCAATGATCTTTTCAAAGAATCAGTAGATGGTACAAGGTGGTGGTGTTGAATGGTGCTGCTCCTGTTTGGAAAGCCAGCCTAAAACATAGGCTGTGGGTGCCAGAAGAGGGATTTGAAAACTAGTACTAGGGAGAGTGGGGACTGGGAGGTGGCTGGCTACAGAATTCAGCTTCTGTGACAAAAACCAAACAAACAAATTCGCTTCATCATTTGATTAAATGCTGTATTCTAGTATGAAAGCAAATTAAAACAAAGCAGAAGAGAAATGTAAGAGCTTTGCTGAAAAAGGATCAGGTTTCCATTTAATGCTACCCAACAGTAGACAGAGATCCTGCTATAACGAAGGATCTCATGTTTGTAATACCTTCTAGAACCTCACAGTACCAGTCAGCTGCTTAGCTAGTACACAATGCTAAATCTTTTCATACTTATTAGCCCCCATTTGTCCAGCATATCTACGTATGACTTCATATTGCAGTATCAGACCCAGATTTCTCCATTATTCCCAAGTTTAAACTTAGCATTTGGACTTTGATACAGCTATTTCCATTGTTACTATATATTTTCAATACTAAGAGTATTTGTTTGCACATCTTGTTTTAATCTACAAGCCGCAGATTAAGCGTAACACTATTTCATCATTTGTATCTTCCATGGGGGTCTGCAGTAATTGCTCCTACTGCTAATTTTTTTTGCTTAGACACAGGAGCAAAAATAACAAAGGCACAAGTGGATTATTATATACTGAAAAAAATATCCTTAAGATTCTGACAAACAGTGGTCTTAGAGCTCTTGCATGTTTGCTTTTGAGAATCTGCTGCTGTAAACTAGCTTCTGGAGCTCAATATCCACATGCAATCTTCCTGGCCTGTATGGGCAATCATAGCACTTCATTGTCCAGTGCTATCATTACAATATTGTTATCATCTGAGCTTGAGTCTGACACTTTCTCTAAGACCTTTCAAATAACCCCTTTACTAGGCTTCAGTACCAAACCATTCAGGGCAAATCTCTGCTTTGTGCTTGTCAGCCTTAATAGACTGGATGTCACTTTTGCCTGTAAAAAGTGCCCGCTCTTCAGCTGTCAGTCAGTCCTTGCGGTGTCAGCCGAGAGCGTGGCTGGAGCCGCTGGATTAGAGGGTAGTTACCATAGCTGTCAGATTACTGACAACCTGACACCCACATCCCCAACTTCCTTTGACTGTATTTGGTTTCCATCTCGCTCCTTGGACCCTTCTTAAGGTGGATCCATCTGCTGAAGTTAAATAATAAATGTTGTAGCCACCTGGGAAAGTTTTTTCTTGTCTCTGATTCCTCTTGCAGCCTGGTTTGCCTTTTGCACAGACACACCATCAAATGTATTTTGCAGAACTCTTTGCTAATTTATAGAGGGAGAAAATACATTTTCTCTAGTCTCTAAGTTAATGGCATTATTTTTTGAATCCTGCCTCTGTGTTTGGAGGTGGTTTAGTTGTTGATATCTCCCTTTAGTCAAAGGTCCGGGGGGAGGTTATACATATTTCTCCACATATTTTAAATGTACTCACCATCCCACTCTTTCAATGCTTCTTTAGTTCTACTCTCAAAAGGTTACAGACTACGCAGTTCTGTGAATAGTTTACAATTATTGGAAGTAGCAGGCATTATACCAGCACTTTATAGAACTTGCCTTGTATTTCACATTCCAGTGTTGACACGTATGTTTCTCCTATTTTTAAAACATAAACTAGGACTAAGCAGAAAAAAAACCCCAACCTTAAATAGCCCAACCTAAAAAAATTTAGAACCAGAAATAAACTCACACTCTTTGGCTATGTCTTCACTTTGACAGACATACTTGAAACTGAAGTGCTTGACTTTGTTTCCTTGCTGTTACACTTCCCAAGGGACACATCCTATATCTGTATTCTAACCATGGCTAATTGGGGTAAATCATCTATATTCTGCCTGTAGTTAATGTCAGCCAGTTAGACTGAGCCAAAGTCTGTTTTGCCCTCTCTTCTCGGATTACAAAGAGAAATACCTATTTTAAATAATGCCTTTGTAATCTTTCACAGTAGTAGAATGAAGAGCACTTTACTAAGAGCCATCCCTGTGATGGCACACACAGAAAGCTGGCAAAAATTCATACCCGTACCTCTTTTACCTGTATTTAAAATTTAAATTTATCTGTGGAAAAAAAAAAATTGAACACTTTAAAAAATATTGTTGAATTCAGTTATACGTTTCAGGATAGTTGCAACCTATCATATAAATCTGGCCACAATACTGTTATCTCATGATATGAAATTCTTGTGGAAACAGTAGGGGAGAAAATGTAGCAGTCCCTTATTCACACTAAATAATTTGGGGTAACCTACAACTCAGCATAAAAGGGAGAATATCCGGACTGTAGTAAACATGGTTCTTCCCATTTAGTAGCAAGTGTGGCTGCTGCATTAAAATCCAACACGTGGCAGGTAATTTGCAATATGTTGGGTATTCAAGGAAACGTGTAAGGGTGTAACACACCCCTCGCCCACAGAAACCTGAGGGACTGGCTTGTAAAGTTTGGAGAGATGGGGTTCATTCTTTCCTGCCCCACTGTTAGCACCAAATCACTCTGTTCAATGCCATACGTACAGCAGTCACGGAACTTGCTAGCCAGCTCCACTGCATTTTCAGCAGTCACCCGGGTGCATGTCCATCAGCATGGTCTCTCCACTGCTCCCTGCTCACCCACTCCTCCTTTGGGTTCTCACAGTTCCGATGCACTTGCGTGTAACACCCCATAAAATCTGTAAGATGTATCGTATCTTCATAAGCTGCTGAATAAGCACATACCAAACAGCTTTTGGGGGGAAAAATCAGAGAACTGGAACATGACAAGAATTCTTTGGTCCAGACGAAACCTGCCTGACCCTTGGTCTCAATTTTTAATTTGCAATTCTTCTAAAAGGCTGCAAACACAAATAGCTTCTCTTTTTTTGTAAAATGCAAATTTAAACCATAAGATGGCTTATACCTAATGAGCTTTACAGAGATACTATTAGCTCCTCCAAAAACGAGACTGTCTCAAATTTAGAACTAAATCTGAATTTTTTCTTTAGATAGAAACTACATTACGATGCATGAACTTTGCTACCTTTTCACATTTCCTTTCGGTGTTTTCCTTCTTATTACATTTCATGCTTGTGTAGCTATTGCCTTGCAAGGCAGACAGATGTGATTATGGATACTCCACACCTCATCTAACCTTGCTATTCAGAAAGGCAGGCAGCAATGGTTTTCTGCCTGGAACCAGAGGCTGAGTCATCCAGAGACCCTTGCCTCCAGGAGCGCGCCTGTGTGACAGCCTGGCTGCAAGACAGCCCGAAGCAGCTGCTGCAGTACTGGAACAGACAGTGCAAACGTACCCTGCGACAACCGTCTCCTGGGTTAGTTTGGCTCTGTACACAGGAACTGCGGTAACTACTACGATACAGATAATTATCAATGTGGAGCTTGATGGCAGTCTGTTTGCAAGGAGGGGATCTAACGGAAGCCAGTAGTGTCAGAAGGTCAATATCTTACTAAGCTATTTTCATTAACAGACTGATTTCTGGGCTGCTATCACTATGCTATAACAAAAAAAGTTAAGCAAGCAAACATGGGGCTTTGTCGTGTTTGTCACACTTTTTTCCAATTTGGAAGAACTGCCATCAAAAAATACATCATTAAAATACTTTCATTTCCAAAGCTTGCCTTTGCTCCAGGTGCCTTTATACTTCTTCCCAAGTTCCAGATGCTTTCCTCAGTTCCATGATCGGCACCTCACTGCGCTGAAAACTGAGCCAATACCTAGAAACAACTGCAGGATTTGGCCCTTCAGTCTTGTGGCAAAAGATACAGTGCTGGTGCTTCCCAGACACATTTCTGGAATGCAGCATGCCCTTATGAAATCAGTTGGGGGAAAGACAGTAAGTACCTCCAAATTAGTGACAAGGCTTCAAGAAAATGCATGGGAATTTTTTTCTTTTGCCGATGTCTACCACAATGAGCCAACTTTATTTAAATATATTTAAAATATTTCTTTTAAATCTAGAGGCTCTCCCAAAACATTGCACTGTAATACACTTTTAAGTGAAAAGAGGGTTATAAAAATGCATTATTAATCCAATTCAGCTGAACAACTGTCAGAAATGTCATACCTAAATCCATTTGCAGAAATTAATGCATAATATTACCCAGTAGATAGTAAGGCACAATTCACAGTAGTGGGTAAATCCCTGTTTGAACAGATGGGCTGAAATGTTGGGACATCAAGCTGACTAATTTGGGTACCTCCCAAGTAACCTCCATAACCATGGGTGTGCTGTTATTTTTCTCTCTCACTGCCAGGTACCGTTACAGAGCAAAATCCAGCAGCACTCTTCCATCCTCCATGCACGACACCTCCATGCACTGGCTAATTCACAGAATTAGCTAACTCAAGGGAAGAGCTCTGCAAATGACAGCCACACCTTCCCCATCCAGATGTGAGGAGAAGGAGCTATAACGTCTCTTATGTATGGCAAGTCTTCAAACCCAACTTGAGACGCATCACTCCTTTGCTCCGGAACTTTCAGGGATTTTTCTGGCCACTTTCCAGCGTGAGAGGCTGCCTGTACTCCTGACACTGCTGGTGAAAAGTGCCGTAGTGCCACATACAGACTGAAGCCATAATTCACCCAGAGACTGATGGCGTAAACCACTCCTCACTGAGCCCTTCACCAGCAGGGCTGCCTCTATAGGTACCCACAGAATGCAAAGCAGGGAAGAGAGTTAACCTCCATCATCTCTGTGAAGGTGGCAGCGCCAGGCCTTGTGACAAGCAGAAAGGGGAAGGCTCTGGGATGCTTTGAGGAGAGATCCCCAGCACCACAGTGCTTGGGTCTCCTGCTGCTATGTATGCGACTGCAAAATTGCCCCTCGGTTTCCCAACAAGCTCAAAGAGAAACCTAACGTGAAACGATTCTCTTCAGCCCCTGAAGGAATGAGCACTTCAGAAAAATTAGGCTTGTGTTTGGTGACAGCAAGGTCCAGGCTTATATTCTAGAGCTTAAAAAAAAAAGCTTTTGTTGAGAAGCATCTACTGCACTCAGGAGGTAATAATTTTAAGTTGTGGTACGTGGTATCTCTGTTGCAATGCCCAGTGTATTTTTCTTTTGCAGAACTACTGGCAAGTATAACATTAACAGATTGCTTTCCAAATTTCTTTTTCTCTTTTTTAATAAAGGTTTGTGAGTTACAGAAGTGCAAAAAGTGCTTTAAACCTCTTAATTTGTTTTGTTTACTTCTGTAGCTTAAAAAACAGCCAATTGTTTTTAATTGGTTTGAAAAGAAATTGCTGGAGGCAGAAACCTAGAAAACCAATCTTCTGTCTGGAGTAAATTTTTACAGCTGCCTTTTAAACCTCTGAAAATAGGGTTTATAATGGAAGTGCTGACACAACCTTATCTACAATATATCAGTGTGAACTGTACCGCTATAATAAGCAGTTATTATGTATGTGTAAAAATAATGAGAGCCAGTGTCTGAGGAGAGTTAATGTAAAATGCTAAGCAATTGTGGTTGGTTACACAGTATAGGTTAATATTCTTTCATATAGCTACACTTTTTCCCCTTTTGTCCTCCAGAACTCCTAATGAAAATTTTGATACCTGACGGTAATGATAAGCAGCCATTCACACATCCTTTGTGTCAAGGCTAGAGCATTAATGCTTTCCTTCATATAACATTTTGCATAGCCTAAAGCATCTATTAAAATCCTTTGTAAAATTCATGAAACAAAAGTGGTGGGTTGAGTCTAGTGGGAGAGCAAGTAAGCTGCTTATTAGCAAAAAGTCAAAAACACAGGGCCAATTACAGATCTGAACAAGAAGGGCTACAGAACAGCATGGGGAGTAATTCTTTCTTCAGCCCAATGGGCTCAAGTGAGAGGCAACCTAGATAAAAATATAGCAAATATTCTAAGCAGTAATTAAACTAAAATGTTTGGAGTTAGAAACAGCTCTATAACAACTGAAGGATATGCTCAAGTAAAACAATTGTCTGGTCTCACATAGATGCTAAATTGGAAGGATTTAAGACTGCTCCCTAAAGGAACGACTAAGGGGTAGTCAAGAGGAGCTGTGAGCTCAGGAGATATGTAAAAAATCTGTTTGGTATTTCAAATGCTATAAATTAGATAAAAAATGAGCTTTTCTACTGAACAAGCAACATAAAACTGAATAAACCACAATAAGATTGCCCTTTTTCTGTTATAAACTTGACATTAAGCCTGTCATGTTCAATGACAGCCTAACAGACCTCATTCTTTACCCTTTGGAATTTGAAAGATTGGCAGATGTCATGATTTCCTTAACGTAAAAGACCTTGCAGATGATGTTCACCACACATACTTTTAGTTTCATAACTTCACTTCCCTACTTCCAGAATCATCGGGTAAAATTTCCAAACAGGACTTGAGATTTTTCTCTGGTCAATAATTGTTTCTGACCCCGAGGAAAATCTTTTATTGACAAAGGAAAAACGTGACATGGGCAGCAATTTTTATGATTTGCTTTACTAGTCCAAACATGCCCTTACATTCATAATAATGAGCTGCTTTGCACAAAACAGCTCATTATTATGAACAGAGGGGTATAATATTGTTAAGTAAGCTGAGTCAAAGCAGAACTAGTTGAGGCTAGCTCTCAACTGGAAGCAGTTTTCCCTTTAAAACATCCCTCCTCCCCTTTAAAATCTTTTGAAAAAACACACACGCTTATTTTTTAAAAATCGGAATGTGGTAAGAATCACAACTGGCATTTTCTAACACTTGGTTGGTAAACTTTATGTGTTGTTATTCATTTACTTTTCAATGTAAGAATTGTTCCAAGATGTTCTATAAGTCAAGGTCATTATGCAACTTCTTAGGGGGTCACACTTTATTCCTGTGAATCTGAGAGAGAATTTAACACCTATTTAAACAAGGAAATCCTGGTCCTGCACTTTTGCAGCCAAGCAGTATCAAAATGCAATGGAGCTGCTGCGCCATACGGCGGGAGGAAGGCGGGCAGGGGAGATGCTGCAGAGGCTTCTGCAACCTGCCACACGCAGCCGGACTCTGCATTCGCCTTCCCGAGGCAGGGTCTGGGGCAGACCAAGGGGAAGGGTGGCGGGGCAGTCACCAGCTCACCTGCTTCACGGTCAAAAAGCTGTGTACCATGTAGGAGAGCTGCCACGCAGTGTGGTGAGGAGGTCCAGTAAGTGCCCTGGCTTTCAGGGTGGGTCAGGACTTCATCCCTCCTGCTGCCATCAGGCCACACCTTCACACTTAGGCCTTGTCCAACCTCACTTAAAACCAGCTGCTTCTGTCTGCAGTCTCACAGTAGCTCCCTGTGGTTCAAATGCATTTGTTAGCGCTGAGGAAGTTCCCCTTCCAGAGGAAAGAGTGCGAAAACATGTCAAAGATTTGCAACCTCCTCCCTCACGATACGTCTACCCCTTGGGAATTTGCATCAGCTTCACCAGCTGCTCTCATCCAAGCAGACAACTGTCTCAAAACAGGCGCGGCCACCCAACTTGCCCACCAAAGGTACTTACTGAGAAAAACAGGTCTTATACTGTGCCTGCAGCGGGCACAAGTCTGTTTGCAAAACATTGGCAGCTCAGCTACATCTCCTACATTCAGGTACACAAATACTTCATTACCAACCGTTCCAGGATTGATGTGTTTTACGGTGAGCTTTTAGAAAGGTCATCAACTCTAATGTCAGAAATTGTTATCGAAGATTTTTGTGTTTTTAAATTCAAATTTGCATAAACTTATTGGCTAAACATACAAATCCCATTTAAATCTAATTTCTAATTTGCATTCTGAAGAGAAGTGACAACTTTTCACAGCCAGACTTTAAAACTTTTTTTTTAGGGTTAGGTAAGACAGTATTCAGCAGACATTTAATTTTTTTAAACCTGGACTTAGGGATAGGGTGATCATATGTAACTCAAACAGAACAATTACTCTCAGCATTAAAGACATGCTTTTAAGCAGATATTGGTTACAGCAATGAAGTTTAAGTTAGTTCAGAGTCAAAAGCCTGCAAAATCTGCTAACATAGTATAATAAATTAAAGAAACTGTAATGTCCTCCTTAGTCAATAGCTATAATATAATAAAATAGTCTATTTATTACCATTACTAATACTAATACATTTCACTAAAGAGATTTGGGGCTCTCAGATTTTCACAAAGTGAAGATTTTTTTAAAAAAATAAAAAATAAAAAAATGTATCCCCAGTGGTCATATTATAGCAGTTTAGCTACTACCTCTTCAAACATAGAACAGTCTAATTAAAAAAAAAGATTGTTCAAGAAGCATATAGCATGGATGACATAATTGCATTAGAATAAGGAAATCAATCGAGCCAACCAGCCTTTCACTCCAGTTAGCCATTTACATACATTAAAGTCACCACGTTGATAGGAGCAGCATAAATATGACTTAAATGTACTAGACATTATATCCAAATAAAATAATAATAAAAAAACCACAACAAAAGCACAAAAACAAATCTCTGAAATTATTCCAAATATAGCATCAAGAGAGTCTTGTGGTTTGTGTTTGCAAAATGAGATCTCTTAAAATGAGATTTAAAAAAAATACATAACACTGAACAGATAAAAAATTTCAAAGCTCTATCTCCCTGTAGTTTCACTAACATGTTAACCTACTTACAGCAATTAGTGCTTCATTAGTAAGGCTAACTAACTGTTGCTATGCCCTGTAATGATTTGCCAGGTTTTCTATATACAAGTGCATAATCAATGTTTTCCAATTACTGCTATAGTGCAACCACTATTTCAAATAAACTAGATAATAATACAAACCCATTACTGAATCTGAAGTAGCAGAGGCATTTAATTGCAAGGCAGTTCTTTTCAGCTTTTAAAATTTTTCACACTAATGAAGTGTCATACAAAAAAGTTGTATTGATTTTTCCACCACATGGCTTCAACCACAAATATGTAATTATCCCTTTTATATCTAGCAAGGGGATTAAAATAATCTATAGTATATAGCCTTTACTTATCCCTGATGGGTCTAGTAGTACTTTTACCCTTTTCAAAATATGCAGCTTTTTGATGAATGAACTTTCGGTAAAATGTTGCTTTATCTGCTTCATATCTCTACTTTTTTTGAAGCAAGCTAGCATGCAAGGATTGGAATTTTAAGCCCTTGGTTCTACTGCTGGCAGAGGAGAGGGAAGCCTGATCCTGCATTGCTGAAACGAGGACAAGTCTCTGCTGCAGAGTCAGGGCCACAACACCCAATTCTGGTCCTCTTCCCCACCTCGGTGGTACCCATCAATTCGCTTCAGTGACCAGGGAAAGGACATGGCTCATAACATGACTTTTAGTTAGTGTTTTTAAATTCTCCACAGAGGATAGCAGTTTGTGTGTAGTGCTATCGCCAGAGCTCTGCATACTCCTTGTGTTACTTGGGCAGACACAAGCCAATCCATCAGTTTCACCGCACCTCCCAGATCCTCTGCAAGCAGAGCATCCCCCTCCACTGGGAGGGCTTGGCAGCCAAGTCTTCAATAGGAACAGTGGCACCACACTAAGACCTAAAGCATTTGTGACTTCTTATTTTCTCAGCACCAGTTGGGTACCATGATTTAAAATATTATTTTAGAAAAAGGCAGGACACACTAGATGCAAACTATATCAAAGGAGCTACTGTTCTACCAGATGAAGCTAAGACACACGATAAAAATTGTCTTGTTTTCATGGATATTGTACAGATTATTTCTTTCCTTAAATGCTTGGGAAGAATTCCAGCTTTAACAAAGATGGAAGCTAAAAACCCAAGCAGAAAAGTGAAAAAAGAAACCCAAACTGGAACACAGCTGTAATGTGGAAAAGGGCCACATTCTTCACATTAATAGGTCCAAAGCTGTACCTCCCAGTCGTTTTACTAACATGTTAATCTACTGGCAGCTGTTAGTTCTTTCAGATACGTTGGAATTCACTGAAGTTTGCTGGTTTTCTGTATCTTGTGGAATATGTATTTTAAGAGGAAATTTTTGCAACTCTGATACTACTTTGAGTTCGTATACTCATTAAAACTAGACAGATATTTTTAAAAAACCTTACAACTATATGTTAAAACTCTTGGCTAAAATATTAAACTCTACTACAGCCATTGAATGAGAAATATTTTTGTAGGAGTAGGTATTTTTTTTACCCAGATTTTTGTTTACAAGGAAGTATTTGAGGGCCGAGTACTGAGTATCACCTAACTAATCAGATAAATCAGAAATGTATCAGATAATCAGAAACCTACCTATAGATGTTATTAATATCTATTTTAATTAACAATAAATACATTTAATAGATCACTTTAAAAAGCTCTAAGAAAAGCTGAAACTTGCAAAAGCATTTTCATTATTAGCAAGTATTTAATATGCAAAACAGATAAATAAAGCACAAGGAATGAAAGTTTAAAGTATTATAATGCTCATTTCTTTCCCAAATGGATGCATGTTATTCCTGACAGTCTCTAAATGGGTTACAGTAATTCTTTAGTAGTACAATGGACTGGAAATTTCCATGAAAAAAAAAAAAAAATTTAACCATAATAATGTTGGGGTTTTTTCCTGCTTTTTCAAATATGCCAGTTGCATGTTTCCCTTATTATTTTCATAGATTTCAAAATACACTAAAATACTTCTATGGTCATCACAAGTTTACAAAAAGACCATTCAACATTATATATTAGTTCATGTCTTTGTTCTTCAGCATTCAGTAGTAAAGGAATACAGATAATTATATAACTCTTCTTTAATTAAAATGCCTTATTTCATGCGCAAAGGACAATGACTAAAATTGTGAGCAAAAGTAAAAAACTGTTTCCTCACAAGAATTAAAGATAAAATATACATGCACCTTGTGGAAGTGTGTTTCCAGGATAATAAAAGGCCATTACCTTGACCGTTGACATGAAGCCATCAGAGTCATATTTATTGATGAAACTTTCAGCTCCCAATCTGCTGCACTGAATGAGCATCATACAGCTGTCAGCAAAGCCAGAGCACAGAAACAGTGATAGCTTGTGACATTTTCCTTTCATAATTTATGAAAGCAAAATACCTTAGAGTTTGTAGAACAGAAGAATAAAAATTTTAGTATAGTCCCCTAAAAGAAAAAGTCCATAAGATATGCATCTTAACAGTATATCTGTTACCAGAACAACTTGCCTATTAAACTGAAGATATCCATGCAGAATCAACTGATAATCCTTAAGTAATGTACTCTATGCAAAAAGAAATGCTGCCACACAACAAATAAAGTGAAAAAAACCCAAAATTAGTATCTCCAAAGTAATCATACTATTAGAATGCTTTTGGGTTCTTTACAGGGGAATAAAAGGTTTTAAAGGTTTTAAAGTTAAAATTAATATTATTAATAAAATGTTACTATAATTAGCATCGTTTCAGAGGAATTAAGAGACAATTAGGTGTGAATTTGAGTATTATAATCTCAAAAAGAACATTTTTCAATATTAAAAATGCCATTTGCACGTATTAGAAACAACCAAATGGGGAAATATATCATAATACACTGTATATCTTTCCCTTCTTCATTTCGTGCTGTTTGGAAAAGCTGTAAAAATGAATCTGTTTGAGATTTCTCAGGTACCAGTACTTTTCCTTACAGATAGAGACAAAACCCTTGGATGCCAACACCCACTATAGAGCATCTCCTTCAAGCTTGACACAGCTGGCATGAGATAAATTGGGGAATATCAGCACTCCTGCCAGTGCCCCTGTTCTGGCATATGCCACCCACCACTTTGCCTGCCCAGGAAGATTCCCTTTAGCAGGTTGAGGAAGCATTAAAACCTGGTATACACACAGTAGACGTCCCTTCCACATTTTTTTCCCATGTGCCGTTTGCCCACCAGCTGCCACCAGGAAGGAGGAGACTCAGCACTTACGGCAGAGTGCAATTTCTCTAGGATATTGCAGAGCCATTTCTCAAATCCACACACCAACAGCTGCCACACTAATATCACTGCACCCAACAATGACCCAGTTTGGGCTATCGGATATTTTATATATTTGTGCATATTTCCAATTTGCTGAGACTGGAACATCCCGAGGGAGGGCTGTGTGCAGCCAGCACTGCTTGGCAAAGTTTTGACAGCAGTTTGGGGGGAAATAGCTAGATATCATACTAGTGCTTATTTTCCAATATATTATACCTGATGCACATTTCAAAACTATCCGCTGGACTATGAAAGGCATGTTAAACACACACTCGTGGAAGATTGAGCATTTTAATTTTCTGTTCTGACTCCTCTCGACAGGTGGGAGTGGGAGGTGAATGTACCCCGGCCAGCATCAGCCCTGGAAAATGCTGACCCTCACATAGCTACTGAAAACTTCCCTACCCCTCCTGCAGAGCATACCAGGTGGTTAGCAACTGCCAGGGAACAGGAGACGTAGCGATCGACCATCGGGTCTCATTTTAAGAGAAAATGGGCAGGTTCAGTTCATGAAGCAGGGCAATCAAGTGAGCTTGGGACAAGGTAATGCAGATGGTGCCATGCTCTTTGTGCACAAGACCCGTGTTTCCCCATTGCGCAGACAAGACAAGGCTGCCTCCTTACACTGCCCCTGGGAAGAGGGAAATGGCTTTTCCCATCTTAAAAATTGCTTTGAAAAACTTGTGATCCAAAGTAAGAAAAAAATAACTTGCGTGAAGTTGTCTTAAGCTGAAGAAAAAAAAATAATTAGACATTATTTTAATATCAGCTGCTTCTTCTTAGTTCTGTTTTCCAGAGGACAAACGCAGCCGTCTCCTCTTCCCCCATTTCCTCTCCCCCAGTTCAGCAAGAGGGCAAAAAACCTGTGTGGTTTGCATAGCTCCCCTCCTGGTGACAGACGTTTGGCACTAACCTGGTTAATAAAAGATGATATAAAGTTGCCTTCAAACATCACGCTGGTCTCTTCTACGAGATTAATAGCTGCAAGAGGAAGCAGTGATAGCTGTGGAGGAGAGAGGACACTTTTTACAGCCACAGGCATGTGACGGCTCTAGGAAGTTTCTTGGCTCCATAGAAAGACCACCGTAGAGCAAGGTAAAGAGCTGCCTATACCCTCCGTGGCACCAGGACCCTATGGGGACAATGGCTGGGTGGAAGGTGGAAAGCAAACCTCCTTGCACAAGATAAAGGCAGGCAGGGGTACCAGCAGGCTCGGTTCAACAAAGAACAGGGCATTCATATCACTTGAGGGTTTGACATCAAGCCTTAAGGCCATCTGCAGAAAGCTCAGCACCACACCACTGCTCAAAGAAAAGAGTACCAAAGTCATTAAAAGCATGATTAGCCTTCAAGTGGGTCAAAAATAATGAATCAATCCACATTTGTAGAGCATTACGGCCAGAATGTGAAGAAGTTTTATGAACTGATACACTGTTTTATCTGATCACGGATAAAACCTCTTCTCTCTGTCTGCTTATAATCTTCTTTATATCTGTTCCTTTTCATTTAGTAGGGACTTAAAAATTACATCTCTTCTTTGTAATATTTTATAATTATCTCTGAAGAAGTAGTGACTTTTTAAGGAAAAATGCTAGAAAACTTGAGTTCAGAAGATCTTCAAAAACAAGAGGAACTCTGGAGGAAGCTGTAAAAGTACTGTAAATTGAATATTTACAACTATATTCTTGTGCTTTGAATAGGGCAATTTTTAAAACCAGGGTAATTTTCATAAGGACTTTCAAAAACCACTACCACCCCATTGTGCATTGAACAGAGCTCAACCTACTAAGGAATACTGTATAGAATGAACGAGGAATACTTGTTTATGCCTGTGTTTAATACTTAGAAGTATTAAAAGCGTGCTATCATAGTATAAGCAACTGCACAAACTATCATGTTTTCAAATAAATTTCAAGAGAAAGATCCAGCAAATATTGTATACGTGTCTGTGGTTTTTCTGGTTTTTGTGGGGTTTTTTTTTGTTTTGTTTTGGGTTGTGGGTGTGTTTTTGTGTTTGTTTGGGTGGTGTGTTTTGGTTTTTTTGGTTTTGTTTTTTTTTTAATGTGGTTGGACTCGATGATCTCAGAGGTCCCTTCCAACCACTAAGATTCTGTGTGTGTGCGTATGTGTGATAATACATTTTAAGGCTTACTTACCTATAAGCCAGCACGGAGCAAATTAGGCATCCAGCTTGGAGCCCAGCAACCAGCGACTCTACAGATGTTCCTTACTTCACAGACAGTTTAAGATCTCTTTGAGCCCAGAGTAAGAACTTCATCATCTGCAAGTCCTGCATTAGATATAAAAAAATAAATAAATATAAGCCCAATATAATTTTAAGGTCAAATACTGAAATTCTTTCTTTTAGCCCCTTCATTGGTAAAACTTAATTAGGTCAAATCCTGAGAAGCAACAAACATCTGGCAGCTGGGGTGGTTTGTCCAGCGCTTGTGCTCGCCTCCCCTCTGGATGCGGCTCCATGGGAGCTCTGCCAGAACAACCACTCTGAGAGGTGTTAACACCTAGAAATTACAGTGGCATTTCTAACTAACCCTGTAATCCATACCTGTTGTGTTCACATGGGTATGCATGACTTGGGTAAATAATAATTTATGCCAGACTTTTTTCCTCTTGTGACTTTAGTTTTGATATCACATCATGATTCAAAGCCTGGTGCACCATAAATTTTCTCCAAATGTGTAGTAATTCCTTGGCGCAGTCTAAAGTTATGATTCATTTATACTGGAGTGACAGCATAATACCTAAGTGTCAAAATCCATTAAAACTGTTCAATGTCTTCTGTTTATTTTTAGAACCAATTGAGACTTAACTGATGGTGAAAAATATACAGTCAAGTGTGTTTACTTCACCTTTACAAAGAATCCGTTATAGTCCCAATTAATTTGTTATTCCTGTCACAACAGGTACTGGAAACTTCAAAACTGTCATTACCATTTCTCCTTCCTTCTTTTGCCTTTTTTTTTTTATATGAAGGTTTCTGTTTATTTTTAACCCATTAGTAGGTAATGGTTTGTTGTTTTGTAAAATAAGGAATTTCACCTCATCTTCAATTTTAATTAAAATAAATGTGATGAACAAATAAATTTCCTAAACAACTGAAATTTATTGTGCTCAAACTTCTCTCTTCCTGTCACAATCAGGTGCTTTAGTGCTGATTTTAATGACCATTCGCAGGATGATACATCCTGTATATTGGTATGATTGGCCAGATGGGAATTAAAAATATGGTACAAAGTAGTTACAGGCACCAAAATAGTTCTTAGTATGAATCCAGAGCAGCTTTTGCCATGTTAAGTTTTAACAGTACATTTTTGCTCATAAAAAATTCAGAACAGGGTTTCAGAAAAAAAAAAAAAAAAAAAAAAAAAAGCCCAAAAAAACCCCAAAAACACCCAAAAAACCCAAGATGGGCACAAAAA
>JAOXNO010000078.1:35292232-35393336 GCA_028565335.1 Limnodromus scolopaceus | reverse complement strand
AACCGGGTTTCATAAAAAAAAAAAAAAAAAAAAAAAAAACAAGCCCAAAAAAACCCCAAAAACTCCCTCAAAACCCAAGATGGGCACTAAAACTCAGAGCTGAGCACCAATGAAAAAGTAATCAGCAAAACATAAGAATAGTTCTCTATAAATAGCTGTAAATATAACGCCAAAGAAGAGTTTGTAGTGGTTGTGTTAGAGAAAAGGCAAACGAAATACTGATGTCTGAATTGGTTTTACCCATACTGAAACCAAGGCAGGAACACAATGCTGGGCAAAAGCAGTCACGGCATAAAAGAAGTATGTTAAGATTTGAACGAAAAGCTAAGTATACATACATACACTGTCCCTGATGCTAATCTGCATCACACTTGGGGAGATGGGCCCACAGCCCTCCCTCAGCTGGCAGGGAAGCATTTAGGCTCATGGCAGTCGCTTTGAACACCCCTCCCCATCAAAGGAACCAAAGCGAGCAGCCCGCAGTCGCTGTCCTCGCTCCAGTAAGGAGTGTGACCCAACGCTCACAGGATCAAGACAGGAAAAGTGCAGCACGACTCAAGACCTGCAGCTAAGGGTACCAGCCCAAAAACAAGCCAAAGCCTTATCAGTTAAAAACTGGATGGGATAGACGTCTGGCACATGTATTGTAGTTCACAGTTTTACGGCACTCAGAACCATCTGCTTTCTGCTTCTGACTTCTGGACAAACAAAATATAGGATTATAATTGAGTGTAGGACTTGATCTTACTTAAATGCATCGGTGGTGACCCTACCACTGCCCCAGCAGCATGAATTGTCATTCGTTCCTGAGACAGGTTAGTTCATTTGAAGCAAAACGAAACACCGTTTTGGTTTTTTTTCCTGTTATAAGCATTTTATTACAATTTGGATGATTATACTCTGTAGTCATAACTATGTAAAATTAAGCATAAATAGCTTAAGTGACTCATAGGAATTAGAAATTAAATAGACCTATTAGAGTAAGTCTACCTCCCGTCATTATATTATGTTATCTACAGTATATTTTCCGGAGTTTTGATTTGTTCAGTTTTAAAAGTCTCAAGAAATGGGGTTTTCATTATTTCTCTTCTACAGTTGTTCCCTAACCTAATAGACCTTACGCTTAGGTAAATTTTTGTGATACTTAGTTTCACTTGAATTGGGTCTCCTTGATTCACCCTAAAGATCGTATCCGCTTCCTGCATCCTTAATCATTGGACCTTTCCACTTCTTTTACAAGTTGCAAACACACGCTCTGCCCTTTCCCACACGGGTTTGTGTTCAGCTCTTTGAATGCTCTTCACCAGCAACATTACGTCTAAAAGCTGCAGCATTTGCTGCTGGACACCAGAGTCACAATGCGGTGGCAAGGACCAGAGTACAAAGCCGTGTCTCAGCTCTTCAGTGTCTCTTGCACAGATATACACATTGACCTCATGCTGTTGCCTCCTGCCTTAGTTATAACCAAGAAAAATGTTTTTCAGTATGAAATGGGTCCTCCTCTGCAAGATTATCCACACTTTGAAAGATTTGTCACTGTTTTGTGACACTGAATGAAATTTTTGTAAGAGACCATTTTGAAACATTTCAGAGTAACTACACCGAGTGAGGGGCAGCACTGAGGTGGGAGGAACAAGCAATAAAAGACTCCAAGGAGTTGCCGAAGCAGCACCTTCCCCCATATTATAGCTCATAAGTGACTCATTTCCTGGTCCAAACTCAATTTGCTGACTCCCATACTTGTAAAATCGCATCAGTTTATCCTACCAGTTTATAGAAGTAGAACTGGTACCTCTGAGCCTGGCCTGAGTGACCTAACCCACAAGTTTACCTCTCACAGTCCAGATTGCTTTTGTACAAGAAAATAGAATCAGTGCGAGTCAAAAATCCCACGCTACAGCCAATTGGTCTTCATCAAAATCAAAAGCTGTAGTCTGAAGCTACCACAGATAGAGAAAAGGGTTTTTTGCAAAACCTGTATGCAGCTCCTTCAACATACAAGACAGCAAGACCGAAAAACCAAGCACCAGAAGCATCAGCGCAATCACTGTCACAATGAGCCACACCCCAGTGATTTGTGCCAGAAACTCACAACTTTAAGACTGGTCTTGACCAGGAATAACATGGCCTATGCTCAGTTAAAAGCCAACGGCCCTTATTTGGCTAGTTTGAACTCCCATCAGTCAACTCTGCTTGAGCCCTTAGCCTTCCATAAATCTATATTTGTATAAAGCAGCTGTAATAAAGTGTAATGGTCTAGTGAGAATCTCAACACCACGTGCATGTGTTAGGAATGAGGAAAAGAGGAGGAAATGAAACATTTTGCAGAAAAATCTATTACTATAACAAAGCAATCAATGAAAACTAAGAGCATCATGCAAATATTATTTGAATAATCTGAGTGCTGAATCTAGTTTTAGAAGGAGTCCTGGGGCTTGTGTAGCAACTCATCCAGTTGATGGACCAAAATAGAAAACATGCAAGTGTTTGGAGAAATGCTCTTCCCTCCTACAGAACAGTTATCAAGCATGTGCAATACCAGAAGTGAAAAAGTGTCAGGATTCAAATGGACACGTCATCACACAGCTGAACTCTTGGCAGCAAAGCATTAACTTTCAGGACAGGAATTTCGAAGACAGAACACAGATTTTTCTCAACCGTGATGTTTGTCCACAGGCTAAGAGGAGATTTAAAAACCACTGGTGTTGGAGGTACTTTACCAGCTTTCATGTCCTCCCCACTTATCCAGGGCTGATTCATGGATCTCAAAAAAACCCTAACAAGCAAATACATAGTTGCTCCGCTATGGATCTGCCAGGGGTGTTTTGCATCTCTAAGAAGTGCTTGTGTGGTTATGGATATCTGGGTCAGTAAACACCGTTGTCTGCCTTCATTGCTGAAGAACAGAATAACAGAACTTATTACAGAGGTCTTACTGGCCTGTAGCTTTAGTGGTTAACAGACTTTGTGGGGGTGAGGTGTTCTTTGGGGGTTTTGTTGTTTGGATATTGTAATCAATCAAGAGTAATCGAGAGGCCAAGGAAACATGGAAAACCTGTGGACAAAGGCACTAGGTGACACTTGGAAGGGGGCAGGAAATCATAGATTTGTCAGCATAGATGAACCCAGAAGTGATTATTTGGTTGCTTTGGCTTTTTCTTTCCTGCGTACAAACCTTGTGGAAAGCTCTCTCCAGCATTACAGTGAAAGCTTTTCCACTGCTTGTTTCATTCATGATTTCTCTCTCTTCTAGAGAAGAGAAATTTACTTTTTGCAAGATGCACTTAAGTTCTCACTCTTAGCCCATAAAATCACTTTCAAGAAAAACATAGTATTTGGTAGCAGAGTTCAAATAAAATAAATTCCTGTAGAGACAATCTGTGTTAATTTTAATTTTTTGGTCTTTAAGATTATTTCCTCTCTTTGTCAACCTGCAGTGACTTTTTTAAATGCAAGGAAAAGAGGAATCAATGCAAGTAGAATGGCAGGAAAATATCTGTATTTGCAGCAACTGCTACAATTTTTTAAAGAATGGAAAGGTTCCTTTAACTTTTAATAAGACCTCCATTTCCTCATTAATTCTTTTTTCCAAAGATTTGCTCCAAACTAACACATTACCTTCTCCAGCTCTCACTATATACACTCACAAACAAGCTACAAGGGGTTTTTTTGTGTGCGCAGTTATGGTCCATCATTATTAAATGTCTCTCGTTGGACGGAAGAGGTGCTTCATCACAAACAGCCATTCATCAGCACTTGCCAAGCCGGCAACATCTGACCTCTGCAGCAATAATGCCGCATCAAGTAGGCCAACTACCCAGTTTAGCAGCAGAGCAGGGAGCAGGAGCTGGCTTCAAGATTAAGTGCGCTGTTTCAGGCTTCCATTCCCAGGAGCTAGGCGGGCTGATGTTGTATTGATTGCAAAAGTTTACCAGTAAGTATCACAAACAACAATAGCCAGGTCAACGATCGGTGATGCCTGAACACGAACCCCCCGGGACGCCGGTGCGCTCCGGGCTCAGGCACCGCTATCATGATGGCTGAGTGCAGGTTGAATAAGGTTTACGGGGAAGAGTGAGAGCCTGCAGCATGAAATGACATTTAAGCAAGTTACATGTGGGAGCAGAATGAGAGACAATGATGCAATTATATATTCCCCAGCTTCCGACTGCAGCAAAACCCTGTCATCTCTCAATGTTTATGTGTTCAGCCAGCCCCATGTTCACTGTGCTAAATAGCTTCAGGTACTTGGGAACAGAAGAAGAATATACAAAAAGCAGGTATTAATGAGTATAAACTATAGAGAGAACAAACCAGAAAAATTTCCAAGCGTTTGTGTCTTCTACCAACCACACAAGTTTGGCATCGGGATCTGAAGAAGAATCTATTTATAAAATTTCTGTGGGTTTGTTTTGAAAACATAAAACCCCACAGACTGGTTAAACTCTTGGCTAAACTTGTGAAATAAAATATTTCTTCTGATGCTGTGAAATTTAGTAGTTAGGATTAAATGGAAAACCTGTATTTAAACCATACTATAGCTTATTATATCAAAATTAAAATCCAGACTCATTGGCCATCCTCCAGTGTGGAATTATATCCCATAGCCATACTGAAAAACCGTTTGTAAAGTTTTACTGTGTATTATGTTTAATGTCTACTTAATAGCTCATACTTAAAACTGGAAGTCATATTGAGATGCTATTTGATACTTGTATTAATGAAACATTTTAGAATAGTTTATAGTTAAAATACTTTAAAAAATTATCAAAAACTTATAGTAAGTTTGTTTTCCAGGCACTTCAATTTAACATGAAATAACCTCCATAAAATATACCATGTGGAACTTAATATCCTATTTAGAGCTGAGAACTTTACCTCTTCAAACTGACTGAACCATTCCTTGTAATTCCCGTCCCAGACAGTTTATAATTTAAACAGCAGCAAAACATAGCCATCTATTTACTAATTATCAAATTGTAGAGTAAGACATGCCAGGTAAAAGCTACCTTTGACACCAACCACTTTCTGTAGGTCTTCCTCTCCCCCATTTGCGTTACCGTGTATTACACACAGTAACCTTCCCTCCTATGGCATGAGACAACTAAATGTGCCTTCCATGAAAAGGAAGGCTCTTGCAACAGTTGAATTTTGCAGACAGAATACCTACACAAAGGCTTCTTATGCCAGCTCACTTTTACTGTGTCCACAAAATTCTAATGAACAATTAAATTGATGAAGTGTGGGTTATAAATGATTAGCAATTAGTACTACATGGATCTTACCTACTGACCTAAACTTGTGTTTATTCATCTGAACGCAATTCTCTGCATGTTTCTATCTCTTCCTGTGGCTCTCTCCAACATGAGCTCAAAACTGATGCAGTCACAAAGTGTTCTCCTATGCCTTCCATGGAAATACTTACTCTCCTCTGAAATACGGATAATTACCTAATCCTTGTTTTACCACCACGATGACATCATAGGAATCTACAGAAATCCCAAAGTCTGCCTAGGATTCTAATAGTTCTAAACCTGGGCTTTAATTATCCTGCTTAGAGTTCAATTTACACTTAGAGTGTTTTGTCTGAATGAGGTTTAAACATTTTAAGAAAATGGCACTAGGGCCTGAGTAAAATTGTTGCATTTAATATATTTTAGCTATAGTTTCCAACTCATCTTTTAATTAATGGAGACTCTAAACCTGTGTGCTATAGGGATTAAGCTTTTTCTTTTGCCTGAAAATGAAGACAAAATAATTGTTCATTGTGTAACTACAGGAAGAAACGAATAATACCTGAGCAAATTGACACGCTTATTATATAAACAGAAAAAGAAATATGTCCAAAAAGATTTTAGTACCATGGAAACAAATGTCACTTATCAGATTACAGCATATTACCCTTGATGGTGTTTTCATTGTTTAGAAAAATAATATTAGTGTCGTTGCAAGTCTGTGTGATTACTAAAGGGGTCAATATATTTAATACAATTATTTTTATCTTATTACCTACTGTAACTGTAGGTCTCAAACATCAGTTCCAAGTTTTGTATTGAAGAACATATATTTTCACTATACTAGTTCAATATTGTATAAAAGTAATTCAATGAGAGAAAAAAACCTGTATGGAATTTATCTTTTCTTAGACAAGTATTGTGGAGTTCTAAAAGAGAAGAGTTAGGTGTGTGAAATAAAGCAGAAAATGTATAATAATGTCTTGTGTGAAAAAGCTTTTTTTTTCTTTAAAAAATAAAGGTATGTACTGTAATAAGATACAGGGTAAGAACATCACTGATAGCTTGATATATTCTGAGATAACATAAGGATTTGCTTACAAGCTTGCAAATTAATTATATTATTTGACATTTTGGGACTAGCTGAAGTCTTGCTGATGTAATTAAGCACTATTTTTATCTGCTCTATAGAAGCATTTATACTGAAGTATTTATAATGCTTTCAGTTGAAAAGTGATTGTTACGTAAACGTGGTAACAAGACAAGAAGCAAAAGCGTGAAAATTTGGACAACAGAAAACACAAGTGCCACAATATGCAGTCCATCTCATCTATATCCTTGCAATTAATAGGAACCACTTTGGAAATAAGCCTCACTCCATAATTAGCAGTACACCATTTCAACTCTATTGGTAAAAGTGCTTAGTAAGCACATTATAACCCACAGGTTTCTGTTAGGGTAGTACACAGCACCTGTAGTTCATGAATAACACGAATCGTGCAGCTAGGGACTTAATAGAACAGCCTGGGAAAAGCTCACTGAAACATTTTTTTTTTTTAAATGCCATTGGGTACAGAGTTTTCTTCACAACTAACCCCTCAAACCTGTGCTGCAGCAACAGGGCAGGGCTGGGACTATAAAACCCTGCTCTTCCACTGCCTTTCCCCAGATCTATCATAGTCAAAGGTTTGAGGATGTCCTTGTGTGTTGCTAGACAATATCATGCAATCCCACCACTGCTGCTGACCAAAGGCAGTAGGATGCTGGAGCGTAGAAGTGTTATTTTCTCATCATTCTTCCTGCTTGTAAGTAATAACCACCAAGCTCCTTCCCCTAAGCTGAGTGTTCATTGTTACCTGACAGAAGTAATTAAAACAAATGAAAGGGAAGAAAGAATTTGTGTCTGGCTACAACAGCTAACTAGCCTTGACATGGTTTGCATATGACAGCACCGAAGCAACACTTGGTGCCACCGGACCGCAGGCAGAGTGTAAAAGCTGGTTTGGGGGGGGAAGAGGGAGGAAATGTGTTTGGTTTTTTTAAAGGGATTTTTGCATTTTAGCCACTGATGGGTAAAATAAAGTTTCTTTGTCACAGTCAGTTTATCACATTAAGCCTGCATTAATATTTTCTAATCATAGTGACCTCATCCTGCCAGAATGTACTGGCCCCTAATCCGTGCTGTAATGTTTTCTCATTAGCTGCTCAGCATTGGCCACACTGGTTGTAGCAGCTAAGCACTGCCTCAGGCACCACTGGAATTAATTACCAGAAGAAACACTGCTGGTTTGAATTGTCATCTTGAATTTATCACTTGCCACTTAATGTAACTCATCTGACCTAATACCTCCTCCGTGTCACCGGGGGCTTCAGCACCAGCCCGAGGTGGGTGATGGCAGGGGTCCTGCGGATCCCCACGTGCCCGGGCAGCCCGGCAGGCAGCTGCTCCCAGCCTGGCTCCAATCCTGCCCCGCAGGCAGAGCGAGCTAACGATGCCCCCAGCAAATTGCAGATTACCCATACGCCATGCTACACCTGAACCGGAGGGGGACCCAGAGCTGGAGCCGGTCCACCTCACGGTCACCACTCGGAGATGATCATCTTTCATTGGGCCGGATGGGGCGACACTAACCATTTGTTTCACTCATGTTACATTTGCGAAAACAATGAAACTGGCTATTCATGTACAGAGGAATAAATGGCTCCAGGGGACCTCGCGAAGTTAGGCCTGTGGCATTTTCTTATAAATCGTGAAGAAATTGCTCGTTAAATTACCCTCAAAACAGAATGCAAGTCACTAATATAATACAGGTATGAACCACCTTTGCAACCCTCCCCCTCCCCCCATTTTCCATTTTTCTTAGGATGAAGGATCTTTCCAGGGTTTGTGTCTTTAAAGTTCACAATAAATGCTTTCTTTTGCTTAAGGCAAAAACGTTTATCTAGAATAAAATACAAATTTTGCTATCCACACACTCATCCCTGAATCAAAATTTAATCTGTGAAGAACTTGTAATTGCAATTGACTCACTTCACATTTTTTCCGACGCAAAAGGAATAGCCAGAATACCTACATTTCTGCGTATCTGCAACCTCTATTGAAGTGCTTGAAGCCAGAAGAGATGTAATTTTACTATTGCTGAAAACAGGGATGACTCAGTGTAATAAGCCAAAACTACCCTGCAGATAAGAAGATAAATATTAAAAAACTTGCCTTTTAGTAGCCTTTTAACAATAACAATTCTGAACACGTTTCTTAGACAAAAAGATTTCCTCTTGCTACCACACTGTATACTCAGCACAGTAAACTTAGAGAGATGTATAATGCGATATAAACATTAATAGTTTCACAATTGTATTTTAGAAAGACTATTTATAGAGAAAATACAGAATGCCTCCCAAAAGTATACTTAGATGTAAGCCACCATAATCTTCTTGCTCATGCAGCAGGAAATCTAATACACCAGCTCAATAAACCTGTAGGAAACAAAGGTTTTATGTAGCATTAAGCGTCACAATATTAAAATACCACATATTACATTCAACTACTCTTACAACACTCATTTTAAAAGGCAAGAAAATTAAGTGCCAGTTTGAGAGTAACAATATCATAACATGCAAAAAGAGACTAGAGAAGTACAAAAATACATGAAGCCCTCATGATATCCTTGTTGTTTGGGTCAGAACCAAACACTTGATGGTATTGACATCTTGGGTTATCACCAGAAAATACTGCCCCAACACAGCAGTATTCCCCAGAACGTGCTACAAAATGTAAATTCTCATCAGCTGTCTCTATGTTATTTCAAAAACGCATACTTTACCCTTTTTATTATGAAGAACAATATAGTAATCATTATCATTGATATGTCAGTCAAAATCCAGGTTTGACTATCGGTGCATGAGAAAATACAGATATATGTTTGTGAGAATATATTAAAATGGAGTATAGAGATCACTGACTTTAGGGTCAAGTAATGTAGACAATTGATAAAAATACTCATGATTTAGTCACTAAGGTTTTTTTGAAAAAAAAATTATTATTAATTTACAAGGGTTGTTTTCATTTTTTTTAAAATGTTGATTGCCTATATTATTTATATTATCTTACCTGGTAACTATTCCCCGGATTGTTACAAGAGGCTGTGCTTTGTAGGATTCAAGTCCTGGAGGCAAGGCTCTACAGCTAAAGAACCAGAACTGAGAATCTCAAAGCTTCCTATTCCTAGAATCCAAAGTCTTTCCTCCACTTCTAGCTAGCAGTGAAGGGTGTAATCTATAAACAATTTATTTTGGGTTTTTTTATACCCTTAAAAAACCTGGCATGGCTTTTGCATTTGTTTTCAAGTTCATGTCTGGATACTTAGGAGGGGTGGGATTGGGGAAAGAAGGAAAGAATGTTTTCCAACCAGTCACATTTTGTAAATGCTTGCTGGGTGGACAGAGCTTTGGAATGCTTTAGTGAAATGGGTTAATAGAAGAAGGGCAAGTGGAGTGGTCAAGACGCATAACAAATATATTTGTGATATAATTCACACTTGCATATACTACTTATATATGTGTTTGTTTAGTTATAACAACTTCTTCCATCCATGCAAGTAGGTGGAAAGCATTATTTTTAATAATAATAAAAAATATTTTTAACAGCTCATAGGAAGGCTAGACACACCTTTAGAGCATGAGAGAAACCTTTCTTAAAAAACTACACACCTAATTGTAACTATAAATGAAATTTAGATAAACACAGCATTGAATAATACAGACTGCACTGATTTAAGTATTCTGTGCTTGTATTTGTATCACATATCTGAAAAAATGACCTTAGGTGTTCCTTGTGGAACCTAAGTGTTTATTTCACACTATTGTCTAATTATAAAGATCCATATTTTAAACCGGAGGAAATACCAGCTGTCATAAAATTCCTTGCAAGAGTAAAATATATCTAAAAGAAAATTGTGTGTATTTGTTATTGGGAGACTGAGTTTATGCAAGCAATTGTCATGCAAGCAGAGTTGTAAGTAATAATGTGGCCTTTAATGACGGAATGATGGACCTGCCAAACACTAGCTCCTGCCATAGACTGCTTGTATTTCCCTGCACAAAGATGCCCATCTGGGAGTTATTAACATATCCTCGTCAATTCAGAACCTACTTTAACATAATCCATATTTGTTGGAGAAAGTCCAACATCAGCCGGAGAACAGCAGCCACGTGATCCGATGACACATTTCAAGCAGCACACATAAAGCATGCTTGGGCAGCTAAGCAATTCAGAAATGCAAATAGCAAAAGCATTCCTCTTCCTAGATAAAAAGGACAAATCCCTTTTGGCATAACATCTTATACACTTTTAATACTGAATAGAAACAACAGAAGTAGGAAAGGGACAGGTAGGTGTTTTTTCATTTCATAGCAAGCATGCTGACACACTCAGTCTTGCACCAAAGCAGCTATGTTTCCGAGATCCAAGGAATGCTCTGCTGCGTGGGGGCAGTGGGAGAGAATACAAATTCTCTTACATCAGCAGTATCTCACACTTGCTTCTATGATACTTGTGAGCATTGTTTATTTAAAGGGACCTGAACATAGCATCAAGGAGATCTTTCATTAGAAAATTACTTGGTCCGACAAGACAGTCTACTCTTTGAACCTCATGTTTTTGTAGAATTCAGTTTTTATTGTTCCTTGTGATTTTCAGTGATTGACTATACATGAAGTTTTCTGAAAGTTTCAACTTCTGTTTTAAAGTCTATACTGGTATGTCTGGAGCCTCACTACATTATCAGTAAAAATCCCTGAAACTTCAGTGCAGGTGAGATTCCGTGAGAGTGCCAGTGCTCGTGGAGGGCTTGGCACAGCACTCAGACCTATGGTATTCCAGGATGCTGACAGCTAAAAACTAAGCCCCTTTTTAACCCTCAACTTGATGGAACGTGATATTTACTGACTTCAGTTTCTGACTGCATAAAAACCCAGAAACCTCTTTTCCTCCTTTTTCGTCCAGGCTTACTCGATTTTGTGATTTCTGGTGTTCAAACTAATATTGTTTATGACCTTTAAAGACCTTCGGGGAGATGCCACTTTTACCGTAGCCCAGCCGCTATGGATGGACTCCAGCATATGTCTGTGAGCTACAAAAGGGTAGTGTAAACAATAGCTTCCCATTAAACTTCAGTTTAACATTAGGACTGCTGTCCAAAGATCATACTTAAAGATAACTGAAGTGTTACTATATTCCTTTGTGTAGCTCAGTCATGACCCTAATTAATGTGTCTAGTTTAGACATGTATTTCTTTAAGTAATGGGTGGTTTTGTTTGGACAATTAGGCAGAGTTGACAAGGAAATTTTCCATCAAACTGAGTCATAAAAAGTACATTATTCAGCATTATTATGAGTAAAACACTATTTATTACCTGAACTTTACAATACAACATTATCAATCATTACCTGTCATTAAGGTATGTTAACATGAGATCAAAGAAACAAAGCCAACTTAAACAAACAGAGGTGCAGAGAAGGCTTTTAGACTTATTTAAATCAAAACAAGTATAGTTGAGTCCATTGATAAGCTATAATTTCCTTTCAACTGAAGATGCAAAATCAACTAATCGCTGCAATCTCAGAGCATCACTTATTCCTTGACACACACCACAGCTGTGTTCTTTCCAAGAAAAAGTGGTTAGATGCACCCACAGAAATATGGAAAAATACCACAGGGCTTTCTGGCTGTAAGTTTAGATTCACTCTCATGTCAGCTCTCACCTAAAATATTATTTGCTCATTCTTTGAAACTAATCAACAGAAAGAACCTAAAACAGGCAGAGGGGGGCTCTAGATTTTGTTTTAAGGTATTAATGTCTTTAAGATAAAAACAAAAATACCTGCCGATTCAGCAAGTTATTCCAGGTTCAGAAGCCAAGTCTCTGAGTTAACTATTTTCACAGCAGTAACACCTACGTGTTTGAGTCATGGAACAGGATGCCTTTATCCTAAGTGCCATGCAACGCTCACAAATACAAATGCTCAAATACACTTTGTGTCAAGCAGACAAAGACCTACAGAGAGGTCTTTCATTGTGCTCTGCGCCATGGACCTCAACAGACATCTTGAAAACCAGGAAACAATCCCTGAAAGGGTAACCCTGTTGTAGCACTGAACAATACCGTTTTATGAGCAATATTACAACTAAAGAGTTGGAATATTTCCTTGGAGCTTGAACAAGATATAGACTGCTGGGCAAGTTCTTCACTCAAAATAAAAGATTTTAGATGTGTGAGCACATTTTGATTTTTTCCAAGTACGCTATTTAACGGTCTTGCTGCAGTCTGCAATTTTATTCTGCCCTGCAAGATTCAATCAATGTTCCAGAGAGCTGAGAAGGACAAAACTAGAAGTCACAAACTATTCCTGGACAAACTTCTGCTAAATCTTTCTGAAATTTCTGAACCACTTGGATTCCTTGTTTCTCAGTACACAGTTAATCAGAATCCCTTTTCTTTTCCAAATAAGATTACATAAATCACAGACACACATCAATCCTCACTTCCATGGAAGCGTTTCCCTCAAAAAGAGGTTCCATATCAAATGCATCCATAAGGTATTCTCATCTCTTTTCTTGACCAAAACCTCTGTACTATGACAGAATCTAACATTTACCCCAGCACAGATGTTGGCTGGTCTGTAGTCTCAAAATTTTTAACCATAGCTTCATTGTATCTCGCACACATACACAATCCATATTAAATGGTGAGAGGTTGATTTAGGAGAGAGTTGAAGTCTTCAAGGTTTCAAAATTAATTATTACCATTTTTATGCCTTTATTAGAAGCTAAAGCCTCACTCAGGAGTATTCCATCATCAGCGATCTTTTAAAATTTGCTAGATTACTGCAAGCAAACTGGGTCATTTTGTTAGATATCTTATTACTCCTTCTCTCTTTTAAGCTTATTTTAACACTCACTAAGCTCATCAAATTCATTTACACAACGTAACCATTAACTTTATACAAATAGCTCCTGACCTTAACTCTGATCAGTTGGGTTAAGAGGCAGAAAAAAAAAAAACAAAAAAAAACAAAAACCACTCTCAATGCAAAGTTGCACATGTTTGCATACTACAAATTTGTCCCAGAGTTGTGTTTTGGGTGGGGTTTTTGGTGGGGGGAAGAGGGGTGTTTTGTTTTTTTGGGGAGGGCTGGGGAGTTTTTTGAGGGGGTTGTTTTGGGTTTTTTTGGTTCGTTGTTTTTTTTAATAAATGCATGGGCATTAAGGAAGTATTAGCTCAGAGTCACCACAGAGATTTCATCCTAACACTGTTCAAGGCTCTTCAGTCCTCAGTTCTGAGCCATACGAGCTGTTTATTACTGCTTAGAGAGCAACCTCTCAGATAAATAAGAGCTTCAAAAGTTAATAGCTACACATAACTGTCTAGAAGTAAAAGGCTTCCTTCACACCTCACTGAGTGGTGCTCCTGCTATGATGTACGTGTTTCCACTAGAGGCCTCAAGATACAAAGAAAGAAGTAAGACCACACAAGCAACCCTCTCAAAGAGAAGGCAACACCTCATTACAACTACTTTACTTTTCTACAAAAGAAGTTAACGTGTTTACATTTGTTGGCTACTCAGAGTATTTAAAAAATATTGGACAAATTGTAGCTGTACAATGGTATTTGTCTAATTGGTGCTTTAAGTGACATAAAATCCTGACAAATCTAGAAAGAATATTGCATGATGCTAATTTTCTGTATATAAAAGTGGTCAGAAACATGACTATGAGCCCAGGGGCATCTTATATTCTAAACCAATTAGGACTTTATTTGTTAGTTACCTACTGGATTTTGAAATACAGGACCTATATATTAATTTTTGACTCATTCACCAGCTACTGAAATAGAGTTCCCTGTAAAGCATAAAATGTTATGCCTGTGATGCAATACAATCACATAATTTTACATAGAACACTATGTAAAACCAAATCTGGAGCAAGAACTTACTTCAGCAGAACATAATTATTCCAGAAATATCTAAAATCTATTTTCACAGAACCATAAGGCTAAAAGTTCTTTCGTGAGGCATGTTTGGGGATCTTTAATGACTTCAGGGGTCAAGACCTTTGTATTATATCATCTGATAGAGGTATCAGATGGTGCCAGCATGTATCATAGCCTACCTCATTCCAGATTTACAGATGTAAAGCTGTACTATAGATATGCAGTAGTCAAAACAGTGTGGTCATTCTGATTTATTAGGAATACTTGATTATCCTCATGTGTTTTCTGACACTGAGCATAGCTGGCCAAGGAGAGGGTGCAGTGTCAGAAATTCAGTTCCATAAGGCAAAAAAGGAGGAGGAGGTAGGATAAAAAGGGAATATAGCCCACATTTGCCAAAACAAGAAATTCTGGGTCCAATCTGAAGCCTTCCCAATGCAAAGAAAAAAGGTGGAAGCACTTCAGAAGTCATCAAGAACCAAGAGGTAGAAAAAAACCTGTAAGACAAAACATAAATTGCACCTCACCCTTCTGTGGTTAATTATGATATTTTTGACATTTTTTCATCCTATCAAGGTGCTCCATTCAGACACCTTTAACATAAATATTCTAAGATAACATGTCCTTCCAACTTCAGGACACCTGTTGTGTGACATAACTATTCCTGTTTTCAGAGAAGCCAAAGATTCTCTCCCATTCCATCTTTAGAAACTATTTCACTGAAAACAACTCCCCAAAAAAGGGCATCCTCCTTTCATTTCCTCTCTTTTGGTAGCTGTTATGTTGCTTTACTCAACCTGGCCTATTGCATTCCATATAGCTACATGATTTTACCTTTTACAGCTCATTTTTAATTGCATATCATTGCTACCTTTCTTGTAAAGAGACAGGGCTCTGCCATTGTTACTAATTATCCAAATCACCAGTCGCTGTTTGCATGTGTGTGGCCTTGCCTAAAGCTTTTAACCACAAGTTATGTCACTAAATCAAAGCAATTTGGAGGCATCCCTGCTGTAGTGACAAACTAATAAAGGCTGCGTGACATTCTTTCGAGCCATTTAGAAGTATTCCTTTCTAGGATTACAAGACTCAAATCCAGCGAATGGTTTTGTGGAGGGGTGGGAGATGATCCTGTGCTGCGGGTTAACGCACTGCTGTCCCATCAAACCGCAGCCACAACAGCGCTGCAGCCCTAAGCGAATTGACTCAAACACGTTTGGTGCCAAAACCCACAGCAGAGAGAGCACCACCTTCACCCCTTGCCTCGGGGTAGCTCCAGATCCACCACCTGTGCTTGAGAAGGCTCTGGAAAAGGTCTTTCTCTTCATCCTAGTCACACTGATCAGAGTCTGCTGCTTTTCTCTCACGCTGGATTTCAACTTACTCTAAATTTTTGTTAGGGCTAGCTAATAAGATCACATTTATTAAATGAAGTAGGAAGATCCAAAATTAAGAAAAAGCTAACATTTTCCTCATTGTTAAGCCACAGCTGCAGCATGTGTGGGCATGCATGCACATATGCAGGTATCCTGCTCTTAGCATCATGGCAATGCATCCAACACACCTTGTTTTTCTGAAAGGGTACACCTTTCCCTGGCTCTGCATAATATCTCATCCTTTATTTTCCATTCTAAATCCATCACAATAAAAAATAAAGGATAAACTGAACATGTCTGAAATTTCCCCCTTAGTCCTCACAAAAGCAATCACACATAAAGCAGAGCAGGAATTTTTTTTTGTTGTTGGAGCTTTCAGATTTTCTCCTGTTCCTTCTCCTCCAAAACTAAGACCTTCCAGAATACTTCACAGCACCATGAGAGGAAGACAGGGGAAGAGAAAGAATCTCCCACCAGACTGATAGGGTTCATGGGGCAGTACACTGATGTGAGGGATACTTGCACCCATCCCTACCTCTCTTCCACTTCTCATAAATCAGCCCCTGCAGTAGGACTAAGAGGTCACTATAAGGTCAGACACACACACACACACACACACACACACAAAATTCTCTGGCCCCCATAAATCTTTAATTCAAAGTGGATCATCAGTAGCATTGCAGGCAGAGGCACTCATTCAGAAAAAGCCAATTGGTTGGAATTGCAACAACAAAACAGCAGTTTTCACATTAAAACCCTGCCCTAAGCCCACATGGTCCAGCTGAGTGTGCACACACAGGCCATTTGGCAAGTCTGTCTGTGTCCACCGTGACAACACTTTCTACCCTCAGCCCTGCAAACCTTGCCCACAAGAAAGTTTCAGATAGACTACTGTGCCCTTACAAAGTATTTAAACTTTGATGAATGTACTTCCCCCCCCCTGCCGCAACAAGAATATATTAAAATAAAATCATCTTTGGAGAGCTCTAAATGGAACAATAACTGAAATTTCAGTTAAATAACAGAATTAAATTTGTATGAATGGTTCCCATTTTCCTATTTTCTTCTAGTATTTTTAAAAATCTTGGTTAGTAATTTTACATCCTAGCAATAAAACATAAAATACTTGTAATACCACCATTGCAGTGAAAATACTTCGGGTTTATGACGCCTCTCCATAGATAGATATTTAGTGCTCTACAGATAGGTTAATTTAGCATAAAATAGTATAATACCTTCCTTATTTCTGTTCATTCATTTCGAGATTATGATGCCAGGCCAAGAACAAGTCACACATCACACACTGGTCATCAAGCACAGATTTCCCGATTATCTAAGAAATGCAAAAACCTTCCATTTCCTGTTAATGTCAGTTCATCAGCTCCACACTGTCTTGATCAGAGAAGTGTCTGTACAGGGAAAACCAGAATGTCTAGCAGTTAACTGTGCTCTGAACTGCCATCACCTGGAATTCCTTCAGGCCACCACAACTTCATGGTCAAGCATACAATCTCCATTTCTTGATTTTACTGGCTTTGCATGAATATTTACACTGCACAGAAGTAGTCTTCTTCACCAGGGCCAGAACAAACCTGACTTTTATGGGATGTTCATATAAGTCTATTAATTTTATTTTAGTTTTTGTCAAAGTTTTTGACAGAAATCTGAGGAAGCTGACTCTGAATCAAGGAGAACAATTTTTCAGAGCAGTTTGGCCTCATTTCATGGTTACAAGTGCCAGTGAAAGCATGCTGGGAGCCTCTCAAAGGATGAAGACGTCCTCCAGACATCTCGCCACCACTTGCTTGTGGCTCAGGAGGGCAGCAAGGGCTGTCTGCTGCAGTAGAGCTGGGAGTTGGCAGGAGCTGGGCTCAGCAGAGCTGGTCTCAACTGCTGCTTGCTTTGATAGACCTCTTTTCAAGTAGACCCACAAGGTTCAGAGAACATGATCTTCAGTTACTAGAACATCAATCAGCTTCATGCGACCACATATTCCTCTTTCAAAAGAAGTAGTAGAGAGCAATTCCCCAATAAATGCACTAAAATCAGTCTGCAGCAGCTCTAAAGTTAGTAGGAATTGTGTGCCTCTTCTCTCATTGCGGGTCACCCACACAACTGAGAAGGCCTAAATCCTAATCTATTTTGCAATGAAAGTATTGTGTGAAGCATGCAGGATCTGGCCTCAGGGTAGACTGGTAAAAAGACAAACAAAAAACAGGTCACTACCCCATTAATCCTTATTACAGATGTTACCAAGGAGAAAACTATTCCCTTAAATTTGCATTTCTGTGTTACCCCTTGCCCTTGGGTCAACTCAGTCTTGACTTTCAGCAACTGGTACGTTCACTGAGGAATAAAAAGTTATTCTCTAACAGAGGACTGGGTTAGTTGTAATGAGAAAATCATGTTATGTTTTGTTGGTGGGTTTTTTGTTAAATCATGGCCCTTGCTATTCATTAACATTCAAGTGCTGAAAAGCCAATAAATTATTACTAAAAGGAAATGTAAACAACTTTCTCTGAGGAAGGATCGCATACAGTAGGCTGGAACCTCCTTCAAGTTAATTGCAACACAGTTCACTAATGAAAGTTTCCATCTATTAAATCTTAACAGGCATAACTATAAAAATGGCGCCAAGCTCTCTCCTGCCCAGACAGCATCTGCAGAGCCTTTCACACTTACTGTCTTTGCAGGGATTAGCAATTACCCCTAAGTAGCATTGGCAACATATGACTAATTTCACATCGGTTATAGAGTTTTCAAACTAATTTGCATACTGGAGCTGGCCATCGGAAAGACAATAGCTATGGCACTTGGTTCTTACCAAGTACCTTGCAGCAGGTCTGACTCAAAGTGCTCTGAAGTCAATAGGAATCATCTGTCTTTGCTTTCAGTGAGCTCAGGATTAGGCTTAAGATGGACAAGAACACCATCTGCCCTTCAACCACGACCTGTGTTTGCTTTTGAGGCACAAACTTAAATTCCACTCTCACATCTGTTCAGAAGAGATCAGGCAGTGCTGCTGAAGGGGAACATCTCTCCTGGCACATAGCACGTTGCAGGGACTACCTTTGCTAGTTCATGGTTCTGTAGATCATCTTGATCCACCACTGCTCTTAATCTTACCCTTAATTTCCTCCTCTCACCAATGCTATTAGTAGCTGTTCAGACTCTTAACCAACATCTGTGTTTCTCATCTCCAAGACCTTCTGCCAACTCACATAAAGATGTTTTTAAGCCTTGCTTTTCTTGTAATTCCTCCATGTTTTCAGCTGACCTTTGCTCTTTTTATCTTATTTTTGTCTACGAAATAGGGTGATCTAGAACGTTTGGATTCATTCACTATCGAATATTTTAGTCACTGTGCTTTCTAACAAATGTTAGAGACTAAATAAATTCTGCATGTCATTCTTGAATTGAGACTTGCTGTCCAGAGGGGAAAAACATCCTTTTTTCTATTTTCCTCTGTTCAGTGAGACTACCGACATACAAGCAATGCTCTTTCAAAACAAAGGCAAGAGCAGTTTTTTCAAGGCCTGAGACTGGACATAAATACGTGAAATAACCATATATCTGTATTGCAATCAGTCATTTTCACATGTCCTATTTTAAGTAAACTATAATGCCCATGTTAACATACGAAGCAAATGATCTCATTTATGATCTGATTTCAGCAAGCTGAAGTCAGGAAGCAAATTTTGCTCCAGTATATGCAAGTTTGACTCCTTGAAACAGAAGTGTCAATTGGTTGAACAAAACAAAACACAAAACAATGTATTTTTTGCCAAGTTTTTTTTTTTTGCTCAATAACTTTACTGTATCTCATTTGACTCCTTGTACTAGAGACATCACAGTACATGATTTCTGGATGACCATGACAACTCAGACTTTGAACATTAATAAACACATCACATTCACAATTCTATCTTAATTACTTGGAAACATCGTTTGCTCCAGTATAGCTTAAAAGATGCACAGTGAAAACCAAAGCACCTCTGTGTCCCCTTAATTTACCTTCTTAATTCAAGTAATAAAGTTCTATTGTATTACACTAAGGAAGGAAATATTTCATTATATTATATGAGTTGCATTAATACCAAGTTAATTACACGTAATACATAAACTGTAAACAGAACTTCTAAGTAAAAACTACAAATATATTTTTATTACCCATGTGTTATAATAGGCAAGTACCAACAAAGAGTGTGATGAAGTATGCTAACAAGACTGGCTGAAAAAATATAGCCTGACATACAGAAAAGAAACTGTTTTAGCTGTTTAAAGCATAAACATTTCATACTTCTCCAAAGCTCACCCAAATTTTATAGGTTGTCTTAACTGGCAATACATGTTCTTAATATATTTTAGTGGGTTCACAACTTATCGAGTGATGGCATAGTACCTAACATGAAGATTTCTTGTCTCCCTACAGAAAAAAAGGCTTTTTTAAAGCAGTTGCCAGACATTTTGTTTCCTACCTAAAAGAGGAAGCTCTAACAACTTCAGTATTTCATTTAGAAGGAATGACAAATAACTTGGGTTTACGGCAACTACTTATTTATATTAATAAAAATATTAATGCTCAGCTAAATTTTTCCTTTGTATGAAATAACCCTAGAGTTAGGATTTCATGGCTGCTAGGTGCCATAGCTGTAATGCTGCACTGTTCTGGGAAAGGAATTCATTGCAGAAAGGACGGTTGGAGCTGCAGAGTGGAAAAAAAATCCTGTACTACTTTATTTTATTTTAGTAACAGATTCTAACATTAGATGTCTTCAAATAGCTTTTACATTTTTACAGAGACAAAGGGAGGGAGTCAGCATGTGCAGATCTCATACTCCTGAGAATTTCCCTGGAAGTATTCTGCTAAACAAGTCTTGGCAACCTATCAGCACCCCAGTTCAGGGGCAAATACCAAGATGAACTCTTCAGAGTTTACTAATGAGTTATGGATCTAGCAACAATCTCTATGAAAAGTTACAGTTCTATCCCTACACAACAGATAAACCACCTCTTGAACTCCGAGAGCTGTTAACTGACTCGCATATGGAAGGAAAAGTCCTGAAGTGATTTTCAAGATGTTCCACTTCTAAGATTACTCCAGGCAAGCAGTGCTTAAACATTATGTCCTAGCGTGACACTGAACAACCCATAACATCACAGTATTCCCTTGCAGGACAGCATTAACTTGCCAGTTAGAAATCACAGAGCTCTACACACGTCCAAAATGAATCATACTCTGAGCCAAGGATCACATCAAAATACCAAACCTACTTCATTGAAGGAGTGTGCAGTCAGGTAACTGTAGGGTGGAGCTTTTTCCCTTTTGAAGGTCAACAGCATCTTTTTGTCTCTCCACCTGAAATTAACTGCTGCTGCCTAGTGTCACTGACCAAGGCAACTTTGCAGATATCTGGTCCCACAAGGAGCCCAGTTCGGCTGAGAATCACAGCCATTCCCAAGGCATAGCAAAGTTTGGATCCTGCTAGGAGAGACTGGGAATATAAAATTACTATTTAAAAAAAAATAAAAAGGGCTATCCTTTGGTTTTCAGCTGGTATCCTTTTCTCTCCCTTTCTTTTTTTTTTTTAGACTAAGCTTTTCCACGTTGGAGCTGCCTTCATTTTCTGCTTTTATTATACAGCGCACAGTAAATTTTTGGCAGTAAGCAATAAATAAAAATAAAAATTTCATCTGCTTTTTTTTTGGGTCATTCTTTATCCACAGGATATTATCAAGGCATTTCAGGTTATATTTAGAAGAGAGATAGGAGGAAGTGAGATGATAATTATCCAGCAAAGATCTACTCCTAACATCCCATTAAGCAATTTTGAAGTATGAGCTTAAAGTAATGCTTATAAAGCTAATTCAGATGTGAGATTAACCTCAACCAAATTTCTGTAGTCATGGATTTCTTGCCACTACACAAATACTAACACACAACTACAACCCCACCAGCAACCTAAAAGTACTCTACTTGGATTCAGCTTCACCCACCTGGCATTTTTCTCTGTTTAGCACCTTTTCTTTGTACTTTTGTACAGTTTCATTACTCCATTCCTTTAAACTCCCAATTGTAATTCCATCAACTAGACAAAACATTACCATTAAAGCAGAGATAATCCATGCTATTAACAAGGCCACATGGTGTTCAGGCTCCTGCAGCACCTGGTTCACAGGGAAGGTTGTAGTACAGTAGCAGCTGCCAAGAAAAGCAGGAGGTGGGGGTGAAGGAGCAGAACCTGCCTTGTCTGTGGCAGGTCTGATGAGGGATAACACTCATCCTTCCACTTCTCCTCCTCTCCCAAAACACCACTATGCAATGCTGCCTCTATCTTCCTCTCACACGGTGTCCTTTGACAGCACTGGCACACAAGCTACATCCACCCTGTACATGGATGAAGAGCCTTTGCCTGTAGGGGGAATTCAGTATACTGGTAGTTGACTAGTGGCCAGGACCTTCATAACCTATATGCCATAAGATCAGCTTGCACGCTCCCTGACCAAGGCACATCTGCCCAGATACCTTCATGTTTTCCCAAGGGTTGGACAAGTCTCTGCACCAAGGAAACAGGGATGCAAGTGACTGACCTGCTTAAGATGTTCAAGCAAAACTTAGTGAAAAGTAAAGATGCAACTGAGAACAACAGGAAAAAAAGAGGAAAAAAAAAAAAACCAAAACACAGTTTCTGACAATCATTACAGAATCACAGAATAATATGGGGTTGGAAAGGACCTCTGGAGATCACCTAGTCCAACCCCCCTGCCAAAGCAGGTCTACCTAGAGCAGATTGCACAGGAACGTGTCCAGGTGGGTTTTGAATGTCTCCAGAGAAGGAGACTCCACTACTTCTGGAGTTCATTTGCATCCAATGAAACAACAAAACAAGCAGAGTGTAAGAAAAACACTGAAGGAGCATAGAGTTATATTTTGATGAAGAATTACTGTGTTTTAAAAAACAAAACCTCCATCCAGAATAAGGAAATTATTCTGAACCATCACAAGTACACACTTTTTCTAACTTTTGTGCAAACTTTTTATCCCAGACTGATTAGAAGTTATTACATTCTCTGTTAAGATTTAGAAAGCAGCTCTTTAGATATACTAAATACCTACAGGAAATCCTATAAAATGAGAGAACAAATGTAATATGAACAGACACAGTAAGAAAAAACAATAACAGAAAACATCTCCATGCCTATACAGACTGACAGTCTACAACTGGGCATTTGTTACTTCTCTGCTTGCTTACCAACAAAGACCAAAGAGAAACAGTAGTAATTTTCCTTATCCAAAACTTGAATAAGTACTTGAAACTTCAACTTTTCCTTGTTATCTCTGTCAGAGTCCATACAATTATATGTACACTCTTTTTTGTTGCATTTCATGACAGCCTCCCAGAATCTATGAATAACGGTGTGGTATGATTTGAAAAAGTATGTGCATATGTTTAAGGAAAATGAAAAATAGGATAAGACTGTGGTGTTCAACCTTTACTATACTGCATGATGGATGTAGAGCTGCTCTGCAAGAATTTATGAATACTGCATGTTGACCTGGTTATTGAAATGTTTATTGTATGACTATACTGAGTTAAATCAACAGGACTATTGGGGAAATAAGGACGAATCACTCAAAATAAGCCACTCCAAGGTAACTTGTTAGAGCTAGTTGAAGCAGGGAAAAAAAAAAAATAGCCTAAACTATTGCTTTTCCAAACGCAGCAAGGGTATTTCCTTTCCAAATGCAGCAAGGGTGTAAGGCTGTCTTGCTACATGAAGCTATGGCTGGGAGCTGAATGAAGGACACACATTTTCTGTATGGGTAGGAAGCCAACTGGGAGTTGTTCACACGGCAGACAACTGGCAAAGCATTTAAATTTGTCATGCTTGGTTTGAGCCTAGAGATTGATAAACATATAGGCAAGATGGAGAGACAGGTACAATTTCAACATTATAGATATTTTTCTTTTAATTTTTATAGTTAAATAAAAATACTTACATGTTGCCAGTATTTTATTAGAACATATTGCCAACTGGAGAGGTAAGATTATGAACCCTGGTAGGTGTCCTGGCCTACTGAGCTGTTCTCATGCAGGTAATTTTTGCCATTTGAAGTAAAAACAAAACATCCAACAGTTACCTGTATTAAAACAGAACTTACAACTACAACAATGTGGTTTAAAATAAAACTCAGCATTTGAAATTACTTTTGCTTGATTATTTTCTTCACAAAAAGACAAGTTATTTTAATAACAGAAAAATAGTGGCAATATTGCTGTTAAATGAAAGCTTTGAGGGACATTTCTGTAATACAAATTTTAAGTCTCATTTACTGTCATGTATCTGAAATAAACTATGACTGATTAGAAAAATGTAGTATACTGAGAGTGTAGCATTAAGAAGATTATGTTGGCAAATTTGGAATTCAGAACTAATTATTTTAAAGGTATACTGAGTTCTTTCATTTCAGGGGATTATAGTTTTAATCAGACCTTTGCTGTTTGTATGCTCATTTCTAGAAATCCTTACTTTCTTTGAGGTGTCAGTGGAATTAAAAAAAAAAATGTCATTAGGAATTATTTGTGCATATGCCTACATACACAATAAGCAAGTTTTCATTCAAAGAAAAACCTGGATATGAAATAAAAATATGGATAAGCAGTCCATATGGGAACTGCCATCAATACAGTTATCCAAACTTCTAGTGCAGTCACCAAAAAACATACACAGTAGATTAAGAATCCCACCAGAAAGACAAAACCAATAGAGTACCCAGATGCAGTCCTGGTGCCAATAGGCAGAACTAGCTGGCAGGCACCCATGAGAAAGCTGTAGGTGATGATGCCTTTCTTGCCCCTCCCAGCCCCAGCTGCCAGATGGCATCAGGGATAGGTAGGTGGCAAGGTCTGGGCTGCAGACCTGCGAAGGACATTCCTAGCACAACAGGATGTGCCAGTTAATTGTTTTCTGGGTAACAGATATTCAGCTATTCATACAATTCATATCATACCTGGCCAATCTCACTATCACCCTAACCATTAATCACTCCACTCCTTGCTTTCACCTCCTAGAAGGAATGGAAAAGGTGGCACGACAGGCAATAATGGCTGATCATTTCTGCTTAAGCAGTTGCTACGGTAAGATACCAAAGGTCCCCTGCTATTCATTGGCCTACGAGGAACTGCATGAGGTGGAATTGCCTGTTTTATAGCCTCATGACACATTTCTGACCATGTTCTACCCTGTTCAGAAATATAATTCAATTATACTGCATCAGGTACAGAGTTGAAGGAATGTATTTATATTTATTATTCAAGTTTGCCTTTTTACTGCCTGAATTGAACTAGGCATCCTTTTGGATGACAATTTGGTCGGTTATCCACAAGAAGTCACCTTGCACTCTCTTTTTCCTCTGGATGGTTGCATTACCCTCCACACAGGGCTGCACCTTGAAACAAGACTGAGTACAAAGCTGTACCAGACTCAGCAGTTTATACACTAAGCAAGGCATTTTGTCAAGAGCATATGACGGGAGGAGTCCAAAATTGGTGTGAGTGGCACTGAGAGAGAATTTAGAGGACTCGGCTATGAGATATAAGCACCACAGGAGGTTTGCAGCCACCTGAGCCGAGGGGCTCACCACCCTCCTGTGTGACACTGCCACGGCCAAGAGAGGCACTCAACGTGGAAAGCTTCAGATGGCTGTTTGCAAGGTGTTGTTTGTGGGGCCTGGGAGAGTCTGGTACTTGTTCACTCACACTCAGCCCCAAGCAGCCAAATCTCATGCCGTCCCAGACGTTCTGCAAAAGCTGTACGTTTAATAGGGCTTGCAAAAAGACTAAGGGTTTGCTTCTCAAATAAAGAAGGGATGAAAGGAACTTTCCTGGGGTTGTGCTGGCTCAATTCCTGTTTGATTGACTGCTCATGCTGTTGCGTTGGTGGTTATTAGAGCTGGTAAAAGCACAATTTCTGTCCCACAGGAATTTCCTATACTTCGACATTTGTTTTCATTCTGAAACAGCATTAAAAATTTCAAAATAATGAACACTTTCATGGAATGAATGGTCCTAAAAATAAATTTAGAAATGTCATTGTGCATGTGTGCGTGCATGTGTGTGTGCATAAGTGTATTTTCAATCCAAAGGTCTAACCTCTTTTACAGGGTTGTACAAGAGTTATTTCCAGATACATCATATCAGTATTCTAGCTGATTGGTCTTCCTTGGGAAGACTAGAGCTCAATGCTGAGCTGCCACCACAATGCTTTCTGTCCCCCCACCTTTGGTTCCCTAGTCTGCTGAAGTCCTAGATATGTCAGGAACATAAAGTAACCATGTGAAGTTTTTTCCAGAAAATTCAGTAAACATCGAACTAGAAACAGTTAGCTCCTATGTCCTCCTTTCCTTACAGTTCTTTTGTGGGACACACTGAAATGAGGAGAATAGATGACTAAAAACTGTGGACCTCGGTGTCCTCAGTTGTAAAACGTCTGTAGCTTTGAGGCTACAGGTATCCCAGGCAGTTCAGAGTCTTTATTCGAACTATTCCAATCCCACTTTTCGCTTAGCTCCAGTGCACAGCTAGTGACAAAATCCATCTCCTCTTACCGAACGTGGCTGCATTCTAAATGAGGAGCAAGCTGGAAAAAGTAGGCATGCAATGACCTGCAGGAGTTGTCCAGCTCTGAATTGCTGTCTTGTTCTCTTCTTCCCCTTTTAAAATAACAATGTATAGCCAAAAATGGGCAAGTGACATTCTGCTTGTCTCCAAAGCCACGAAACGAAGGAACTGACTGTCCAGTCTTCACACCTTTCAAGGCTGCAATGAAAACCTCCTTACCATTTTGCACCATCCATCCCTCACTCACAGATCTTCCCATCCCTGGTTGAACCATACAGTGCTAAGGTTAATATTACTGCATCGCAGCCCTCTAGGTAGAATATAGCTTCGCGAGTGTCTCTTGGCTTAAAATAGTCTTTATGAAGTGCTATGCTTTAGGGAAATAATGTTAGCAAAGAAATGTCAGATTTTGCTCTCATCGTTGAAGAATAAAATCTAACAAGGGTGGTTGTCAGCTATTATGCTTTTGTACTGAAAAATTGTACAATCCTTTTAAGTTACATATAATGATTTTATAGCCTTTTAACAAGAGGAGCACCACTGGGTAGGGTTTTAACAGGGGAAACAGGATTGGCGATTTATTTTAAACCAGCTGAATTCCCCAAGTTCTTCCTTGATTTAAGCCACAGTCTGTATTACAAACAGAGGAGATTATAAGCATCTAAAGCAGCCATGGTTTTGATAAAACTCACTTAAGTAATGATGATCCTACAGCATTCAGACAAGTCAGGGGTCAATATGACCTTATTTGCCTGTGCCTTTCATTAGGAGCACTATTTCTGCAGTACCATACTTCTGGTACCTCCAAATACACAGAGGATTCATGCTTCAGTTCTGCATGTATTAAGAATGCAGCCATAGCAACTACTAGCATTAATGAACTATTTGCTTATGCAGTAATAATTAACTTCCATTACATTACTTTGTGTGATTACTTTCTTAATTGCCTGAATTATGCATCCATTTAATATTTAATAACCATTCTCAGAAATCAGACACTGGTAAAAAAACAAATTGCTCACAGTTTCCTTGCAATAATTAAGCTCACAAGAATAAATGAAACCTTTTAAAAATGAATGCCTTGTGATTATATCCTTGCATATAGAACAAGATCCTAAATTAGCTATTTATTAAGTCTAAATTTAAGACCAAATAGTACATTTTTCACTTACGCCTTGGGAAATCAACCTATACAGTACCTGACATCACCAGCATAATTAAGTGCCATCTATTTACTTTTGAGAGTCACGAATTCTGCATTAGTATTTAGAACATTCAGAAGTGTGTGTGGGGAAATCTTTTAAAATGCCTCCTTGGAAAAAAATAGCATCTTCTTTACCTGAGGTAGCTGCTTAGTTGTGCTTAAAGTACTGGAAAGATCTGTGAAGCGTAAATAGCCTTCTGATGGGGAGGGCTGGGAAGGATTTTTTTTTTTTTTGTCATGTTTTAATTTACATACAAACAATGGAAATACAGTTATACAGCCTGAGGTCAGGCTTACCAAACAGGATGAAATTCATTGTTGTATATAAAAATAATGTTTACAATGAAAAACAAGCAGTTTGATCTACTTGTTTTTTCATGTTGTCATCTGTCTCTCTCTGAGCCCTCGTGCCCTGCCAGCACCCACGCAAAGCCACATGCTGATTTGCAAAGTGATAATGCCATTATGTTATTGCACACCAGCTTTGTTTACCAGTGCTTTGCAACGAAGTCACCAGCTTAAATAAAATGTGCAACTGTTTTATTGTAGGTTGCTTTGATGAATAGAGTCTACTGAGCTGGACAAGACAGAACACTGTTGTGAGGTTTTTTGGTTTACCTTTTTTTTTTTTTTTTCCCTGAGTTGCATCTGCAAAATTGCTCTGCCATTCCACATTGATTATGGCAGCCATGTACAGATGTGTTTATCTGAACCACAACACCGCTCGGCTGAAGCTACAGGGACACCAGCACGTTGCTCCCTCTCTTCTCCTACGCACGCGTACCACAAACAAAACATATACAACGAAAAGCATATTCCAGGCACCCCACACCCAAATAAACCAATCCAATAAAAGAAAGAACTGAAAAGACAGAAGTGCCGGGAGGCAGGTGAAGGAGCAGTGGCTGCTCTCCCGCTTGCCCATACAGGTGGATCATTTTCAGCGAGATGCGCAGGGAGCCGCGGGGAGCCGGGGAGGGAGGGAGGGAGGGACGGCGCCCCTTTGGGGTGTCAGGAGCCAGCAATGGCTGCTAGCCTGAGTTCCCAAACTGAGCTAAATTGATGCCAATCTCGCTGGCTGTTGTTACAGTGGGCAGCATCATTAGGATTTGCTTTTTAAATGATCTCTCAGCCTGTAAGTCTGAGAGCTGCTAGCAAGGCAAGGTTAGAAAGAAAATGATGGCAGCATGTTGATGCTTCACAGACCTCATGATAGTTTCCGTCTGTCATTATTTACGTCTGACTAGATGCGTCATGTCAGCTACCTAGAAGGCACTTTAATATGAAGCTCTTGTTTTCCTCTGCTTTTTCACATCCAGACTGGGTACTATTATTTTTTTTGCATCACTACACTTAGGTGAAGCTTGCTTCAATCTCTCCATAATGACACACAAAGAAATAAAAATTGTTTAGCTCATGTTATTATACATGCTTCTATTCTAACAGACCTCTTCGACATTGTTCACAAAATGGTGAATTTAAATCAATAAACAGACATCTATCAAAAGGTCAGCTTAATTTTATTCTTTCAGCTTCTTTACCAATATTTTAAGCAAAATCATTTCTTCCTTTAGCTTTCAGTAAATATTGTATAAGTGGACTGCAGCAGCAACCAATAGATTTAGTGGTTGACGCCATTTAGTAGATCAATTAACATGGTATTAATACTGCTTTATAATGTGATGAATCCTGTCAGAGTCGATGTAAATAAGGTTACGGCTATCAAGTATGTGTCAGTTTTGCCATTATACTACCTCTTGGCAATTTAGATTCAAAGGATTCATTGGCACTGGTTTGGGATGAAATGTGCAATTCACCCCTGCGTAATACAGCCAGCCCTGAATTCGACCCATAACTTTTTACAACAATGGTGCCTGAAGGATGGAAAAGAACCAATCCTTCAAGCCTTCCTGCAGACCAGACAAAGCTCTTGTTCAGAAATAGGCTGCCTCTAAGCAGGTGTTGCTGTCCTGAATGGGCTTGGCAGGCCACAAAAATCCCTTTGCCATGTCTCAGGGAGTGACTCAGCCACAGCATTATTTTATTATTTTTTTTTAAGTATTTGAGCCCAGAAATAGCAGTTCAATCACTCTGTGTACTGACTTTGCTGAATAATCATATGAAGTTATTAATACAACCTTTTCTCATCCTTTGGCTGACCAAGTCCACTGTTTTGTCTTCTCGTCTTGTCATATGTGAAATTAAGTGACAAGCTCTTTGCATGCTTTCATTCATCTGGGCTGTGAGGGGTCTAGGCACAGCTTGGGTACAGTAAAACAATCAACAGCTCAATATCATCAAAAATTATTCAATAACATTTGTTCAGCTGGATTTTGTTCACTTGTTTGAAAATAGAAAATAGGGTAAATTCAATATACCTTTAACCAGTTAATTGTATATTTGCATTTTATACACTATGGAACTTTCTTATAGCTGCATATTTACAGCCAGGGTACGGTACAGGAAGGGTAAAATATTTTGATTTCATAGGTGTCTCATACTATCATCTTTAAAATTTAGTAGGGTAGCTGAGATTCTGTAAGCATCATTTATCCAAACAAAATTTTAAAGGTCACCAAGTTTTCTTTCTCACCTTATTGGGGGGGAAAGTTATATATTTTTTAATGGGTATATTTATTTACCAGGTCAAAAGCATTTACTCTTAATCTCTAAAATAACATTTAGCTTCAGAGGGGCTCCAGACAAACATAAGATAATGCGTTCCTGAAGTTACATATGGCTGAGTTACTCACTGAGTTAAGTTCAACAGACACAATATTTGCATTTTTTAATTCCTGAAAATCCCACAGATGGATCATAATTATTAGAAAGGTGTTCAATCTTTGACATTCTCTGTGAGAAATCTATTTAAAGGAATTTTAAGCTCAGAATAATGTGTAAGTGGCTCACTTGGCTGTTTGTTATTCATTATTTGCATAATTTGACTAGTCACCTAAATCATAGAAATTATTTTCTGTTACTGAATTGTGTGATCTTAGCCCTACAAAGATGCAACTGGTTTGTCTTCATGGATGATGCCCTAATGGTTAATTCTTTGGGAAGTGTTAAATAGTGGTTTTTTTTCCTGGAAAAAAGGGCTCCGAGTGAGCTTTGTGAGCAGCAGCTTAATACCCATTTTTTTTTCACCCAACATTGTAAACAGAGCAAGGATGAGCTCTGGGTTTTTTTCTGGAAAAAGTGAAAGGTTTTCATATGAATTAAATCCATCTCCCAACACGGGCACTTAAAGTGTGAACAGGGATGTTGTAAATGAAACCCTGAAGGTATCAAACTGTGCTTGCTATCAGAAAGACTATTACACAAAAATGTCCCCCGTACAGTTTATGGTGACCACATTTACATTTCTTGTGAAGAAATCTTTATTTACCTCTTATTCTCATCTCATTAATAAACACTGATACGGAAATACAGTTTACTCTTTGTCATTTATATCAAGCAATGTGCATGATCCCAGGGTTTTTGCACAGTATTTGTTATAATTACTGTAGGACATGAGACAATAGGGCACCAAATGACAGCAACAGCTCTGGACAGTCCCTAAAGTAGTGTCATAAGGCTGTAGACTGGATTATAGCTGTTAAAATGTTGGGGAGTTGTTTTCATTTGGGGGGAGCTGGGTTTTTTGTTGTTTGGATTTTGATGATGTTGTTGTTATTATTGTTATTGGGTTTTGTGTATTTTTTCCAAAAATGCTGCCACAAAAAGGGTCTGAGCAGCACTGTCTGATTCTCAGGATTTCAAGACTCTGAAGGCGAGCCATGCCAGGTTCCCATGAAGGCCACTGCTAGAGAAGTCAGTTCTGTGTGATGCAAAATAGGGCCTTCTGTGAAGCAGAAAACAGAGGGTGTTTGGTGGGCAGCTCCTCTATTTCCCCCTTAACCTGGAATTAACGCTTGGCTGAAATGAGAGTAAACGGAGAGCCCCCCACTAGAAAATTGCTAAAAAATTATGAAGATCTGTATTTGCCATTTAAGGTCCGAGAAGCTTCTAAATCAAGAGGTTTTCTTTGTTTAACTTCGTAGGTTTTGAAATTCAAACGTGGAGCTTCTCCAACTTTTTACCAGCTCCGTATGCTAAACATCTCTCAAGTTCTTTGGCTTCTCTTACACTGGAAATTTATAGATTGCAAACCCCTAGAAATAGTTAATATTTTTAAACTCAGCTGTAGCTTCCTCCACCTAGTTAAAAATCGCATAAATAGGGTTTTTTTCCTACAAATTTGACAAAAATGTTATCCTTCCTGCTGCCGAAGCTGGCAGACCTCGGGCGTGAGGAGCAGTGAGCAGTAGGTGGCAGTCAAGGCACTGAACTATTTCCATGGTCCTCCAACACTGCATCATTGCTAGGAGTAATGTGAAAACAGTATCTTTTGGGGGTTTAAAGGTATCACTTTCAAAACGATCTTCTCAGAGGCCTCAGGCTGTACAAGCAGTAATAGATAGTAATATGTGTCAGATGAAGAGCATGAGAAGCTCTTGGGCTCGGTTGCCTGATTTTAAGTTCTGAGTTTGTCTGGTTCTCAGGTATTTGGGGAGTGTTTTCTAAACTTATCAGAAGGTTCTCCCAATGTAAAGAGGTTGTCCAGGACTGTCCTGAGGGTGGATGTCATGGGTAGCATGAGCGTACACAGGATTTATCCCCAAGCAGTAACAGGGACAGCCCCCTCCCAGATGAGGCACAGCTGGGTCAGCAGATCTGCCCACATGCAAACTAATGGGTTAAAGTCAAAGCCCTTGCAATTCACAGGCACGTACAAAAGACAAAACCCACTAAATTAATGTTTCATTTTCCTTTCTACAGCACACACACTGTGAAAAGCAATTTAACATCATCTCAATCTTTTTCCTCCTATTGAAGTGGCAAATATCATTAAACATAAGTGTCTAGCATCCGGAAAAAGTTACACAGCAGCACAGATATGTCACACTCACAGCAGGACTATTAATCAGAGAGTCTCTCTCCACGTACACACAAACCTCCAAGTATATCTCCTAATGGGTCAGCATCAGTAAGTTCTCAGGTGTCTCCTATAACAATATTCAGCAATATTCAAGTGACAGATCAGACGAAAATTTGGATTCATACTTCATAAAATATTGGCAGTTTCATGAATCCATTTTCTATGTAAGATTCTTTTACCTTATTCATCAATTCATACATGAAGAAAGTAAACCAAAACTAAATTGAGAGAAGGGAGAGATATTTTCTAATTCCTAGAGGCAGAGGACTGTGTTCTCTAGTTGCCTTTTTTTGAATTACTGAAGTTATGCCTCTAACAGCCCTCCTAACCCCACTTCCAGTTCCTGAAGTATTTTGTTTGTACAGTAACTTTTTTTCATACTACTTGTTCTGCATTTAAGGGACTGCAGGAGAGAAAAGGTAAGGAAGAAAGATGGTGCATTAATATTTCACTTTCAGATGGATCATTCAGGCTCTTTCTCTATGGGGTAACTGTCATAAGTTTAATTTTATTCCTACAGGGATGCAGAATAGCTCTGGGAAAACATTTTTTTCTTTCTTAACTTTCCTGAGACAGTAGCTATCAGTTTTGTGAGCATGGAAGTGGCCCAACTAAGCCCCTCCATGCTTGTTAGTAAACATATACCGCTCAATAGGATCATCTAAAGAACACAAGGAAACATGACTTTTTACAATGATTAAGAGTACCTTGAATTTGAACTAAGACTTACGTCACATAATCTGCAACATGGCATACATGCAGAACAAAGTGTTGGTCTGTACAGTGGTATCTAAAATTATATTTTATGTGGACGTGTCTTTCTACAAGGATAGACATAATATTTCAGAGCTTTAACTGATTAAAGGGATGACTGACGACACTCTCCATGTTTTAGAAATATTTCATCAAGAGATCAAGAGGGTGAATATATCCATGTTGTCCTTGTTCAGCAGGTAGAACAAAAAATGAGAAATTAAAGTGCAGTTGCATGAGTTGTACAGTGAAATACGGTGATAATACAAGGCAGAGTCTGAGTAAACTATTGCTTTTTTTCCCTGGGAAAAGTGAAGAAAAAGTTTCTATTACTGTAGAGTAATGGTCCTAATTATAAAAATAAAGAAAAGAACTATTAATCACATTTATTCTTTCTTTTATGTAGTTTTCTTTCCTATTTTTCTTTTTGCTTTATTCAGAGCTATGTATCATATCATAACATAGACATTTACAAACTTCTGAATGAAAATTTTGAAGCCTGAATAGAATTAAGTTTGTAACAAAACAATTTAAGTCGCAATCTCAAATCACCAGCTGTAACATAGTGCCATGGACTGCTCAGGAAACCTTGATACATCAGAGCTCTTTCTGTTAATGCTGGTTACAACCTTCTGGCCCTGCCAAAAGGCAGTGAGGGACCATCAGGTGGGAACAACAACTAACTTCTGATCAAACTAAAACCAGTATTCAGACTGATATTCAGACTTGAGGTGACAATTCTTGTCTGATGGCAAGCCTACCGCATTTCCAGTTAAGTTGGACCAAATTCTGACTTCTGCATCTTTTTCTAATGGGAAGTGGGAAGGTAGCAAGGGAAAGGGAAACTTCAGATAATTTATCGCCATTACCCTCAGTAGCAAAAAACCTCTCTCACAATTGTTCAGTATCTTGGTGATAATTCCTTCATGAGATCAGTTTACATTTGAGGATCTAAAACCCTGTCATTCTAGGAGCATATATAGACCACTGGGCAGGCATATCTGTATAAAATAATGCAGAACCACACAGAAGTGCTAACTGGGGCCCCAGGGCAGCACCAGCATGGCTGAATAGCTCTGAGGATGCAGCACTCTGAGGTCCTGAAATCAGGTGCAGGTCAAGCCTCCTTGAAGAACTCTGTGGAAATCTCTTCACCATTAGCTGCCTTCTATAGCTCCAGTTGAAAACACTCCATCAGCTACTTACTGTGGTTCAACACCTATCAGATGTCTCTGCCAGGGAGTGCTTAAGCAGGCAACAGATATCTTTTAGCTGACAACCTTTTCCCACTATAGATACTCAAATAATTTATCACACCTTTCTCTACTGGTCCTACTATTTCTTACCCCTGAGTCTGAAAAAAATACTAAGCATGAAAACAAGATGTGTATCATTCAAAATTTGCTTCACAAAGTGCAGTAGGTATTTAGGATTAATCTGTGTAAAAGATCTGCGTAAAAGAATTCAATTCCTCTGGCCATGCAGCAAGATCAAACTAACATCACCAAGAACCCAACAGAAATGTTAGATGACAACATCCACAGAGATGCTACTATGCCTATAGTACTGAGCACTGTGAATTAATTAAAACACCTTTGATAAACAGGCTAAAAGATGTGTTCAGACTCGCAGAAACACCCCAGCCTGCGTAGCACACTAGTTTTGAAGGCAACAAAAGCAAGTTTACTGTTCCTCAGCTCGCTATAAAAGATTAGAATTCTGCAATAATTCCAAACAGTCTGCCAAAAGAGCCAAACCTTTCTGAAAAGTGTGCTGTAATCATGCCAATGTGGCTGATCAGCACATTAAAACTTAGACCCTGATGCTCACATGAGCACGTTACCCCAGCCACATCATCCAGTGCAGGCAATCAAACAATAGTGTAAAGGAGTTTATGTTACAGTCAGCACTCGGTAAAAAGAGATGTAAAACTAGAAAAATACGCAAATTGATTCCTACAGATAGAAAGCTGTTGGGTTTTTCCTCCCAATGTTATTACTCTGTTTAAAACAAAATGGGTAGTAGGAGACAGAAAAAGTCATAGGAAAACTTTTGGCAGGTTTTTTGAAGAAGTCAAAATTGCTTAAAGAGTTACAAAGATGTGTGTCCAACTGCCGTTGCAGCTGCACTTGCAGAGAACAGCTTTTCTGAATAATGCCAGAGTCAAGTTTTCCTTTCTCTGAGAGGAAACAAAGTACTTTACATGAAATTTTCCTTCATAAGCATACACTAAGCAGTACCACTATTTGGTATGAATGGCGCTTGTACTGACTTTATACTAATACTTGACACTCTTTTCAAATTGTCATTGTGGAGGGTTGCAAAGTTCAAAATAAGGACAGAAGCTATTCACATGATGTCAGGGACTGCTGTTACAAGTGTATTTTAGCAAGGCTTTTGTAGACATACCAACGTGAAAACAGTATTGGAGCAGGCCAGTTTCCACATTTTTTAGACCTAAGGTTCATCAGTTATCAAAAGAAACCATCATCTGCTGCTTGAACACAATAACTGGCTTTGCAACGTTGCACTACTAACAATGTACTTTAAAAATAAATGTATATTCTTGATGCATTTCAAGATATTACTAAACTATATGCATAAGCCAATACTCTAGAAAAATATTTAAATAGGTCATAATACTTATGGCTGCATAATACAGACTTACAGATATAACATGACAAATGAACACTCTGAGCTGAAAATACTTCATCTGCTTTCTCTGCAATACATATACTTACAGTATTTTGTGTTTGATCTTTCTGCCTTTTTGAAAGAAACAGCCAGTAAGAATATTTCCTTATGCTAAAGAAAAATTCCCATTAATATATGAATAAAACATCAGATAGGCCTTCTAATTTTTTAGTTCTTCTCTCCTGTTTGCTGGTTCCTCACCTCACAGCTTCCTTTGAAGACAGATGTTGATGAAGGTATAGAAGAGCAGGAAAAACAGTTTACTTATGCACAAAGAAAAACTTACGCTCTCCTGGCCTCTTAGAAGTTGGGGTGGTTTTTTTCCTAGAAGGGAGATCAGGAACACTGGGGGATAGGTGTGGGCAGTAACAAAGTTTGGGAGTAACTCAGTAAGAGTTCTTGGTTGGTTAACCTAAAAGATGATTGGGACATTTAAGTCATTCCTGGAAGTTGTCCCCTCCTCAATCTTAGCAAATGAAAAAAAGTAATTTAATTCATAAAATAAGACAAAATTTTGTTGGATTTACTAATTATCATTCATAGTGCAACACAGGTCTTTTGCATGTTTGTCACAGCTTAAGTTCTTTGTGGTAGGCACCTGGAAGTCGCAAGCCAGACTGTCACTGAGGCAATCATCTGCACCAACAGTTCAGAGCAAGAGGGACATTACATGGGTGGTCAGTATTGTCCAGAGAGATCATAACCTGCTAGGTGGAACAGATTACCTATTATGTTACTGACCAGTTCGCAAAGAATACATGCCACAGGCACACTACACATGGAGACAGATGTGAGTGATCAAGTTTAGGCAAGGCATTCCACTGCAGTTTTAAGGCTTTCCATCACTAAAATGATAGGAGAAACTTGTTTACCATCCCAAGTAGGAATGTCTGCTCGTTCTTGTAATCATATTTACTACACAACTATCTATCCTCTCCAGGCAATGGTTACAGGTTTTAACAAGCGAAACTCCAATCCAACATATGGAAAAAAATCCTGCAACATGAGAGAAAAGTAAAGGAAAGGGTCCCCAGAGAGGCTGCAGAACGAAAGCCCCTCCCTGTCTTTCCATCAGACTCAGGACTTTTAAATCAATTTATGTTCTCAAGACTACTTCAATGCATTGGTTGACACTTAGTCAGTTGTATTTTCCTTCAAATGTCAACGTACACTCTGTTAAAATAGATGGCACCTACTACAGTAGGAACTACCACACTATTTTTAAAGGCTTTTAGCAATTAACTGGACCATTTTCACCTCAGCTCTTCCCTGTCCCCTTGTACATCCACCATCCACTCCCAACACCTCAGATGAACAGCATTGTTTTCTCTTTGATAATTTTAAAAGCAAACATCTCAAGACAAATACTGAATTCAGTTCTTATCTATTTAGCAGAAACATCCTGATTTGGGGAATGGAAGACATGAAAGGTGTAATATCCCAAAAACTAGCAGGAGAATTCAGGAAAGCTCTTTACTTGCAGTTAGCAGTTAGCGTTTCGCTGGCTTGATACACTTACTTATTGTGCACACTCCCTTTGTGCCCTCTATATCTTCCTAGACTTTGCATTGTTATATTTGCTATACACATTATACTATTTTGTTTTCCTCATTCATAACAGTTAGATTAGTCCCAAGCAACACTACTCAAGTAAATAAGCATGCTCCTTGGGAGACAGGTAAGAAAATGAGTATTTGATCCATAGTTCTTACATAGTATTCCATTTATTGGAATTGAATGAGCAATGCTTCATTTCTTTAATTGAATAAATATACAGTGAAATGAATGCTTACATGCAGTAACAGACGCAGTAAATGCAAATAGAGAGTTAGCTTTAGAAAAAAAAGTTTAAATGTAGGAAGCAAGAAGACTTATTTTTCTTTTCAAACTTTATATGAGATGGCTCCACCCAAAATCTTTGATTCCCACCCTTGAATACCCTCATGCGTAACTACAAAACCTATTTGATGCCCTTGAATACTACTCAAATTCACAAGGTATACATTTCCTACTACTAACATATGCTCAGACATTCCAGCATCAATCACATTTGAATTTGCACTGTAAGCATTTTTTGACACATTAACGTGACCTGCGTACGTAAGAGCGGAACAATTGGCTTGCTGTGTTATCAAAGTCAGACTCCTTTTTCTGTAATAATCTTCACACTCAGTATTGGACAGGGAGAAATCGAAAGTCCTACTGATATTCAATTGATGCATGAGTTGTCTGCTTGCATAGACTTCACAGATTTCTGAAAGGGCTCAAATTGTCAGTCCGTAGACCCTGATCTCCTCCAACGCACTTATCAGTCTCAAACAGAGACCAAAAGTGGACACAGAAGAGAGTACAGGCCGAGCATACATAGCATTTCTAACATAAACATCCAGCCTCCAGCAATTTTTCAGGAGATTTCTCGAGCTTGTCGTGGTTTCTGCCTCTGGCAATCCTTGAGCAGGCATTTCATTCAACTACTTGCCCAGTCTCCCCAAGAACCTCTGCACACCTTTGTCAAGGTGCGCTCTTCACTTCTGAAAGAGACACCTCTCTCTATTCTGAACCAGTTTTCTATAAGCTTCAGTTGATGACCCTTAACTTGTCATTGGGCTGATAGACACAATGAAAGATCCATCCCTCTCCATCCATTCAGTTTTGTCAACCTCTATTGTTATCACCCTCAGTTAACTTTTTCCCAGACAAGACAGTGCTAACCTACTCAGCCCTTTGCATACATCCTCTTCTGAACCTTCCCTGTGCTAATGCATCCTCATTGAGATGGGTGAGTCAGACCTACCTACAGTATCCAAGGTACAGGTGAACCATAGATTTATATAGCAGCATAATGATTTTATCTGTTTTGTTCTCTGGTCCTTTCCTCATAATTCCTAAAATTTTATTTGCTTTTTAGCCTGCTGAGCATGGGCTGATGTTTTCATGGAACTATCCATCATAACCCAAGGTCTCACTCCTGAGTGGCAACAGACAGCTCAGAGCCAATCATTTTATATGTGAAGCTAGGGTTGTTTTTCCCCACATGCATCACTTCACATTTATCTACACTGAATTTCATCTACTATTTTATTGCCCAGTCACACAGTCTCTTCAGATCCTTGTGTAATTCTTCATCGTCTGCCTTCATCCTCACTACCTTGAATAATTGTGTATCAACAGCAAACTTAGTCACCTCACTGCTCTCCCCCTTTTCAAGCCTATTTATATATATGTTTATAAACAGCACAGAACCCATGGGACACGACTGGCGAACCCCACCTGCTGCAGCAGCCGAGCACTCACCCCTCGTCTGTCTCCTGTCTTTTGAGCAATTATCTCTCTCTGTGAGAGGACCTCCACTCCTTATCCTAAGGATTCTTAATTTCCCTAATGGTTTTTGGTGAGGGAGATTGTTTAAAACCTATTGGAATTTAAGGTAGAAGATATCAACTGAATCGCCTCTTCCCTTAGGCTCATTGACTCCTTCAAATAAAGAGCTCCAAACTTTTTCTTCCGTGAATATCAATGTATAGAAAGTACTTTCAAACAGTTTGGTTTTTTCAAAGCAGCTTAACTTTGAGACATTAGGGACAATGCTAACCAAATGAAAGAGAAAAGAACAGAGGCAGAAAACCCAGCTTCTCCTTCAGCTCTAGGACTGAAACTTTGCTCAGGTCCAACCAGATAGCCTGACTGCTGTGATCCTCCATTTCCTGAACTACAACCAGCAGTCCAGCGAACGGTGGAACTAATCCCGCCTGGTTCGCAAATGATTTATTTCTGACCAACTTTGGTGCCTCGTGGTCTTCAGAGCTCTGCTGGGCTCACCTCTCCTATACCCAGTGACACACTGCAAAACCAGCAGAAATGAACCTGATAAAGCTGCCCAACAGACACAAAAGCTATTTGTTTGTCTGAGCGGCACCATTTCTCATTAGCTGAAGGAGTGACAGGAGGACACAGCGGCAGTGGTTGCATAAGCCTTCTTACCATGAGAAACAGGTTAAGCATGAAGATAAATAAATATCTTAGTAACACTAGATGTTATTTTGGTATTTCTAATATACACTGGACTCATCCAAAAACACTCCATGAAGGTTCAATTATTTTTACTCACGCATCCCAATTTGGCTATAAAATAACAGCAACGGTAGTTTACATGGGATAAACATTAAGGGTTTTTATGACTTAGGCTTCAGAGTTCAAAAAGATTGGCAAGAGTCCTCTCCCTTGCACAATGAGCCAATCTCACTTTGGCATGGCGAAGTGGGGTTTAACCTGACTAAATGAAGCAGTGATCCATTATTAAAGGCACCTGTTTGCAATTACATCAAGTGCAGTGGCTACACCAATTTCTCCACGTTATTCTTTTGGAAATATTCCTTAAAGAAAGAATGTTCTGCTTGCTTATGAAGCAAGCTTATTATTTTGACCCAGCCACAGCAAGGACAAACACAGCCATAAATTTACCTTTGGAGAGAACGTTGGCAGGGAGAAGCAATACAGGACCACTTAGTGTGGGCGGTTATAGATATACAGGGCTGGCTCCAATTATCTGCTCCAAACCAGTTATTTTTGAGCAGCCTTACAGCTGTCTAACATCAGCCTTTGTCCACAGGAGTGAAGTTAATCATGGGACACCTCGTATTGTCTCTGCACACACGTCCCTGCACTGTGGCTGCAGGAGCACCATCTAACCTGGCTGTTTGGATCTGCCACTTTCTGCTGAGCATCTCTGGGGACTGCACCAGCAATGCAAAGGGAGGGTAGCACATGAAAACTGGCCATAGGATCCTAAGCAATATGATCTTTGGAGAGATGTGAAACAACAATTTTACAAGGTGAAAACCATTTTTTTTTTAATATATATTTCATGTTTGAATAATTCAAACTTCAGAATTAATTTAAAGAGAATAAATAATTCATTTCACACAGAGCAGTTTACCCAGTTTTGTCTCTTGAACATGGTATAACTCTAAGATGTAAAATATCAGTGGTCATAGAAGAGCATTATGACTCCAACTCTTTATATGTAAGGAGTTTAGAGTTTGCTGCTGTATAAGGAAGACCACATACCTCCCCATTATCAGAAGAAAATATCTCAGTACAAAGCATAAAATTGAAGTTAAAAAATTGCCAAAGCTAGCTGCTTAAACTTATTCTTCTAATACCCTCCATAGGCTTCCAAAATCAACCTGGTTTCACTTCTGAGAATCTGGACACTGCTATTTAAAACCCTGACTACAGATCTAAAAGCCTAATTTTAAGCACTCAGATTTGAAACTTGCAGCCTTATTTACTAAAGAAGAAAAATAAAGGGAGCGAAATACCTTGAAGATAATACTGGGGAAGGTATTAAGCTGCTTGCTTGTAAATCTCACAGTATGATACTGTTCATGCAGTGAGGGAATAAAGTTCTTACCTTCAAACAAGCACTTAAAACTACAACACTTGAAGGCAACTGGGAAGATGAACTTACTGACCTGGTAATTGCTGGGCCCTTTTTTCAAAGAGCAGATTGAATCACAGATAATAGCAGAACCTATTCTCTCATATGTATGAATAATACCAAATAAAAAATAATTCCAAATAATATAGGGACAGTTTTCCTGTCATAAAGGGGGGTAGGGTTTATATCTTTTGAAGGTATGGAAAAAAAAGATTTGTAAATGAAAATTTGAAGGGAAAAACATGTTCAAAAATTGTACCTCTTGAAATTAAATTTTACTTTTTAGAGGGAAAATATTGTTCTAGAACATATATAAAGCAGCTCTGAGGGGTCTTTTGTTTTTTGTATCAGAGATGAAGCAATGATGTACACTTACAGATCTGTAAGCACAGATATGTGGGGGGGTTTCCCCCTGGACTTCTTATTAAAATAGAGGAATAAAAACATTGAAAATAAAGCATACTGGTATCATTGAATTGTAAAAGTGTCACAGGACTTATGGATAGAATGCCATTTGAAATCTAAATCTTAACACACTGAATCATATTTCCAGGAGAAAAAAAAAGTGATGTAAGAATGTAATATTTGTTAAAGCACCATTAACACAACACAGTACTAAGAACTGGAAAAAAAAGTTAGTTTACGGTACTTCTAGACTGGTAGTTTCCTATGAGCATAACAATAGCAATATTTTAAATACTGAAGTAATATTCCCATGAAGAAATCTTATTTCATTCTTCCCCCTTCCATTTTTTCTCAGTTTCTTTTTTTTTTTTCCCCATGGCAGGAGAATGAGCTGAGAACAGCCTTTTTGTCCTCATCTTTCCCTTTTGGAGTCGGACATTTTCAGTGTTTCCAGGGAAAGAAACACAGATTCATCAACCTAACAGCAGCCTAGCCCAGCACATGTGTCTTTTCCTTCCCTGACCAGCCATACATGTTTGCCCCAGGACACATACCAGCAGTGATTACCAATGCATCTTCAGTTTAGCATAGAAAAGACAGAATTAATTATTGGAAGGAGCCACATTCCTTTACCCATATGAACATCTGTGGAAACAAACTGAAGTCTTTTTGTAGCAGGGTGACCAGAAGAGTTAACAAATACATCCTCATATGGACAAATACATTCCAGTTAATCACCTATAAGATACGCAACAGCAGCTCACCAAACTGAAATCAGTACTCATGTTTTGTAACCTAGCTACAACTTCATCTTAAGGCATTTTTCTGCGATTGTTTTCTTCCTCAACACATCATCACCAGCTACATCTGCTTGTCTCATTTTTGCCTCACTTTGAGCCCCAGTCCCTGCCTCTGCTGCCAAAATGTCTTTTGGCAGTGAAGCCCAGTGAAGTAACATTTACAGATAGTCCTGCCTGAGTCATCATAGACAGGAACATTATCTCTCCCTGACACTACAGCTGTTTCTGGGTTATCAGGGCTCCCAAAATATTGTGCTTGCACCTTTCAAAGAGTTTGAATCCTCCCTAGTTGAGCAGTAATTTTTAGAGAGTTATAGGCATGACCAGTGCTTGATGCACCAATAAAACCACTGATCCACATTCCAAGATCTATCTTGGCTTCTTCACTCCAGAACCGTAACAGTCTACAAACAGCTGACTTTCATTGAATTCTCAAAAGTTAGTCAAACAAAAGTCTCTGCAATACAAAAGATAATTTTTGTAAGATTTCAGCTGTGGAACTCACTGCTGAAAGAGCCAAGTGAAAAAATTATCTTAACTTTCTGGCAGTAAAAGAATAATCTATTCTTGCTGATTTGACTTTCATGCAATAAGGTCTCCAGCCCTCTGACCTCATGCAAGCACATGCAAACCCAAAGAAATGAAACTATTTCCTCTAAAGTCTTGGAAGAAAAGGAGAGAAAAGGAGAGGGGAAAAGGTTAAATAAATCTGGTTTTAATTCTTTTTAATAATAATAGGGAGGAAAGCTAAGACTAGAGAACTCTGTATCAAATTATGTCAACTTAGTATAGTAATGCAAGTGGTAACAGTATTGTTGTAACAGAGATTAAGCTGGTTTCCACAAAGTCAGAATCCTGGTGTCTCACGAGACAAGCTTTTCATGGTCAGTGTTGTAGCCATAGAAAAAGATAGGTGTGTATAAGGGGACGTGACTTAAAACAGCACATGTTAGTCAAGTACAATAGCCAGGACCTAGCAAATTAAGAGTAACTTGAAGTTTTTTTCCTTTGCTTTACTGTCTATTGTGACAGTTGGTCATAAATCATATCGTACATGTAGGCAGCCATCTCGCCTATCTGACAACAAATTATTATCTTCTCCCTGATGAGTCAGTGATCGATAAGACAGGAGCTAAAACCAGCAACAAATGAACTAAAAGTTTTTCCTTTTATATTATATTGCTCAAATTTTCCAAAGTTGCTGTGTACCATGAAAAGTGCAGAGATTCTATGCAGAGTACCAAAGACAAAGAATTATCATTGTTGGAAACACCAGGGGGAGGGAGCATCTTCACTCAGATTTATTCATAGGAGGACACAACAGCTACAAGTCTAGTATCTAGTGCAGACTGATCCTTTAAAAACAAAATTGCAGATAAATAACTTTTTGTGCAAGGTCTCAAAGCTAGTATTTTCATATGTGACAGGGCTATTAGAAGACAATCAACATAACATCCACTAGTAGAGAATACTCCAATTTCAGATTAATTTATAAATCCTTCTTTTAAATGGGTACAATGTATTTCAAGAATCTGAATGTTCCCAAATTTAATGAGTACGCGTAACCTGGATCAAACTCCGCATCTTGAAGCCAGGCCTGGTTGCCACTAATTCGTACACACCCATACTCTCGACTTCTTGGAAAATGAAAGGTGTTTTGGCTTTCTCTATTCAATACTGAAATTAAGAAAACAGCCAACGCAATAATAATTGGAAACAACACAAAAATTCACAGTCAGTTTAAAAGACAAGCTCCAGAAGTTATACACCACTAACAAAACATTAAGTTTTTAAATTTCAGTTATCTACAGAATTTTATATTACAGTGGTCCTGAAGATCAAATTATTTTGATGCCCACCCCAGTCTGATCAAATAAAAGTCCCCAGTCTAAATTTCTTTTAGCTGGTTATGTTTAGAAAAATAATGTAGTTAATAGAAACTGGTTTTTCCTCTTTCAGTCTGTGCTCTTTAGAGGGAATCAGAGGCTGCAAGGGCTGTCTAAGAGTTAAGGAACATTCATAAGGGTCCGTTTAATCCTCATTGTGGAGAAAGACAGTCACTCTGTAAAACAGAGCTAAAGAAAAAGCTCATAGCTTATGTTCCAGTTTGCAAAAGTCCAAAATGCTCTTTCACTTGAATTCGATTTATTGTTATATTGAAAGAATTCAGGGACTTTTTTAAGAAAACGGAACACAGTGAAAAATAAGTAGAAATGTTAAAGGAGAACTGGCTTTGGCTGTAAGTACTGTTTTTATTCATACTTCATCATGAGACATAGGAGGAAAAAAAATACTTTTTTGCCAAATATGGATCTGTACTTTTTTTCCTGGCACTACTTATTTCAAAAAAACCCAAAAGGGGGTGGGGATAAGAGTAGCCTTTTTTTTTTTACAGTACTTGAAATGTGTTTAAGCTATTGAAAGTTTTGCTTTCCCTTTTGACTTTTTTTGGGATGCTATAACCTCAAACACCTAGAACTGAATTACTAGAATGAGTGTCATAGAGCTGTCTAGATTCAACATTCCAGCAGCTATGCGAGTTATTTCTCCATATAGGATCTCCTCGTCTTGATATATTGCAAATAGCAATTGCACATTTTACATGGTAGACATTGGAAAGAAGGTGGTTTGCAATACATGAAAAATCACATCAAATCAATAGATCCAGTTTTAAAACTCAGGCATTTTTAAAATGGCAATGATCACAGTCAGGAGAAGATGTTGAAACTGCTGTCACTCTTTTCTTTATCTCTTAATTCAAGAAGTTCTTATCTGCTCTCTCCTAAATTCCTCAGAAATTAAACAGATTAAAATTAATTGCATAGAAGTCACTGAAGAAAAATTTGTGGCTTTAAGCCACCAAAATTGTGGTGTTTTGAATTTGGTTTTGCCTCCAAGCTCTACTCAAAAGCCTTTCGTTTGCAGACACATCTATTCCATTTTATTCAGATCTCCGCTCTGGCAAAACAGCCTCTTCAGACACAGACTCTATAGGCTTAACACGGTTCTACTGATGCACTTCTTTGTCTCCCATCTCAGGAAGTCATCCAGATCCCTTTTCCTCACCCACCTCCAGCAATTCTTGAGGACAAGGCTCCCCAAATCCTTCCCTTCTGCTTATGAGGTCTTTCATGTTCACTTTTCCATAAAATCTCTAGAAGAGGCCCTTGATGACAGTGACACTGGTTTTAAAGTGCTCTGAGAAACCTCATCTGCCCCCAGCCCTAGGCACTTGAAAACTTTTCCCCACATCCTTCACAACGCGCCACGGAAGCCCTCAGCACCGCAGAGGTTCCCCACAGGGAGAGGGATAAGAGCTCTCCCCTGCATTGACCCACCTGACACTCCAAGAACTGGTGAATGCTAGTGACTAAAGCACTGCTTTTTTATGTCACTCAGTCATCTATATGAAATTTGCAGCAATATGTGTCACTATCATAAATGAAGCATCTTTTTTGTTACTTTTTTTCATAATTAGAGCTACTTTGTTAAAAATACATTTTTATTATTATTATTCTGTATACTGCCAGAAACTGTAAAACTGGATTACACAACATGCAAGGCTCAAAAAGCAACATTTCACTACTTGTGACAGACTAAGCTATTGCTTTTAAACAAAACAAAGTTTATGGGAGGAGAGAAACAAGCTGGAAAGAGGTGGACATTGTGACTCATCTTTGGAAAGCCTAAATGATCCATGCTGGTGAAAGATCTCCTTCCCCCACCAGCACCATCCTGAAAAAGCCATGCTCCTCCTCCAGCTGTGAGCTGCTGAGGTAGCAAGGCAATTCCTTCCTTTTCCATATTTCCCCCCCAGTTAATTTTGCATCCAAGCTGAGAAGATTCATCTGTTTCTTCTACTTGTGACTCCATAGACCCCCAACCCTCTCTGCAGCTCTGAGCAGGGGGGCCAAAAAGACCACTGCTCTTCTCCCTGCCCCAGCCTTTTGTGTCATATCTGTGAAGCCCAATTTAAAGGCAATTTAGTAGTAATTTATAGGAAGACAAAGAAAATAAAGCTATCTAGTGATGTAAAATCAGAAAATGAGTAAAGAGACTGATGCTGAAGACCTGTTTGTGGAATCTTCCCAAGCACTTGAAGGAGGAAAGGAAAAATTAAATTCACAGCAAGAGTGTGCATGAGAACTCCTGTGTTTCACTTTGTACCATTACCTCTCTGCCACACAGCTCTGGCTGAAATCTGGTTTCTTTTTTTTTGTCATTTTACCTTTAGGATCTTGGTAATAAGAATCCAGTTATTACAGGATTTTTGAAGGAGTTTCTGGTCTTTCTTAGCTAAATGCTTTTCTTTGAAGTTAATAGGAATAGTACCACAAAACATACCAAGCAGCTTTAAAAAAAAACTTTATGAACACTGAATGATTACAGGAACAGGCAAGAAAATATTCACACAGTGTCAGCCACTATGTGAGCAACCTCCTTTCCACTGAAGCAGAAGTGGCAAAGGAAGGAAATAGAGGCAAATACTTTATGAGATCCCTCATAGTGATTTCCCACTCGTGGTAGAAAGTAGCTCTTGTTTCTGAACTATGCATTTTGAAACTAATTTGGTTTTGAGCTTTCACATTTACATTTTTGGAGGAACAATTTTAAATGTAGTTAAAACTGGCATTAGAAAGAGAAATGCCTGTTATCGAAATACAGAGGTAGTTCCTGAACTACCCAGCACCACTCCACAAAGTCTCTAAATTAAACAGATGATCAAACCCTAGTGCTATTACTACTGTATCTTTTTATTTTTAGAGCCTTGTTTGGTTGTGGTAGAATTCTCTTTTCACTGTTTTTCCCCTCTGTTGATTTTGCTAGGTGATATTTTCTATACACATTTATGTCATTTTATCTCTGCATTTTTTATGAGGCAAATACATTTGGGAATGAAACAGAAGAGACAGACTTGGATACATCGAAGATGGCTGCAGAAGCCTTCTGGTGCCAAAGTCTTGAATTGGCTCAGCTATCCTGCTGGTTGCTATTATGCAGTTTCCAGTTTTCTGAATTTTTTGCAGATGAAGTACATGAGGGTTACTCTCTTCGGGGTGACATGTAGTTATTCACTCAAGGACTCATTTACTCCTGTGGCTCTAAACTAAAGCAACAGCAGCAGCCATCAGCTGCGTGAAAGAATAAACAGAGAATACCCATAAATACCTGTTTCTGGCAAATTCATAAATAAATCTGGACTGTGAAGTACAATCTGGCCTGAAATACTGTGCATACATACTGTATGGCTTTTAGGAGTCAGAAGGACTGCAAAAGAAAGAAGACTAAGAGGTACCTACAGTACACAGCAGAGCAGCAATGGAATCACAGGACGCAGCACTCATGAGGAACAGATGCAAAGAGGGAGAATGGTGAGAAAAACCACAATACATGAAGATACATGAGCTGAAGAGAGGTTACTAGGAAAATAATTTTGCAAGCAAAATAGTTGTAAGAAAGTATTTCAGAGCGAAACGTGTTGAGACATGTAAAAGCAACAACAGTTACTCCCTAGAGGTAGTATTAGCCTAAAACCAGCTTTAGCTTCTAGATATTAAAAGGTGCAAGTAAGCAGAGGGCAGAGCAGCTGGTCACTTTCTATGTTTTGTCCCTTTTACTTGTAAAACTCAGTTTAGAAGATTTGGCCTTCCTGGCTTACATTGCATCTATCCATGATAGGAAAGTTTTGGTCAGACTAATACAAAAGTGTTTATATGCCAGTGAGTTGAATTAGAACAGTATAAATATGCTTATATTTCTGCAACAAAATGTGTTGTCCTAGTGCAGACTAGGACTGACAATCCGTGTCCAAACAAGGCTTCCCATTTTCCACCAGTAAAATTAAAAGTTAATTCATTTCAGAAGGTGAATACTTGCAGAGAGTATGACAGTGTTTGTTCAGCTCTCACAAGCACCTCTCCCTCATGGCTCCCCCGCGAGCTCTAGCACATGCATCTCCAAGTTGGAACTGCCATGTAAGACTTGCAGATACACGGCAGCTTAATATTTCATGATTGTTTTGTTACTGTGGTTGAAATTTTAAACAACTTGTGTGTATTAGGCAGCCAGTTGCAGCATGCAGACTATCAGGCTAATGAACGCTTTTGGAGGCTGCACACCACCTCCCTGCATGTCCAGCTCCAGTGAATCTTACTCCACGGCGACACTTCCATCAGCAATGCAGGAGCATGATCAAAGGCTCTGCGCAGAGCTGCAGCACACACAGCTGTAATTAACTGTGCTTTGAACACTTAAGACTACATATAAGCTGGTACTAATTTAGGCTTTTTCTTGTTTTGGTAAGATTTTTTCCTTTTGTCAGAAGCAATTCTACAATGACACACAGCAAAACCGGATCAAGATGCTGAACCTCATTGTCACTAACATTTCCACACTGTCCCTATTTTTAATCCCATGTTTATCACAGTGGATGAGCCCAGAACAAAGCAATGATGTTTTTATTATGAAGTTTTGCTTAATTTCTTAACAATTCCAACTGTAGCACATTGATTTACAGGGCAATGAGTTTTATTTTAAAACAAAACACTTAAGGCTCTTATTGACTGGGTATTAGCATCAGAAGATAGAATTCGTCCCTTAGGTTTTCTTCAGGCCACTCTGTATACTCTACATATGTAAAAAGAGAAAGGTAATAGTGGCAATAAAAAGGTGCAGCAGCTAACAGTAAACTGAAGATATGTGCTCTGCAGGAAGGCTTACAAGATTTCTCTGTTTCAAGGTAGTACACAACTACTAGCTAGCGATAGACTTTGCTTTCCTGTGGATGAATGATAGCAGCTGGGAAAAACAGTTCCACATTTTAACTGCAACGCTTTCTCAGCTCCTTAATTTTGTATTTTCACTCAAACTGAGAAGGGGAAGGTATACTCTGGTAGAAATTAAGTATAAAGAAGAAGAAGATAAGAAATTCAGATTGGCTTTTCCAGCACACAATTATTTTAGAGACTCTTTTGATCATATTTATTCTATAAATAACTCTAGTTTTTCCAGCTCAGAATAAGGGCCTTGCCAATGGTTGGTACTATTTTCCCTCCCTTCGCCTTCACTATAGTGCTCTGATTTCATCTCACAGAGGACATATGTAAAAACTGTAACATCCTTGGCTTTTGAAGAACAGCTATATTAACATGGTTGTTTTAGTTTGCTATCTAAAACCTAGGATCTTTCTACTCATTTAATCTACTCTTGCACAGAAGTTTATTTGAGCTTTTTGTTTTAATTCCCTTCGGTGAGCTTAAGGCAATTATATATTTTGTATATTCTCCCTCAGAGCAGCTGCTTCTTTCCAGGCTGACGGGATAAAACCTTCAAAGAACTTCAAGTTGGACTAATGAAAGGTTTAAAAATTACCACGCTTAACATCTCTTACTACTGCATTACTTCTAAGGCTGTATCCTACTTTCCTTCATCCAAGCACCTTTGTCATATCCCATTTAATCTAGTATGTCTTCAAGACACTGACACCAGTAATGTCTCCAGCTTCTTCAAGGTTTTCCACGCAGACTCCCTCCACCCATTCTATGAACAGACTCCCAAAAGTGAACAGTACCAGAACAGAAGTTGCCAGCGCCACCTATTCAAAATACATCCACTGCCATTACTCACAATGAATTACCAGGATGCCTGTGATTGGTTACAGCCACTCACACCACTGAAGGAGACGACAATAAAGGACACTCCTCAAGCCTCACACACAAGTTCTTTGTTGGAATTGGTTAGTCTTAAGCAACCTGGTGTTGTAACTTCTCGAGTTTGTGTATACCTCTTCATATGAAAACATATAGCTTCATTAGAGTTAGGTACAAGTAGCAATCCCTCATACCAGTACAAATACTCCCAGCTGCTCCCCATTATACAAGGTGAAAAATATTCTTCACAACACAAAGCCACATGAACAATCCTGATATTTTAGTAAGTACTCTCCCCTAGAACGCACATCTGACACATGCTGAGCTGCTTGGGACACTCTTATATTCATTTTCTGGGTTTCTCTCATTTATTTTCCTTGATTTTCTTTTTCTATGTCTCTTCCATTTCCAAAATCCTTTGTATGTTTAAATGAAATACTACTGTTCCATCAGCTTTAGTCACTGTCTCTCAATACCTCCACTTCTATTACTTTTTATTGTGACTCAAGCAATATAGTCATAGCACCTACATTTGTAAGTCCTCTGAGCTGTCACTTCAAACCGCTACAACCTGCTGATTGTTCCATCTCTTCCCTCCATTCTCAACGCCATTTTTTCCTCCAAGAAGTTTGTTTGAAATGCCATTAATTTGTGGGATACAGTCTACTTTTAAATGTACATAACTTCTCTCACACTTTTGAGTCCCACAGAATCTTAATAAGCAGATTTAAAAAAAAAAAAAACACAATGAAATTAGCATATGCCAGCTCCCTCTCCAAGTACTCACATCACTTTTCTACCACCATTTGCCTGCCTCAAAGCTGATAAACACGCTGTATGAGAATTTTAGCTCAGAGGTGCACCAGTGAACTCTTTGCAACAGCAGATTGATGAGAAAGTTATTTCCTTCTGACTTATCTTTGATGAAGTTGATTTTGTCTAGCTGTAATTGCTAGTGGCTGCCCAAAGTACATGTATCCTTCCTACCCCTTATTTCAAAGCAGGATTAGGCCAGCCCTATAAGGTCATAGGCTCTAATTTAAGAGTCAAATGAGAAACAGAGGTGGTTGAAGAGCCCAAGGCATGGTTCTCCAGGGCAGCTGAAGATGACTAAGAAACAACTACAAAGACTGCACAATAGGAAAGGGAACCCTCCAAGGATAGAGATTCAGGATGTTCTTGATATACTAATGGAAGACATTGATATTTTCTGGCTTTGGGACAGAATTATATTTGAAAACTAAAATCCTCATCGAATAGTCTCAATAGTGCCTTGCACAGGTCCAGCTCTGTCCAACGCAGAGGAAAACTTTAATTTCTTCAACTTGATCACACTTTTGAAGTGCTTTAGCAAAATTCATAGTAAACGTATAGAAAAATTTCCAAGAACAGCAAACCAGTATTTCTAGGCTTAATTACAAGTGGTCTTCTATCCATTTCTACTTGGGCTTTTTTTCATAGCAGTCTAACAGTAGCAGTAAAGATCGCTGTTAGAGAGACTAGTGAATGTAATGAATCACTGCTCAGACCCATAATGACAGTTTGCGTTCCTGTCATAAACCTACACTGTTACAATTTTGTCACCCCAATACAACTGTCTGACATCAGAGTATTGTGACTAGAAATTCCAGGTGATCAGGCAGAAAACTGTTGTCTGTAAAAATGAAAATCAGATGACAAATATCGTAAGGTGCCTATACAGAACAGAAACTGTTTTCACAGTATTCTCTGGAAGGGCAGCTGGACCACAAACAAATCATGAAAGCATCCTTCAGTTTATTTGGCTTCTTATTTTTCCCTATTATTTGCATGCACTAAAGTCCCTCAGGAGCTCCAAACTGTTGTGTCGTCTTCCTCCATTTCATGATTCCCGGCTAACACCAGGTGTTTCACAGCCTCTGTATAAGCTTTTCCATTTCCTAAGCATTTCTATTAAAACTGTTTCATGTTTGTAACTTCTTTAATAGGAATTAACAACATTTCTTAAAGTTTTCTGCTTTGTAGCAATTTACCTTTAAGGCCAGGAGAAAAATCTGGAAGATTTTTTCTAGCATTCAGGGGGCAATTTAAATTGCAAAAAGAAATCCTGTTTGTTTCAATAAAATCATAACTCATCTTCCAGGGAAGTTTCACTATGCAGGCATATCATCTGGTTCACTATGATAAGACGTGGAAATCCAAAAAGCATTAATTCACTACAGGGTTTTTCAACATCCTTCACTGGAAGGTATAACATGAATATAGAACACCAAATTTATTGTGGTAGAGGTAAGTGTAACTATGTAGCAGGAGGAAGTTATTAACAAAATTCATGTTGTTGAGGTATTACAGTGAAAGTTTATTCCTCTTGTATGACAATGTTAAATCAGCTGAAAGTGAGGATTAATATTTTTAATACTAAGCATTTGGCACTGTCCACAAACCACACATCTAACCAGATGAATCACTTGTGACGTTTCAATAAGTAATTCTTACTTTCAAGGCTATATAGGAGGCTGAAAAAGGAAAGTTACTTGTGTCAGAACTTCTCATTTTGCTGAGCATTGTTTTGGTGAGTACGAGACATGTCATTGAATATGCTACGGTGGAACACTGCCACATGCAAGCACTTCCAAGATTACCAAAATCAAAAAATATTCTGGGAATATAAATGACAAATTATTTGCCTGAATAACATGGATGTGTTTTATTTCCCATCTGATTGTTATGAAGAAAACACAATAATATTACAAAGATGACCACAATTTTTGTTGAAAAATGAAACATTGATTTTTTTTGTCAGAGAACATGAAAAAATAAAAATGTTTCCAAGTGATATAAAAAGATTTGTAGAATTCATACATTTACATACTGGCAGATCTTCTCCAGAACTGTAGGATTTTTTTTACTTTGAAACTCAGTGATAGTCTTTTTTGCTCTAATAATTAATCCTTGGAAAACAAGCTTTGCAGAATTGCTTACATTTAGAGGAGCAGCAGAGGGAAGGGGACCTCATTAACAGCTTGCTTATTTATAGATACCAAAAAAATTTTTTTTCCTTTGAAAACAGCAAAAGAGAAAAGCATCAGCACACTTTCCCATTCAGAAATTGTCAAATTCACGTAATGAGTTTCACACAGAAAGTCATTTCTCTTTGCCATTTACCTTTTTCTGATCTAGCATAGAAAAGTTTATGCCCATGGCTTTTCTTTCACCAGGTCTGCCCAAGCAGCCCAGCCCTCAGCAGCCACTCTTCCCAATTGCCTTGCAAGAGTGTAATATTTTTTTTATTTGAGCCTAAAGTCTTTCACATGGCTTACAAGTTAATAACCCTGCCACTACTTTTGCGTCAAAGACTTCCTTGATGCCAGACATAGGTACCTTGGAGGGCAACAATATTAAGTGCTAAGATAGGTGATAGTTTTCTGCTAAATGCCTAACAAAAAGGGTTTCCTTGTATATTTTTTTTATAATTAAGTAGGTCATTCATTTAATCCTCTTTAAAAAAAAAATGGTGGCAATCACCATACAGCATCAATTAAAGTATTTGTGTTTTACAATTCCTGTACTCTGCTCACTAAACATAAGCTTCCTGCAATATACATATCTTTGCAAAAATTCCAAACAGGTCACCTCTTCTTGCTATGCTCAGCAGAAGGCTCAACACCCCCATGCTCTAGGTCATATCTACAAAGTGCTTTAAGTGATATTCTCTCAGATCCCTTTCTAAGGATCTATTCTCTGGCTTTAACTAAAAAAAAAAAAAAAGCTTACAAAACTCTGATTTATTGTTGCCATTTGTTTCCAAGAGCTTTATTGCCTAACAATAGACTTAACTTGCTTTAGGCATTAACAACAGGACATTAGTAGGACAATTATAACACTCTAAAAGTTTAATTTGTAAATTAGTACAAGTCATTATTGTTTCACAAAATGAGGTTTCCGTACTATTACTAACATACATTAGCAATGCCAATTTTAGTCTAATTGTGGGTTTGATTTAAGATGCTTAGGTCAATTTTATTGATAAGCAGTGTCATCTACAATATATTACAGATAACCTGAAAGTTTACAGACAGAAAGCTAAAGATGCAGCTGTAAGAATACTTTTTGTTGTTCCCTATACTTCAATTAGTTTCAAGAACCAGACAGAAATGATACCAAGGACAATTCTGGGACAGGAATTACTGCCTGATGATACAACTTATCATTTATTTTAATCCTCTACAAAAGTTTTCTCCTGCCAGTGGAAGTGAACGTAAATGTTTGCTGTTGAATTCACACAGGTTCTCAGTAAACCAGTAGAATCGCAGTGTTTCAGTGAAGGATCACTAAACTCAATTGGCTGCAGGGGTTTTGCTTTCTTGCAAGTTCAAGTGACCACAATTCAAGCCAAGTGACCACAGTAATCTTGTAACTGTCCATTTCCGATTCTTCTTCCTTGGTGTATTTAACAGAGTTGTCTGGGTGCCATGGTTTCAGCTAGGATAGAGTTGACTTTCTTACTAGCAGCTGGTGTAGTGCTATGTTTTGGGTTTGGGATGGGAATATTGTTGATAGTTTGCTAATATTTTTGGTTGTTGTTAAGCAGTCAAGGCTTTTTCTGCTCCTTACTCCACCCCACCAGCAGCAGGGTTCCACAAAAAGTTGGGAGGGGACACAGCCAGGACAGGTGACCCCAACTGACCAAAGGGATATTCCATATCACATGACATCATGCTCAGTATATAAAGCTGGAGGAAGAAGAGGAAGGAGAGACATTTGGCCTTATGTTCTTTTGGCTTCCCAAGTAACCATCACACATGACGGAGCCCTGCTGTCCTGGGGATGGCTGAACACCTGCCTGCCAATGGGAAGCAGTGACTGAATTCCTTGTTTTGCTTTGCTTGCACACACAGCTTTTGCTTTACTTAAACTCTCTTTAACTTGTGTCACAAGTACTCTCACTTATACCCTTCTGATTCTCTTCCCCATCCCACTTTGAGGTAGTGAGCGAGTGGACGCGCACTGCTTGGTAGCCAGCTGGGGTTAAACCACAACACTGGCTTATGATTAGAGACCCATGGAAGCATTTGTTCCTGTCAACCCAGTATTAAAGATCTGCTTTTATTATGGTAGGAATTTTACCCTGAGGCTTTCCAAGGGAGGCTTTACTCCGCCAGAGGCCATGAAAGTGTATCAAGTTTGATAGATTTAATCTCTGATAACACTTCTAAAGCATGCAATCAGGCTGTCTCTGTTTTGTGTTTGCAGAGCAGTAAGATCCTGAGAAGCTACAAGAAGCACTCAAGAAAACAAATAATGTCCCTGTCGCATTCCTGGGAGAGAGCTGTCAGCTCCATTAGTGGAGAAAGATGTAGGTCAGTCGATATGCAAGATGCTTAGTGCCTTCGTTTTCCATATTATAAAGAGAGCCATTATAGATGACACACAGGCTTACAGCAAATCTCAGAATAAGTTGCATAATGCCTGCTATTAACTGTGTTGGAGACACTTCAAGTATCTCTATCAATAAAAATCCTCATCCTTTCATGTGTCTACCAGATCTTTTAGCTTGTGCCCTTCCAAATCAGAAGAAAAGCCATGATGCAAGATAGCTCAAGTGACAGAGGCAGGGACATGCTAGCTGTCATCAAGGATTCTTGTTTAATGGAAGCAGTGTCATCACAAGAGTTACAGCATTTGAAGGCAAGAGAATGGAACTAGTTTGGCCTGATTTCAAATATTTATGATGTCATGTTTGTATTTGCATCCCGGTTAAGAGATGTTGAAGTAGAAGACAGATGGTGAAACAAATTATGCAAGGAAAAACAGATAAAGGGAGATGAAGGAACTGAAAGAAATTCAAACCATCAAAAATAAAACACAAAATACTCCAATGAAAATTATAATACATATATGGCAGCTATTTAAAGTACTTAATTTAAGCAAGAGTGAGGGAGGCCATGATCCCTCAGGCAATGCAGAAGTCTCCCTTCAGCTGGCAAAAGGCATATATGGAGGTTGGGCCAGAAAGTGCAGGCAGAAAGGAGGTGATAGCACGGAGACACTGACACAGTGACTCGGTTCACCCGGCCAGGCTTCAGCTTAAGCCAGGAATACCTGCAGGCCATTTAACTTTACCCATCGAGTGAGTTTGCAGTCTTTGCAGTATGTTCAAAAATGTTATTGTAAGAATATGGCCGATCCCTTACACAGGCAGTGGAAGTCAACAGTATCAAAAAAGTGACCAGAGCACACCACAACCTGGAGATGGGCATCCACTGGGCACTGCACGTTAATTCAGTGGCTTTAACTCAATCCCATGGTGGAATTAAGAAGGGAATTGTCTTGATCACGTCTTCCTCTCATCTGAGCTTTATCATTCCTTTCTAGGATCTTGTGAAGCCAGCTGTCACAAAAAGCTGTATTTCATGTCTCCTTCTGCCAGCGCTAGTGAGTCCAACTCTTAATGTTTTTTCCCCTTTCTGTTTAAAGGATGCCAGTAAGGTTAGGTTTTAAGAATTAAAGCAAGATGTGTCAAGACTGGAGTGTAGATCTCTTTAAAGCAAGCAGTTTATTAGTCTAAACAGCGCATAGCTACAAGGAAACTTTTCCCCTCATTTTATAATACCAAAATTGCTAGCATGCATAGGAGCTTTCTTATCAAAGAAGGTCTCACCAAAATAGAAGTTTGCATTGTGTTTTGCTTATTAAGCAGCCTTATTGTTTCAAGCAGTAGTCAATTAATCATCGAAAATGTTGCCCTGACTATAATTAATAACTACAGACAAAATACTATCGGCAAAAAGACAAGGTAGATCTTGAGAAAAGCAAACACATCTCCAAGAATAGATTTTTGCTCTCTTTATCGCTCCTGGAGCTCACAGATTGCTGTAACAGAACCTGTGGCTGAACTACTTAAAGTAAAAAGATGGTGAAAAAGAAAAAAGGGCTGTTAAAGCACAGTTACTTTTGAACCTTTACATGCAGGAATAAAGAACAACGACTGATCAGGCAAGAAGGAATGAACAGTAATATTTTTTTAGATAAAAATGGATACCAAGAATATAAAACCAAGTCATTTCAACAAAGTCCTTTCATCCTTCATACAGAAGCATTAAAATACATAAACTGTTATAGCTATATGAAGATGTGCAAATCTGAAAGCCAAGTTTTGCGTGAATGCACAAATTTTCTAATTGCTTTTCATAAACAGGTAATTTGCAGCCCTAGGATGGTGGGGGTGGGAAGCAGAAGGAAAGAAGGAATAAATACTTGAACCAGTTCTTCCAGACATCACCAGATGTTCCAGCTACTCTAAAGCCATAATCTCCAAGACAGCTGAGCCGAGAGCAACTTGGCACAAAGAGCAGGGAGGGGGAAACAGCCTTTCCCTTCTGCTCCTGTCAAGGGGACCCAGCTCCCTTCCCTAGCACCACCCTGCAGCTGACCAGGTCCTTCCACTTGAACTCCCACCACCTCTGCAGGCTTCAGAACCCACTGGCTCTCGTGGTGGCTCTGTTGCTAGAGCTGCTGCCAGGTGAGCAGTAGCTGTGCCAGCATAAGACTGTGAGAAAGGGGAGGGAATGGCACTGGAACATCCTTGACAACACTGGTGAGACACAGATTTGTTTTCTCTCATGCAACTGCCACCAAAGTGACCACCCACTGGTGCACACCAGCTGAGCTGCTGCTGGGGATCCTTCACTGAATGGCATAGACTTCAAAAGCCTGGCCTACAACTAAGGGGCATGATGTAGGATAATACAATGTATTTGCAAAACCCTCCCAGTTTTTGCAAAAGCATATATTATTCCACAGTGATATTTTTTCACTAGTTTATGAGGGAGTTTGTTCTGCAAAACAGACTATAAACAAAAAGGTATGCGTTCCTTTAATTCCATCTATACAAACAGAAGTTCTAACTTAAATAAGTTGTATTTAAAACATATCACTAGCCAATATCATTAAGCCAGCAAAATATTTGTAGTATAGAGTTCACAAACAGAATTTCAAATAAGTAAAAATGACAGGCATAACTGTGAGGAACTTGTTCTTCAAATTCAAAGGCCATCTCCACCACTTTCAGTTAAATTGAAGATGGTTTTGGTCTTTGAGGTTAAATTGAATACTTCTTTTTTCATACAACATTCCCACTGACTTGGAATAGGCACTCTCCATATGAAATGACTGACAAATATTTATGCTTTCCATTTTATCTATGAGAACATATACATCATGATATAATATATTCATTCCTAGCCTGTGTACATACTCAGTAAATATAAAGACTAGGAATATATGCATTATTCCATGCTAATTTTGTCTTAAGAGCTATATATTTAACTCCAAACCCAATTTCCATTCTTTTCTTTGCAACACATTTCATATCTTAAATTATGAATGTGCAACACAGGATGTCATTTAGATGTCAAAGAAGCAATCAGCTGAAGAAGACTATCATTCAGAAGCCATTTAGAGGCAAACTGAAAACAAAATTTTTTTTTAACCTTTAAAAATGCTACAGTATATTAGGAATATAAGAATTGCTTCTATTACTGCCTGGAGTGCTGAATTTTTATTCATACTTAGGATTATTGCCTTTACAAAGTACTAAATTCAGCAAGCACTTGTCATAAATTATGACAGTGATTTCTATGTAAAGAGACATGCTGCTGAACTCAAGAAGTACAGAATAAAACACTTGAAGAGAAATAAAAATCCTTGCAAGCTGCACAACAGAGTCAATACAGAGTCATCAACAAAGTCCACCAGTCGAGCACACTTTATAACCCAAACTAACTCCAGAAGCACCCAGCTTTCTGCTCACTTCATCTACAACATCTCCAGCAGCTCGATGCCATGCTTCTGCCTCCATCCAAGCTAGGACACCACCCTCAGTCCCACATCATAGTGAGCATATAGGGAACCCAGTGCAAAAAAAAAAAAAAATCTCTAACTGGGACCCAGAAAACTGTTCTCTGATGGACAACCCACCCCTTAACACAAGATGGATGCTTAGAAAGCATTTAACTGCTGCCACTGCCCAGCTGCTGCCTCTCACACAGCCCAAGAGAGGCAACTTGAAGGACACCACCACCCACACACAAAAGGCTTGGAAGGATAGAGGTGGCCCAGGAACATATGCAATGAGGCAAGGAGAAAGCCTTTTGACAAACCCTCCCTACGCAGCCAGTGCAGTGAGATCCAGGCAAAAGCACAAACTCAGAGGTCCAAAGTGGACAGATACACCCGTTTGTGATTCTCAAAGCCAACTATTTTGCAATTCTATTTGGTTCAGTAATAATAATTCATTGATGCTGTGCATCCTGCATATGAAGCTCTCAGTAAGCTTCACACTCAGACTTTGTGCATGCCTCAGATGCACTTACGTGAAACATTTTACTCATTAAAGCAACAGTACCCAGTATCCAGTTTCAGTCACAGCTTTAGGACTAAGAAATTATGAACGCAGCATTAAAGAAAGTGGTCAGATTGAAGCTTGCTGAGGGATAAGCCATGGTCCCACAAGGGACTGAGGGAAAGTATCAGACCAAGGTGCAGAGCCTGTCACCACTGCAGGGAGCAGCAGCTTCAGGAACAGCACCAAAAAAGGGAGAATAACTTGAGAAAAGTAAGGGGGAGTAGAAAGTCAAAGGAAAATGAAGAGGAGGGATATGACAGAAGATTCAGAAAGCATTTTGACATTAAGCTTCTTCAACCACCTATCCTATTTTGACCATCAAACTTCTTAGAAGCATTTATAAAAAACATTTTTGCATTGCTTGCATCATGCTGGGGATTCTCTAGCTCAACTCTACAGTTAGAGGAATACTACTAGTCCTGATAAAATTGAAGCCCTGCAAAAAGTCTAGCATCCCTAGCAAAAGTCATCCTGAAAAGTTACAAATGAGTTCTGTTGAATTTGTAATGAAAACAGTCACATAACAGTGATTGATACAAGGTGTAGAGCAGCACTGTTCAAAGTCAGCGTGAACCCAGAACTATAATCAACTAAGATTTTCAAACAGATTTACATGGAAATTCTATGGATATGAACAATGTTATCCTATGGCACCATTACAACACAAGCAAGAGCTGAAAGAGTTATGAGTGGATTTTCAAACAAAGTTATTTTTAAATTAGATGAGCTGTTAAGTACCTCAGTGCCATTCACACAATTACCTGTACAGTCTGTTAAACCACTAAAGACTGCCACATCAGATGCTTATTGATTGCTAAAGACAGACCCCAGTGTCACTGGTAACTGGTATATTAAAAGGTCAAGCTGCTACAGAGCAAGGAATTGCCCCTTCTAGCATTTTCATTTATTTCTTAAATAAAGATATATTTGGTTTGATTATAATATTGTTGATGCCTTCTTTTTGCATTGCTGTGGCATTCAAATGTGCAGTTTGAGATCGTTAAACAGAAGGTTTTCCAAAGTAGAGGTAATCATAAAAGTAGATGTGAACTTGCTTTGCAGAGGGACACCTGCACACGTATGCACTGCCCCGGCACTCTCCCCACCACTCTCCTGCTGCAAAGAACAAGCTTCTCCCATACGCTCATCTTTGTTTGACAAAGCAAATCCTTACTCCATTTACACAGCCTCTGATTGCTCCAGCGCAATACCAAATGTTTCTCTTCCCCTTTTTAAGCCTCACTTGATGCGACTATTTTACTTTCTGATTAGAGGTGTAATGCTGGAAGTGAAAGACTGAAATAATCATGAGGATATTTTTGAAAACAAGTTCATTGAAAAAACCAAAATCTAGGTTTTACTATTCACACTATGATGGCAGCCAGGAATTATGCCGATTAGAAGCTTTGCAGTGTGTACTCATGATTTAATCACATTTTTACCTCTTCTCAGTGATACTCTGGCTGTATTTACTACCGACACCTATGATGAAGGCAGCGTCTTTGAGAAGAGCTGTATAAACAGAATATTTGATATACTTGAGTTTCTCCCTGCCTATTAGATTTCCATCACAGAGGTAAAAAGCATTCATTAGAAAAAACACACTAGGTGCAAGGAAACAGGGCTTGACTTATCAGGCACATGGGTGGGAGAGCCACCCCCCAGTTCATGGAGTCCAGAGTCCGTGACAAGTCCACAGCTACAAACCCTCTCCTGGAACCAAGCCTTAAACACAAACACTGAGCACAGCATCTCAAAGGACCTGGTAGAGGTCATTATTACTGTAAGACAGTTGCAAGATGGCACAGAGTCAAGTAAGGGGGGTGGTGTTGAAAGCAAGCCTGGGTCAAGACAGAAAGAGTTGCTACAAAAGCAATCCTGACCTCAATAGGGAAGTGTTACATAGCAGAGAGTAACACCGGGAATTTGGAACCGTGCAGCTGAAATAAATAGCTGCAACGCATAACACATCAAAACAGATGATGCAGTTCCAGAGCTAAACAATTATTGCACTTTCTGGGACAGTTAAGTAACTGAAAAAAAAAAAAAAGGCAACAGCACTCACACATAGGAATTTGATACAAACTCATAGACTTTGGATCTATACTGAAGCAGTGGACCTTTGGGGTAAATGACATTCACAGTACTATTCTTGCTGAGTAATAATATGGGTAAATAAAAACTGTTTGGGAAGGATGGGCTTGTATTGTCTGTAACCATAAATTAATCATTAAGGACCAATTCATGTCTTTCAGTAAATATTTTTAGAGGGATGAAGGGAAATTCCACATTTAATAGTAGAAAGTCTCTCCACAGCCATTTTACAGCCCCAAACTGCAGCATCTGAAATTCATAGCAGCTGTGGTAGCTGAGCATAGGAAGAAAGTTTTGTTTTACAAGCACAGGAATACTCCTTGATTTTAATGTTCTTTCTGTAAGCTTAAATTTGAACAGGAAGGAAACTATGAGACACTTGGAAGAATACCTTCTTCCACCTTGCAGGTGCATCTGCACACAAACTGATTTCAAGCTGTGAAGCTCAGCCCTAGTGTCTTAATCAGACATTGGAGTCAGGCATCACAGCCAGCAGCTCCCCACCACACTGTAAACAATTGGAAGAATCTGAATTCCCTCTAAAGCAGGGCTTCAAACATTCAACTGCATGGTTTTGCTTGGTGTTTTTCCTAAAGCTTCAGTATGGAAAAGTTTCATGATAAAGTTAACATTGTTGTTACTGTTATTCTAATGTTCGAGCTTTATAGTTTCATTGAAGAGTGAAAACACCAACTTAAAGAAAATTAAATTAATTTTTAATTTCTTGACTGGGAAGACTTTATTTTTATGTTTAAATTCCAGACTGGCAACATTACATAGGAATTCTATTCAATTATGCCATTTCAAAGCTATAATGGGGTCAATTTGGGGCTTTTTCAAAGTTATTTGCAATTAAAAAAAAAAAAAATGTATCTAGGCTAATCAAAGCATTCAGTTAATTCATTGTGATATCACAAAATTACACAGGAAAAACTGTTAAGTAACTGAAATAAGGAAGATTGTTGACATTCAATGAACTGCTTCCTTTTGTGAATAATTTGGAATAGTTTACTTCAAAATTATTAAAAATTGAAATAGTAGTAATTTTAAAAAAAAAAATCAACTTTTAAATTTGATGAAAAATTCAAACATTATTACCTGTTGAATCTAAAATGAAGGTCAGCATTTAAATTCCCAAAACCAAGTCCACTGTTTGCCTTGGTTTCTTTAGAGTCTTTTGTTATTGAAGCAGTCATACCCCTCTGATGTTAGAGCCATAAATGTATTTTAACTGTAAACATTTATTTTCAAATCAAACTCAGATTCAACCACTTTTTTTTTAAAACTACTTTTCTCACATGACCACACTTGAATTGGACAATAATATTTGACACAAAGTTCAACCCATAGAAGTCTTTTGCTCACTAGGATTCCAGATCACTGAAAGAGTGTGAAAAACAAGCACACCATTTTGCAAACTTCTGGAAATGCCAAATATTTCCATTTTTCACTTGGCAAATCATATTTGACCCACTCAACTTTCGATAGCTCAGAGGCATGTTGGTCTAAACTACTGCCTTGAAGGATTACAAGATTTAAAACCAATACTTTGTGGGGAAATCTCAAAATCATACCTATGAAGATTTTACAGTAACGGTAATACTTAATAACACAGACAATAGAAGGACTGAAACCACGTACAATGACCTCTGGATCAGATCACGTGCAATGAGCATCAAAACAGCAATTGATATACTGTGCAGTCTAGTCCGTGGTACTTTCATTGCTGCCACTGAATTAAAACAGAAATACTGCTTAACATTGTCAGAGTGGTGCAAAGGATCCCATTTTTTCTGGATAGTCATCACTAGATCATACCTAGATTTATGCAGAGGTGAACTTCCAAAATGAGCAATACACTTTGTGGGAGAAAACATCTTGTCCTGCAAAGAGAGGCTCCAGTTGCCTCACTCTCCCCAGCTGTAAGGGCCCTTAAGGTCACCCAAATGGCAGAGGTGGGAGGCTGCCTCCTTCCTTTGATGACATTACAGCACAGTAACCTCGGCCTGATCCTCCAGATGAAGCACACGTGTATCAGCACAAGAGAGGCTCCTACTCAGCAGCAGAAAATGGCTTTTGGCCATGTAAACGGTATCTGAGCCATAGAGCCAGCAGATTATTTTTATCCATAATGAGCAACAACTGAATTCAACTTTAATCGAAAACTTTCAGCTGGCAAAACTTCTGGAATATCTATATTAAAAGTCATCTAAATCTTTATTAAAAATGAGATTAATTACTACAGAATCAGAGAGAAATTCTGTCCACAAAGCCCTGGTATTCTAATCTTCCTAAACGTATAGAACTCAGAGGTAATGCTGAAGTCAGGATCTGCCATGCAGAACCAAGAACAGTACTTTGCTCTAAGTAGTCTATGTTATATGTTGCATTATATTGCTTGAAAACAAACTGTATTGATAGGAGGCAAGAATAATTTTCCCTAACCTAAATATGCAGGATTCTAGAAAAAGAAGGGCAGACACAAGGCCAAAAGCATGAATTATGCATACTGTATCATCAAACTCCTATCCTACTTTAGAACTGGAGCAGATTTTGCATGGAAAAAGAAATTAGGATGGAACATATATTGAACAATTTTCTCCATAACTAGTTCTTACTCACCTTAAATGTAGAATTTTATTTAGCTTATATCACAGGGAGACGTCCTTATTAAAGTAGCACATTTACGTGGGTCCCTTTGAAAGGATTTAATGCAAACAAGTCCGAAATAATTGAAGGGAAGACATTTTCTGACTGTTCTCAGAAGAGCTTAGTGAAGAGGATAGCAGGAAAGAATTACTTTATTATATTGATTTTCTTGGGGAAAAAAAAAAAAAACAAAGGTAGGCCAAATAAACCAATTCTCTTTTGTAAAAATCAAGAGAAGTATGCAGAACATGAGTGAATTTACATGTCAAAAAGTGTTTGTAACCATACTGCAAAACAAAATCTGCACATTATTACTCTAATAAGGCAGGTAATATGAGACTGGCTTGTTTCATTACTACACACTGTTATTTTAAAATAGCTTAAAGTGCAATGTATACACATTTTTCCTAATTTAATCAAGCCATTAATCTGAAATAGGACTGATTATATATCACATTACAACACACTAAAATACGTTGAATCATACGACACGACTGGTCTGCAGCTGCTTAAAACACATCTATCTAAAACCAAAAAATAGTTCTACACAACACTGCAAAGAAAATTGTCTGTTTAAGTCTTTATCAAAGTCATGCATTCTTAATGTCCAAGACTCTCCCACTCTGATGAAAGAGTTTCAGCCATCACCTAAAAGATAAACATGCTGATTTCCACTACACACTCTCAGTATTTCACTGGATGTTCAACTGCAAAGTAGAAGTTAGTGTCTACTAGTTCTTCAGTACTTGGGAAAACTTAAAAATTCTACTGGCTTCTTTAAATTAATATAGTTTCACATCAAATACCCAAAAAGGATCCCTCCTTTACTTCATTAATGCCTTCCAGGGTATATCTGCAGTCCCCGGTACTTGAAATTGCAAGTGGATCACTAACACAATTTTGGAGCACTAACCTCAGCTCAGTGTTAGCAGTTACTGTTGTTAACATCAATCACATGAAAATTAGCTACAGGACCATCTCAGTTTCCAGTAGGACGCAAGCTGAGGGCATAACAACTTCTGTAACATCCTGACTGTAAAACACGTTATCCAGCTGTGAGACTCAAGGGACACGGGTGTCCAGCTTGAGGCTCTTCACTGCAGAGTCCCAGCCACCCCACTACACCTCCCCCTGACCTACAAAAGATGCATGTGGTTCCCTACATTTCTTCTATAGCTTCTCTACCTTGCTCATTAACTTTGGATGTAAAAAAAAAAGTATATGAATAAACATCTAAAGAGCTTCAAGGAACATCACCCTAAATCCACCAGAAAGTGCTAAATAATCTACTGGAAATGAAGACTCATGAGTCATTTTTGAAGTTTTGTAACTGACATCAAAGCTTCCCCTGACTTTGCCAGGGGTAGAATTAACAAGATCAGAGCACAGAGTTTGAGGTATCTCTTGTTGATAAATCTTTACAAGAAAAGCCAAGAACAGGAACTGAGATCTCTTCCATTTAAAAGATGCACACTGAGGACTTGATCCTATTTCTTTTGCCTCCCCCTTGCTAGTACAGAGTCTGAAATTCAAACACATTTCTTTGTATTATTGAAGCCTCTTCTGAGATTATTCATTAGAGCAAATATGAGACAACCAGACAGCAACCTTAACAGAACTTCTAATGTCAAAATAGCATCGTATCCTCTACTGAATTCATATTGGACAGTCACTGTATACTAAACCGTATATGCCATAAAAGGCATGTACTCTTTGAAGAGGTGAGAAAAGTATAATCTGCCTTCCTACTGTTAAATGAACTGAGTATTGCCAGGATAATCAGACTCCTTAAAAAACTAACAAAAATGTTACAAAGACAACAATTAAATTCTCTTCCCCTCAAAAAAAAAAAAGTACTCCAAAGCAGTACTAAGCATTTTCTTATTTTAAATGAGGAACCATGTATTTACTTGGTATCAAATAGCATTAAAAAAAAAAATCTTTCATAAGCAAATAATTTTACATTCCCACCAAATAAACATACCACAGTTATAAGAACAAAGGCCACAATGTAACATTGCACTTAGCCTTGCACGATGTCCATTACTTCCAGTAGAAATTCATCCAATTTCCCCAGGTGTTCTAGAAATATTGTCTTTGCTTCCCCATATCCACTCTAACATGCATCAATCAGCAAAAAGAAAATTTTTACTTAAGTTATCCATTGCATAACTCTCTCTTCAGTATATAAAAAAAACCCACAACAAAAAACCCCCTACAAAACTCTGAGCAGAACCCATTCCCATAAGCCAGGCAGTGCAGAGAGGGTTCAGAAAGCCTTTCCAAAACCCAACTTCAGCCCACCTCAACGTGAGCAGAACACAGCCTCAGTTTTTTCTACCATCTGAGTTTGCTATGGGGAAAATTCCAGACCTTTGCAAACATATCATAGTTCAATGTTTGTTTATAGCAACCGTTAAGAAACCTCTGGCTTTCATTTTCCTTTTGACTTTTATTCTCCTTTATGACTTCTGAGCCACAGAGGAAGGAAGGAACCATGGGCAAGGTGAAGGTGTGCTTTACCAGTTGCTGCCACTACACCAGACTGCTACCTCTGGCCCTTCTGCAGACATTCATACAAGCACGAATGAAGCACCAGGAGTAGCTGGGGAGGTCAGCACCAGAAGGACAAGACCACTCAGAGGATAAGCACAAAAACAGGTGATGGGACAGTCAGGCCACCCACTGTGTGCTCAGCTTGTGGTCTGCCTGTGGAGCTCCTGTGCCTGGACAGGAGGAGAAAAGTGACCACAACTCTTCTTTCTTTTCTACTTTTTGCTCTGCTCTTTAAAGTTTTGACTTCCTGCAGTTACCCTATAAATGTCCTTTTCACAGCTGTTTCTGTTCATTTCCTTCCCCCTTCCTATTCAGTTCATTTTCTTTTCCTACCTAGCTTTTTATTGCCTGCATATTTTCCCCTCTGCTACCTTCTCCATTTTCTTTTTTTCCCATTTGAAAGGGCCAATTTGTTTTTAGTGATGAAATCAAGTGCCTTTGCAGGACTACAGTTTTAACTTTGCCTTTGTTTTTTAAAAGAACATGAACATAAACATTTATAGCCACTGAAAAGTATATTTTTAATTATGCATTCACAACTGGCAGACATAATATATTTGACTTATTTTGTATACTTTACTACAGAAAGTCTAAGTAAATACCAAGTAGAAGAATTCAAAATATGTCACTCACCACATTCCTTTATCCTGGTAACCAGACGCGAGTTTTATGTCACCCAATAGAGGCACTTCTTATTTTCCTTCTTCAGGACTCTGTCTGCTGGGTATTAAAAAAAATCAAAAATTAAATATTCAAAGTAAGAGCAGCATGCAATAGCAGGGGCAAAAAAAGGACACACAGGTGTTTCACTCTCCATGTGAGAGGGACTGCCTTCTTTGTAACATAAGACAAGATTTACACCTCATTGACACAGGACTTCTCTCCATTGTAACAACTGGCAGTCAGGTACTGACACAGGTAATTCAGCATAAAATCAAAGCAAAGACAGAGGAAGCAGCCACTGCCACCAGCAGAACTTCACGTCCTGCTCAAAACCACCTAGAGCTTCATCAACACAAACTGCAGCTTCCCTTGTCCCCAGTGCATGGCATAGTTCTGTCAGCACACAACTACCGAGCTGGCAGGTAACACAGACAGAGAGCTTCAGTCTTGGTAAATTAGAATTGGACCTAAAGAAGCCAGTGAACCTAAACTGGCAAGAAAACAGGTAGGATTTCTTTTACAACCACTATTTAAAGCAGCTGTGTTTGCTTCCTCAGGGATAGTCTTCCTTCACACAGTTACACTAAGATTTCTTTGCTAAGCTTTGTCAGTCAAACCTTACCCTAATTTCATTGGCAAAAGTTCTTTGAGAGCTGGTCTCATTTCTACCATGAAAAGAGCAGAGTCGTGATAGGGTTACAGAGAGCAAAACAGAAACACTGGTCTGATTCCACGAGTTTTTCATTCACAAAGGGTGGTTGGATTACGCTGATCCCCAGCAATGCTGCACTCGATCCCTACCCATCGGCACCCAACCAGTGTTAAAAACCACACTACAAAGCAAAAGTTACAAGGTACGCAAGACAGAAAACAAAGTGAGACATCTTCTGAGGGAAGAAGCACAGATTCCTACTGTCCTTCCAGCTGCTCCAGAAGCATCTCAAGTCCCCCCAGGGACTAATGCACAGTCTTCATACTAAAGCTTCTAAAACAAAAGTCTTTAGTAAAGTACCCCTCATGGCCACCACCATAGTGAACCTGTAAACAAAAAATCAAATTGCAACACCTAAAATAAGTAAATACCTGGAAACCAAAACAGAGACACAGCCCCATCACATTCAAAGCCACACCAAGCCAAACCCAAGCAAACCCCCACCCCCTCCCTAGACATTATATGGGTCCTGATCAGGGTAACAAAATGCACCTGCTCCAACTGCTGAGCCACCCACTCAGCTGCTCTCCCACCTCCCTTAGGGCTGATGAGTCTCCCTGTCTGCAGCTGGGGCTGTTGCAGCCGCCCCCAAGTTGCTGGGGGGCTTGGTTAGCACCAAGCGCATTGGAAGCTGTGCCAGCCACCTTCTCTTCTAGCATACTACCTTCTGCTGGAGATGAGCAACTCGTTCATGCATGAAGATGTACGTTTGCTCCTGAAGTAATGCTAAAGGGGGCTAAATGGCAAATTTAACTTTGTTGCTATAGCATACCTGTAGTAATAAGAGATCAGTGTTGGCCCCAAAGCTTAAAGAAGCATTTCTGTAAGAATAGTCCTTAAATATAGTCCATATTGTGCTGCACCTCCTTTGAGTAATTCTTTGTCTTTTTACTGAAGTGTGGTTGCTTTAGAGATGCAATTATTGCTGATAATCATTTAAATCAAGGACTGAAACAGTTCACTGCAGACCATGTGAGACTGCTGAATACAATGGAAAAAAACCTCTTGAATTCTAATAGGAATAGAATTGTTGTAACAAATGCAAGTCCCATTTTCCTGTGAGTATCCAAACAGTCTTATTACATGTTTATATGGAAATGTATCTCAATACAAAAATATCGGTCATATTTGTGGTAAAATATATTTAATGACAGACAGACTTAGTGACATATAATGTAGAATTAGCGGCAAAGGAGAACACTAATTGCTTATACTCCTTGGTACTTACAGAAATGTATCTGGATCTTTTTATTTGCCTGTTGTTAATGGTTAGAAGAGGTGATCAACATTAGTGTGTCATAATCCGCTGTGACTAGGCAGGACCTATGCATTTTTTCCAGGAGCTGTTGAGAGCCTTGGGGTTGCACTGAAGACCACAGAGCAGAGGTTCTACCTCTCTGAAGCTGACTCCATAGTTGGAAGTTTCATGAGGACATCTTGCAGTTGTGTAGCACTCCTAGTCTTGCCTACAATCCTGGGACAAAAAGATCAATCATGTTAGAATTCTGGCTAAAGTGTTCCAGCTATCAGACTGGACTGTAAGGCTGGCATGACAGCAAGGGAAGAGGAAGGAAGAGAGAGTAATGCTCTTCCTCGTCTGACATAATGCTACTATCCCTATGAAATACAAAATACAGACCTTCTCAACAATGTGGTCCAAATGTACTTTACATCTTGAAACTGGCACAGGCTGGTGTAGAGGCAGATATGTTTTCTTATAGCATGGAATTAAAGGGAAAAAAATTCTGTATGTCTACTGTTTCTCTCCTTTTATGACTGAATATGGAGGTGCTGGGTTTATAGAAAAAAAAAAACCTAGGACTAACATTCTGAACAGAAAGCAGGTATGAAAAACTGGTTTTGCCACAAATTAATAATGGTTTGATTTGTTTTGACAATGAACAAAACAAACAAACAAAAAATATCAGGACAGACTGTTGTGTTAATAGTGAAAGTCTTCTGATTGGCAGCTTCTCCTCTGTGATGTACTTTTCTTTAGCTAACAGGAAGAGTTTGCTGCTCTCTAGAAGTTCTCCTTTTAAACAGTGAGATTCTGTAATGAGATGGTAACAATGAGATGGTAACATCTCATTGCTGAATTATCTCTGGGTAACAATACTGAATTCATAATGATTGCTACCCGAGTAGTAAGTGGCCACACACTGGACAGTGAAGGGCACATTTTGCTCTCTTGACATACTGTCCTGTGACCACAATAGAAATAAAATGCCTTTATAGCTCGTCTTGTTATAGCTTGCTCACAGGAAAGTTTTCAGATCCCAAAGTCCTTATCTCCAAGATTAACCAACTGTTCTGTTTTGTGTAAAGAGACAGAGTTAGGGCAACCCTACCCCTGTCGTTCCTTTTTATAAAGGTACTTCTGCAACGTAACGGGATTTTATATCCCTGTTGCAGGCAGACAAACTTTTTTGAGCAAGATGGTTGCATTGAAAATGTGAAACTTAGTAGCACTATAAGATGCTTCTCTGGAATAAGGATCAAAAGTCTCCAAATCTTTTATCTTTTTTTAATTGGGCATAATTTTGAATTCGTATGCTCCTTTCCATACACACAAGTACGTGAAAGAGCAGAAGAAGCAGCAGGGAGTGTTTCGCCACTGACTGTTTTGGTTTTTTTAACAACAAAAATTTCCTGCTTTCAGACGCTGTGCTGCTCGCACACATCACTGCGGTACAAGAGAGCACTGCACTCCAGTGTCCCCTCCGAGAGGTGGCTGGGGTGACTTGTCCCTGCCCAACTGCTTCTGCAAGACCGTGAAAGATCTCGCACTGCAGAAACATATCTATCAGTTCCCAGCCATTCCTGGCATTGGCTAGACAGCAGCCATTTACTATAATAGCATGGAGCCTCTCAAGAAAGGAAATAGTTTTCTCATTGGAAAAGTGTACTTTAGTACATCTGTGAGAAATAAGTAAATGAAATGTGTAAATAAACACATTAGAGTGAATCAAAACAAAGAAAAATGAAAACTCTTTAACAGCTTAAAGTATTTTTAATAAATATATCAGCTGTCTCATCTTCAAGTATCAATTACAGAAAATCAAGGAAATGGATATAAATACGTAATAAATCCTGTGCTCCTTCAGCACACATTTGTTTTATAAAGAATGTATTGCATCACAGCATAACTTTAATTCTGACCTTAAATAAATACTACTACAAGATAACTCTCACATTCTAACCATAACAACAATAACTACTTCTGGAAAAGACAACCATAAAAAAAATATTTATATACACATTAATGATATCTACTGACAAGCATCAAATACAAGTCTGCACATATATATTTCCTTAGAATAAGTGGGAAAATACTTCAGCAGACTATCTGGTAGAACTAACAGAAGTCGCAGCAATTAAAAATACTTTTAAATTGTACAGCCTCTTAATATTTCAGACTATTAAAATGTCTGTAAGAGTATCCATTAACATGTTGATGTAAAGAATTCCCAACATACTGTCCGGGGTCATGATCGTAGCACTGTCATGAAGTATGTACTTCCTTGCAGTTGGATGAAAGTGTGTTTATTAGGGGGATGACAGTTCAGCTGCTATGTCCAGAAGTGTTTATTTCTTTCATTTTAAAAAGCTTGTTTTCTGGTGAGTTGTTATTACCATTTGCCCAATGAATTCGATTTTTAGGTTTGGCTTTGATTTTTTTCCTAGGAACTTCTGCGTAATGAAGTTACAGTGTTATAAATCACAGAGGGAAGTGTGCACGTGGATCAGCTCAGCTGGCTCTCTACAGCCAGAGTTACAGGATGATTTGATGGCGCTGCAGCAGGGTGCCCCTTCGCAAACTCCTTTCAGCAACACTTACGGACTTGCTATGGGCATCTTTCCAGGTGGCAGCACCCAAAGGAGCATTTGCATATACTTACCTCTATTTGGCACCCTTTTGCCCTGCCCTTGCTACAATTCTCTGTACTGCTCACAAAAAAATTCAGAAAATTGAACCTAAATGAGATTACCTCGATAATACAGCGCTCCTTTGGAAGCCACCTTTGAGAACAAGGTACGATACTGCAAATCTCCAAGCTGAGCAGGTGTGATAATGAATTCAAGAGCTGCGAATGTGTCACTGTGAATTCAGCTGTTCTCCAAGCTTAATACGTGCATGTTGCAATTTGATGATGCTTTATGCAATCGCAGGGTTGTTACTGTCAGAAACAATCTGTTTACTTTGCATATTTTCACATTTTTGTGAGCTGCCTAGATTCTATCTTCTGCAATTGGAATGGAGATTTACCAATTTATTTTATTTTTCAAGATGAGTAGCCTTGCAAAGGATCTGAAAAGGTCCCAGCATGCAGAATTTGGGAAAATTCTGGGGCATAATGATATTCATGAGGATTCAGATTCCACATTCATCTGACCTTGACAGCTGAAACAAGGCCAGAGGATCTCAAAGAGCAAGCTCCATGGGTCACAAAACCCCAGGAACAGAGCACAGTCTTGATTTGCCAGTTCCATACTCTGACATTGAATGGAGTGGTTTTGAGTGATGAAAAACCAATATGAATACCCTGGTGGTAACAATGATGGCTTTAATGGAATAAAAGATGGAGAAAAACATTTCTGCTGGTCCCCTGTCTGTGCAGTCTGTGGAAAAGGTACATATCTGAAGAGAGGGTAGCGAGTCAGCCCTGAGACTGACCACTGGGCAACAAAGCCCAAGCTACCAGCTACCCGCCCACAGGGCAGCAGGATCATGGTAGGAGGGGGACAGGCAAGGAGCAGAGGGCTTCCGCCTCTTCTCATCGCTTGGAGGAGCCATTACATGCTACTCTGACCAGAAGAAAACAATCTGAGTCGCTACCTGTGAGACCTGCTCTCACCTACACTTGTCTGCTAAGATAGAGGATGCTCATAGCTAGAATGCTAATGTCTCATCATTTCTGCCCACAGCTAGAATGCTAAGTCATCATTTCTGCATCGGCTCCAGTGTGGATGCAGTCAGCCTGGCTTGACTCCTCCCTGCTGGCATCACTGGTCCCCTGACGTGAGGGACTGGGACAGACCTGGCTTTGAAGCAGTTGAAAATCCCAGCTGAACAGCGAGGCTGCTAACAAAGCCTACCTCTGCCTCTGTCAGACTGCTTGTACCTGGCCTGCTCTGCGTGACAGCACGCCTTTGCAAGCCTTTACTGGCTTTACCTTTTTAACATAGAAACTCACGCCTAACTTACTATACTCTCAGAAAACCCCTTCCCATGGAGTCTCTCAATAAACGAATAGATAAAAACTATGATAGTAAAAATTTTCTAAGTTGCTTATTTTTCTACTAGCCTTTCTGTTATTAAAGAATATTAAAGAATATTAAAGAATATTCAATTTTATATAAAAACTTGAAACCAAAAAAAAGAACACCAGTACTGCTCTTATGGACTACTTCAAAAGTTAAGCCCCTTTTAAATGACCTTTTACATTGTTAATTGAATCTTGATATTATATTTCACATACATTTTATATCTAACATACATATATGTATAGACTGTTTATTTGCAAATCTCTAAGTCCCACCATGTCACTAGGAATGACACAAGTGCACCCTCTGGAAGATGGACAATCCACAGTGTCTGGGTTGTTTCAATTAGAAGTCATTTTCTTGAAGCTGTTAAAACTTTAACCAGGAGCTTGGTGAAGCAGAATCCTCCTGCGAGACATTTGCATTGTCAGGCTCCTGCTAGAATTTGTTCTTTACCACATGCAATATCTGCAGAAAATGCAGGACTTAATTACTTGCATATAGATTGTAAACAGGTTAGAAGTCAGGGTATTGCCTTCCTATATGAGGGATGGCATCCACCAGCTGGCATTCAAGAAAAACGCATTGGTTCTTCAGTTCACAGGCCAGATTTAACTGTACTCAGAGATTCCAACAAAAACACTGTACTCTAAATTTGAATCTCAAGAAGGTGAGTTGCAGAAAATTATTAAAGATAGTGGTTTATAATGCAGTTTTGGAGCCATATGTCTAGCTATTGCTAATGTGACTGCAATTGCCATTCTTAACAATTTCCAGATACTAAATGTAGTCCTTCACTGCTATTTAAGTAAGTGCCACATCTCTGAATTTAATTGACATCATATAATACACACAGGATTATATTACCTGGGTATCTTGACCACCACATGCACATTCTCCACTGTATTTGCAAAAATGAAAACATTTTATTATATATTTCCTCCCCAGTAGGAAAGCACCAGTACAGCTGGCAATATCCCCTTCTGCAGTCGTTGAGTCCCAGAGGCTGGCTGAAACAACAGGTTTTGTTTGCTTTCAGTCATATGTTTATTTGATAAATGCCTTCTTTGCATTATGAAATCAAAATTATTTCATAAACTTCAATATAAATTCAGTTAAACTTTGCAAGAAGCCAAGGTGGTGGGAATTCAGGGCATGCTATACTTCCAAAGCAGAGGTCTTCGTGGACAAAGTATTTAAAGGACCCAAGAATGGATAGGTTTAAAAGTGAAACAAAATCGTGTACTTAAAAGTGGTTTTGCAAACTAGACTTTAAAAGCAAAGCACTCTTTAAAACCTTAAGATCCACAGTTCAAAAGTCTAAGCTTTAAAATGAAAACCACCTAGAAAATAAGCAAAAATTTATTTATACAATTAAAATTTGTCTACAGATTTTGTGACAACAAAAAAATTTTCCAGGCTTTTTCAGTGACGTATTAATTGGGCAAGATCAACTGTTAGTGTTACAGAAAATAATTTCAAAATTTCAACACATATAAGTTCTATCTAAAAGCATTAAATTAATATTATTTTTGAACTAAATTAATATTTTCTTGAACAAAAACTTTTGTGTTTAATTTACTTCTAAAAATGCTTGATCTGTGTAACTAGTTCTTTCTTGGAGGAAAAAAAAATCCAAATATTTGTAGAGGCAAGGTTAAAATCACATTATTTTTTTTAATCCATGAATTGTGTATTCCTGACAGCACAATTTGAGAGCCATCTAAAAAATGCCTGCTTTTAGTAGCAGTTGAGACTAGTCGCCACTTTTCAGGAGACACTCAGCAGCATGCAGGATTGGCCCCACAGGTCTTGGATCAGAGAAAAAATTACAAAAGCAGCACATTCCTGAAATGTAAGGTTCTGCTTGCTTTCCTTCTTCCTTTCTTTTCCCTAAGGCTGTCTGAGTTTCTAATCTAAATTTCTGAAGTTTAGATGATTTCTCTTGTGCTGCTTATTTCCAAGTTGGTTTTTAGATGTTGGAGAGAAGCATAACAGGACTGAGAAATTTCATAAACTCTAAGTTAGTATTTTCTATTTTAAGATGTTAAGCTAAATGCATTCCTCTTTTCAAAAGATAGTCTAATGAAAGTAAAATTAGTCCAGAAAGTCAATTTGGGACTTACTTTCTTATCTTTTTCATTCAAAATATATTTGAGATTACACTACCAAAAAAAAGAAAAACAGGCCTGGTCCCTTGAAAGCATAAGGATTGTTTACCCCTGTTTGCTTAATTTAGTTCTTTTTTTTAATGTGGTTAGCATCTAAATAAACCTTATCAAACATTTCTTGCTCCGCTGACAATTTTCTGACCTCCTAGTTGAAGATCTGAGCCCTAACTTGGTTCATGGATGAGTAATCACAGCAGGTCCACAGCAGAACCTATCCTAGAACTACAAATATATCATCTGCAGCATTGTAAATCAAAGCCTCAAAGAGCATCATTTAGCCTGAAGCTAAAATTGCTTGTTTATCAGATGGTGCCTAGCTTAGCATGGAGCAGTTCCTTGTAAATCTCAGGGACCTTTTACAGCATATACTTAAGCAAGCATATTGGCTCCTGGGAGACTTGCTGAGAGCTTTAATGACTGCAGACTGCTAAAAGATCGAGGTCTTGGTTTAGTTAAGTGGTTACTTGTATAGCTTGGCTCCATTTTGTAAACTCCCAAAGATAAGGTGTCTGCTTTATCTGGGGAAAGAGCAAGCATTAGTTTCTTAGGAAATCTTTATATCCTAAGTGTTAATGTTCTTGTGGCTTTTGGTATTTTGACCTTTGTCTGCTCACTTTTGATTTACGGTGGGAGCAGAATCTTTTCCCCCTAAGCCCTTCCTATGTTTTATAGCTACTTTGAAAAGCACAGTGAAATACTTGCAGCGTGGCTTTTAAAAGTAGGTGTAAGGCTGCCCTATTCATAAATACATTGTGCGGCTCAGGGCTCTCTAAGAACAAGGAATTAAGAAGACCACCCATTGTATTTCCTATTATTATTCGTTATTTTATTTCCTAATAAAACGGGCGGTCACAACAACTCCATGGACCGCCACTTGGTGCAGCCCACATCAAAGACCAGGTTCTTCACTCCCGTTGGCACCCAGCCCCTCTGTGACAGAAAGGCTGGTGGCAGTGGTGGTAGCAATGGAGAATCACCCAGGCAGCTCCCCTTGGTTTATCGCTTGGAGAAGCCCTCGCTGTGATCATGAATAACACATCGGCTGGGTTTACCACTAGGACACCGGTGGCCGGGCAGCTACTTGCTGATAGATACTTACATACACTTGATGTAATTTGCTAATTGTAGAGCTTGTTATCTGGGTCTCTCACTTTTTGATTTGAATTAATTAGAGTTCACCTCGATACAGCCACCTGCTGTGCTGTCACACGCAGCATACATTGGTACAACAAAAACAAGGAATTTTTTTAATAGGCTTATTCAAGCAAAATCTGCTCCCACTTAGATGTGTGAAATGGCATCACTACAATGTCATAGATTAAAAAGGGGAACATCATTTATTTCAGCTGGCATGGTAATGATGCAAATGAGAGGAAAAAATGGTCCATTGCATTTATAGGCAGAAGACCCAACGCATTTAAAATCTAATTTGACTTTACCAATTATTCAATATTTTTAAGTCTTTCTCACTTTCCGTATTTTTTTCCTTTCTCTTAGCTAAGAGCAAGAAGGTCTGATTTCTGTTGCTGTTAGTAGCAGTGCTAACATGTCTTAAACCAAGAATTTTCACTGGTCTTTTGCCTGCAGACCTCCTCCAGCACCAATGCAAGGATTTGCCTGTACTCCTGTGGGTAAGCACACCCCGCTTACCATAGAGCTGCAAATACACTCCCTTGCTGCATGTTTTTCAAACAGAACAAATCATTATAACACCCAGCTAAGGAAAAGCTAAATAACTTTAAAGGTGCACAGAAGCAGCTGTCTTTCAAAGCTGCTACTTTCTAGCTACACTGAAAAATATGAGTTTCCTTTTCACTAGGTATTTAACGTTGGCAATGGCAGAGTTATTTGGATATGCAATTGTATTTGTTTGCTTGCTTACATTTAAGAACAGCGTTGAAAACCAAACCTTATTTTCATATACACAGCCCAAGTTTTCGTACAAAGTACGAAAGATGTCAGGACTTCTGAAGTACATCTGGAGTTATTTTTTCAGCACAGGATCAGTAACGGGTGACATATTTACTCTGTTACTGTGTAAAGATATTTGAGCTGGCTTTGAACTACCTGTTGCAGTCTAGACTGGGTTGCCAGGAGCTCAGGGCAAAATAACACAACCCTGGCTGCTATGTCCTGTGGGCACACTGTTCTTTCCCCTAAAACTCAACTTTTTTTCCCCCTTCAGTACCATTCACTGTTCTGCATGTGATCTGGATGTTCAGTCAGGGACATCTTCATGTCTGGACATAGAGAAACTTCTTTAAATCTCACACATACTCTATAGGAGATATAACACCAGTACTGTTGATAAAAGAAATTGTGATAGCTTCTGATTTTTATTGGAAGGCAAAAGAAAAATAAAACAGGAATTATAGAATGAAAATTACATCCAGATAGCTGGATATATAGATATATCGTACAGCTCATATAAATTTCTCTTTTTGAAAATAATTCATACTGACCCAGTAGAGGGGCTAAAACCTAGATTACCCGCATATAGCTACTGCTCGCAACAGCAAGGGCTGCTGCCAGGAACAGGACACTCTGCCATAGAAGCTACAAATTCCACCCAGGACACTGGGTAAACCTTGCTGCCTTAGCTAAGTATTTTGGGTATAATTTCTTGAGTTGCAATTATGCCTTTAGATACATATGGGCACAGAGTGGTAATTAGTGGCAAAGTCAGCATTAAAAATTAGTATTTCCTTCTTCCAAAAGCAATGTCATTTCTCCAATTTTGCCAGATATATTCATTTTGGTTTTCCCAGTTAAAACACATGCAAGAGACAGCAACTGCCAACACAGACACACAAAAAACCAAAAGCCCTGGGCATGCAGGACTGCTCTACAGACTGGAGTTAGCAGGAAGGCAAATAGAAATATTCTGTGGTAAAGGGTACATTGTGATTTAAACTTTGAAACCAAAGAACGGCAAGAAGAGAAGGTTTTATTTAATAAATATTGTCCAGTTGTTGATGCAAGTTGTTTCAGAGTGAGCTTGAGGAAAAAGATCCATACAAGGGAAAAAGAAAGCATTTGAGCCTTCCGGTCACTGATCCTACAGTCAGATTTAGTGTTTGGTCATTGCCCTCTCTTTTTTCCTTTGAATATTGTTGCCCCCATGTCAGGCTCCCAGGTTTAGTATTGCCTGACTCTGTCAGTTAGATTCTGTTTTGATTTCAGGTCTGGAGTCTGGGTCTAAATCCTTATTCCATGCAATACAACATATAAAATGTACAAACAAACTCATAAAAAGTGAGTTTTCAAACCAATATATTCATCAGAGGAAGAATCATAACTACCCAACAAAGGTTTAATCTCCTAATGCCTGTGAGCAGAAGACGATAATCCTGGACCCATTGAAGCTGAGTGCAAAAACTCCTCTGAGTCAATTTGCCTCAAGAGCTGCTCGTTTCTGTGTGGCTGTATTCTTAAGAGCATCCATTACTTCAAAACATGTTGAAAATCAATATTTTTGTAACTATATGGAATTTATTGTGTTGGTGTTATTAAGAACTAGACAAGAGTTGGAATTTAAAGGCAAACAATTTTAAAACAGACAAATGGTGCTGATTTTTAACAGTGAGGGTAATGAATCAAACTCCTACATGCCATAATGGTTTCTCCAGTTTGGGAAACCTCCTAAGTGAAGGCTGAATGCAGCTCTGGAAGGTTCTCAGGTCAAACAAATATCCGTCCCAGTCCTACAATAACAGGCTAAATTTATCAATACATCGATACGAAAATATAGATGTTAAAACTAGGCAGTCCAGTAACCTCTTCTTGCACAGGCACTTGGGAATCAGGGGAAGACTTTCAAATTCAGAGAAACGGGGGAAAGCTACAATGTTCCAGTTTAACCTAGCTACAGAAACATTTCTAAATGGAAGAAATGGCTGAATTTATAAATGCTTATTGGGGAAGACTATTTCTGAAATGCTCCCACTGGTTAGTCGGTAGCTATGGGACTTCAAAGCATTCCCACATCTCAAAATACTCTTTTTATGCAAGTAGGTCATTGACTTCACTGGGCAAAAATTTTAACCCAAATTTTCCAGAGAATAATGATTTTAACAGCTTTTATTGAAGTGTTTCACAGATGTGAGCCATCTCACAAGTAATAAGTTTATTACTCACAAGTAATAAGTTTATATGTGATTGGTTTTGGAGGAGACATGACAAACTCCAGCACCGAAACCCAAGCAGGGAACAGAGGGACAAGCGAGTGAGCCTGTTTTTAGGGCAAGCTGGGGAATACTGGGGTTATTTCTGCCCACCTAGAAGCTTCAAGGAGAACACTTTTATTTAGACTACAAGGTCTTTTGGTGTCGGACATGCAGTGCCCGCGTTTGTTTACAGAGCATTTCATAATTACAGCTGTTAAAATAATATCACTGGAAAACGTTTTACTGATTTTTTTCCTGTTTGATTAGCCTTAGGGGATAACAAACCTTCTCTAAACCATGAAACCTGCAAAACTCTTTGCTTTGATAAATCAGCACTCTCTCTGTTCTTTAGCAAAGCCCTGCCACCCTGTGCAGAGTCTCATGAGAAGCGGTGAGAGCGGCTGTGTCCCTTACCTAGGCAGCCACCCTGGGGACACCTGCGGGGTCTGTGCCACCAGAGCTTCAGTGAAACCGCTGCTGCTGCCGTATGGGCAAATAAAAAGGGAAACATACTTTCTCCTTCTTCTTCCTTCTTTAGAAAAATGAGAAGACTTAGTTGCAGAGAAAACAAACAGTGGTTGCCACAAGTGAGCTCTGTGGGGTCTGGTGAGACTGCACATCACTCGACGTTTCCATACATATGGAGGGTGGAAAATATCAGATCCTACCTTAAACCAAGGTAGGATCACTGCACCTACAGAGGAGGAGGCAACAGTAGTACTGACACACTTAACTGTCTCTGTATTTCTCCTTAGGAATAAAAGGGGCTTGAGCTTGTAAGAGAAGCACAACAGGGAACCTGCCATCTCCCTTCCATGTATTAACAAAGTTAACTTCAAGCACATTTTTTCTTCCTCCATGTTTCCAGTCATGTCAGTCTCATTAATGCCACCAAGGCACCAGCAGTAAGGTAGGTGGCTTGCATTTGCTGCTGGTTACTTATTTACTTATTTTTACATTGATCTGTAAATACATCCGGGAGCACTTGCACCATCTGCTGCACATTTGTCAGTCACTGAAAGGAGGGTGGACATCTGGGGATGTCACTGGTTTTTGTTGATTTTCCCCCATTAGAGCTACTGTTTCCTTTTTAAGCGTGAAGTGAGCAAAGAGCCTGGCTGACTGTCGTGCAAAGGAGGATGGTCGCATGTGACAATACCTCCAAATCCTCCAGGTCTGAGTCATCTCCCAAGCTTCCTGCAACTTGGTAGAGCTCAGAGCATAAAACCAGCATGGAATGTGAAAAGATCAGTCCTAGACCTCCTTTGCAAATGAATGTCATCATTAAGTGGCAATACAACACACAAACTAAAGTACCTCCCATGTGTCCAGGACACCACAAAACCCCAAATTTGAGAAAAATCACATAATTTAATATGTTCCCCTAAATTCTGTTTTGGTAGCTGTTGCACACCCACAGGCACAGATGGGGAATGCCAAGGCTGCCAGCCTGGGCTCCAGAGCCAGAATGTTCATTAATACTCTGCATAAAATCCCCATTTTGTCACAAGTAATTTGGCCTTACCTCCCCTTTTGCTTGTGTATCTACTACCTGCACACTCACAAATACACTTCTTAGAAGCATGGTCTCCAGAATCATCAACACTGTGCTACCAAATATTCATGTTTAAACCCTGACTTTTGGGACAACTAGAAATAATAATAGATTGATTTTAACATAAGAACTTCTAGATTATTTGGAGCATATTTGGTTTATGTATGCAAGCTAAGCCTATTAGTCTGAAAACTAAAATTCAGAGATAGTTATCTGATTCCAGCTACTAGTGTGCAAGAAAAAAGAGCAACACACTGATGTTATGAAAAGTGAAATAATCACTCCCAACTCCCAGCATTTTCTGCTTCAAAGATACCCAGCTTTATGCATCCTGCTCTAGAGAAACATCAAATGCTGCCACAAGGACATCCCTGTGCCAGGAGAGGTAAGTGCAGACTCGCAGCGAAGCCACTCGAGGTGTGCTCTGATGCACAGGGGACTCTGGCCAAAGAGACAGCGCTCTGTAGTGCTCAGCCATCTGGTTCTGAGGGCACATGCCTTTCACCGACCAAAAACATGGTTTGTTGAGGCTAGAGTAAACTGATTGCACCTTCTAAACATAGTTATGGCTGTGCCTGATCATAAAAACTCAAGTCTGTTGGAGCTGAAAATTTGCTTGGGTAGGTTTGTAGAGCACACCTGCATACAAATTTTTCATGTTTTCCAAGTGGTTTGCCAGATGGCAAACCCTGCTTAGACATTCTGTCATTAAGTTTTTAAAAATCTTTCATTTCCTACCACTCACAGTTCACAAGATACATAAAAGAAAGATGTTTCTTTGCCATGACACTTGTCAAGCATTTTTCTGAACAGTAACTAAAAGTAAAATAACATTGATAAAACTGCAGTTCAGTGTCTACTGTACATTAGAGTACATTGCTCAAGATCGCACCCAGGGGACAGTGGAATGGCTTTCCTAGCACACACTCTACCAAAACATTTTACCCAGGAAGTTTTGATTGCTTTGCTTTTAGCTCTACAGTAGTACACCAAAAGGATTTCAGAATTAGCTGATGGCCTGCAAGCTTTGCTAGCCATAAAAAGTTCATAGATTATTGTAGGCACTGTTCTTGGGCCAGTTGTTATCACTACACTCTAGAATGTATTGAATATGGAATAGAATGTATTGAATATTGGAATAACAGGGAAGGTTTCAGGCAGTCACTGTGACCACCGTTGGGATCCTCTGTGAGGAGGGAGGGAAGGAAGATCTGTTTGCCCACCTTCCATGGGCTACTGTTACAGCCCACGGCTCCTGCTGCCACCAGAAAACAAACTAGGAACAGAATGACTGCACACTAATTCAACTGAATAATGCTATCTCACTTAAGTTTTTTTCAGAATTGTCTTTTGCATTTCATTTAGTGTAAATAATCAATATTAGAAAACATCCAATTGCAACCAGTTCCCAGGAAATCCAAGAATAGCTTTCATTCCTGATGTTTTTGTAACAGGAATGCAGATATTCCCTTACTTTCAAATTTTGCTTTTCTGAGTTTTTTTGTGGAATTTTTCTCATAATTTTTCTGCTCTCAGCTTTGCTGCCTGTAGGATGTTAGTGGAGATGAGATATACATCTCATCCTGGTGTCGTAAACAAAATTAAAATAAATACTGCTTATCACATGGTGTCAGCCTATTTTCTATCTCATTTTGTTGCTTCTCAGTGCAATATAGCATTACAGCCTTTTCTGTCTGTGCTGGGGTCTTGGGCCAAATTTCCATTCTAAAATGGCTGTGAATTTCAAATCCATCATACATGCACAAAACAGTTAGGAAAAGGAGATTTTTACAGTTATCCACAAGTGTTTTTCTGTAATGAATTAGGACCAGAAGAAATTAATTAGTATCACTGGTCTATCTGGATTATATTCAGTAGGATATAGGGTAGTGGAATCACATGATAGATAATATAATGTTTTCACAGGGGTCAGGGTTAGAGAGAGGGGTCATAGTACAAAACCAAAATGCCCAATACTACAGACAGTTTAAAAGCTATGCTTGATTGGTACTGATATTTTAATTCAGTTCTTAAGGCTTCTAATTTTCTATTTGATTTGTAAAATAAGAATACGATAATGGGGTTTTGTTGATAACAGTTTCACAAATGTCAGAGAATGTAATTTTTTTGGTTTGTTTGCTCGAGGCAGAACAAGCAGTCCATTCTTTTGCTTGACCTCTGTATATCTGGAGAATATGTAAACATATTGAAACTTTGTTGTGTTCTACAGTGAGGGAATGAAGTGCATCGATTGCTTGCGATTATTAGCTAGAGTGGGATAAGCCTTCTCCTTATTATGCAGATTAGTGAAGCTCTCAGTTCCAACATATTGTACAGATGCAGGAGAGCAGCTGCTCTTACAGATGGCAAGTACACAGCTCCATTAGTATGTATCTATTGTCTGCTCTTGGCTTGCTCAGAGGATGGAGAGGATGGGTAAAGAGGAATTGTTACACAGTGAAATGTAAAGGAGAACACACACTCTTAAAAATCCATACCCAAGAGACTATTTACACAGCAGGGCAGACAGCAATCAAATTAAAAATCTACCCTAAATAAGGACTTTCATATGTCACAATTAAGCTTCTCCAGTTTTAAAACAGACTAAGCATTAAAATCAAGGAATAGAATTCAAATTTTACAACTAAGTGGTATTAAATAAAAAGAAATCCTGGGAGGTTCATTGAAAATTTGGTCATGTATTTGGCCCGTCCAAAGCTTTCTCTAACAGCACCTCCCCCCTCAAAACACACCTCACTACCCCAAAGAACAAATCCTCGCTTATTTTGCATAACATAAAAGACAGAAAAGCAGAACTGTGCTTCATTTATTAAACTTTTCACCATCAGAATATAGCATTTCATGCAATTTTTTTGCATTAATGAGAGCTGAAGCAGCTAAATTTAAGTTAGTATAGACAGCATTGATTGTGCATCTATGTCAATTATTCTTTGCGAAAATGCTAAACAGAACATTAGTTAACCATGTGGTAATTTTTAATGTGGGGAACAATTCCTGAGGAAAGATATAGCTACAGGCTGACTGCTGAAAATAGAGTCTAGTAAAGGGCAATTATTTATAACACAGTCTGTGGCTGGATGCACAAATCATGGTTGTACCAGCAGGTTTTATGATATACTTCACATACAGTTTATTTGTATTTAGAATAGAAATGACTTACAGTGGAAAAGGGTGGTACGGTATAAATGAAGAAGGTGCTAAACCCCAAATTATGGTCTCGCTCCAATCTGACAGTCTGGGAAGCCAAAGATGCCAAACCAAGTGCAAGGAAAAGAATAAATATATAAATATGTAAACAGACCCATCAGGTCTTTATAACATTTAGGAGGTACTTGTCCTTTGTGACAAGCCCTTCACTCAAAGCAATCTGAGAAGAGGACTTGCCTATGAGCAAAGTCAATTATATCTGTTCTCATGACATGCGGGGCATGGAGATCAGCTACATGGTGGCTGGGTTACGAGGTGCCCTTGCTGCCCTTCAAAGCAAAGTCTGGGGTCCTCTGTGTTCAGGGAGAAATGACTTGGTTTATATTGAACGTAGATTTTATAAGTAAAATACTAAAGGGTAAGACCAAAGCAAAGTGCCATTAGCTTCCCTCCCTGACCCCTGCCAAGGTGGTAGAGTTACAATTAGTCATTTTATTTCATTTTGGCTTGGAGACGAGCAGTCTTCACCCAGCTGCTGAGTGAAGCTGCTGTATTTACTTGCATCCTTCCTCTGAACGTCATCCAGAAAAAAACCCTTTGTTAAAAACATTGAGTGAACATTCTATTTCAAAATGTAGTTGAACTTTTGCAAGAATAAGATATGAAAATGATAGGGGAAGAATCCTGTTTTGGGCTGGCCAAGAGCAGAATATTTTTCTCCCAGAAAACCAGAAAGTACAATTTAATTTTCTTAGCATTTTGGCTTTTTTATGTGAATATAAGTGGTGTCAAGCAAACCACATATTCATCTGCTCTTTTAAGCTTGATCCTATCAAACTGCATATTTGGGGAGAGGTTGTTATGCTTCCCTTGAAGTCTTACTTCCTAACTAGCTGTAGATTTACTTAAGGAAGTTGGAGCTTTTGGTTGATAAGATGAAAATTTTCAGAAAGTTGAATAACAGATCTTTTCTTCTGACAGCAATGATTTTGATTTCTGCCTAGCAGAAGAGAGTAGCTATGCCAGGGCACTAGGGTGGCTTTCCTGCTCTATCTGCTCACAGGCAGCCCAAAGATAAAAGTTGAAAGTATGTCCAGGCACTCATGCTGTGCGCTCTGAGTCTAAAATAAATTTAAAGCAGTTTTGAGCCTCTGGGCAAGGCAGATATACAGAGCGTGGATGCTGAAGTCTCTTCAGACAACGAGCTGTGTGAGCATCACCATGTCAGGCAGCATCTCAGGCAGCCCCTATGGGAAACTCCGGTGTCTGGAGATCTATAGATTAGCAGTACATTCAAATTAATCTTGTATCTAGTCTCACAGATTAAATGGATACACTTGAAGGATTTCGTTTTGAATGAGTCTTACAGGATTTGGGCTTAGATGAGAGCAGAATTTTTACTTTCCTCCCAGATGCATCCTGTGCATCTGAGTCCACAGCACGCAGCTCGGTCTGAGGGCGACCGTGCAATCCCATCAGTCCCCCTCTTCCTAAGGGCTATTGTTTCTATGTTAATCCAGTCAAATATAAATCCTCAACTACCAGAAAAACAAATTTTGTTCCTTTAGCTTTCTTTTCATTATTAATGATAAAGATATAATCATCATACAAAGGTAACATGTTTGGGGAGAGAAAAAAACTATGGTGGGCTACTTGGCTCCAAATATTTTCTAGGTCATTAATTTTCTTCTTTCCACCTGGTTCTTTTTTTTTTTTTTTTTAATCTTTGCTGGACTGTTTTTTCATGTTAATAGCACCTAAAAGCCTGTGCTTTCTTCACAGCATGTAACCATAAATTCCAGTACAAAGTCCTGAGACCAATGCTTAATATAGAGAACATTATCCTTCTATTTGGTAGTTTATCTGTAACAAAACGTACAGGTTACCTAAAACACATGAAGAGCAATGCACTTCAAATTGCAGATTTCAGAGGTTTCCAACACTATTTGAGATTAAGATGATTTTGTCAAAGCCTATTATGCCTTAAGAAATACTTGAAGTGAGTTTCAAGATTAAATCTCCAGAGGCCTTCAATATGAAAAAAATTGGGAAAGGCAGAGATCTATCTTTGTTTGTTCTGAATTTATAGGGATTTAATTCAACATATCTCTAATGCTAACAACCAGGACCATGCCTTAATTTTATCTTCTGACACTGTAGCCAGGTTCAGGTTTTAATTTCAATACTGTACTCCTCATATACCAGAGTCTATACCCACATAGTGCTGCTCTCGTTTGCAAATTTCTAATGCTTGTGGTTAGGACAGTAATGTTTAAGAAGCAAGCAAGCATAGAAGGAGAGATACTTTCATCAGCACAGCACAAAAAGAGTAGCAGAATCTCTGCCCTGAAAAGTTTGCCATACCAACTGCTAATCACAAGGCAGAGTACAAGCAGAATTGGTTTTATGGTTCTAGGAAATCAGAATTATTTTTCCTGGATTCTGTTGTTCTATGAATTTAGAACCTGGTTTTTGAGATACGAAAGATGGTACTACACATCTCTGTGGATTTTTTTTTTAATCGATTGTCTTGCCAAAAAATATTATGTGCAAAAAGTAATGACCTAGACCCATGTCATTATCCTGTCAGGGAGATAGAGTAACAGGCTGCCAGCAAACAGGCTGTGCAAAATAGGGGAGATAGAGACATCTTTTGCCAAAATCTCAACTCAGTGCTCTAAAATGACAGCTTGTGATAAAGTACTCTCTATTGATTTAAAATAAAAGGCTAATAAAATGGAAATCTTAAAGTCATAGCCCTTAAAAATGAAATCCATAAATCACTAATTTGACATATATTTTAATAATAGTGCTAAATATATACATGCATAAATGCACTCTCTCACTTTATGTATGCAATAGTCAAGATACCATTCAAGAGACAATATCTTATGGAATATACATGGTATATTATTTAGGAAAGATAAAAGACTTTTCTGATGTTGCTCAAACAAACAAAACCAGACAAACCCACTTTGCATTGCTATTTGTAAATCTCGGTTATGCACTTGACATCCTGGAGCTTGCAGCTTTCCAGAAGAGACTTTTATGTTTGAAAGCCATGCATAAAGCACAATTTGATGACAAGGAGTTCAAGCTTTCTGAAATAAACCTGCTGGATTTTAAGTACTTGATACGTCCCCCACCAGAATAAAAAAATAAAGCAAAGAACTTTCAAACCAACTTTTAATATAAGGAAGTCACGCAATACAAGTGGTCACTATTACCAATGTCACATGCAGCTTCTGTGCTACTCTGAGGTTGGATGGGCTTTACAGACATTTGTGCTCTGTCACGGGAATCATAATGGGCAATAATTTAGGGTTCATAGGAAGATTGAAATCTGACCTACATAATACATTCATCCATTTCTGGCACAATTAGTATAGCTGACTGTAAATACTTTTCTCATACTTCAAAGCCAATTCTAAATTTCAAAATTTTTCCTGTTTCACACTAGAGAAAATTTCTTGAATACCTTTTTCAAAGGAGACATTAATTTCCTAGGCTTTTTTCATAAACCTTGTTACCAGGGGATTCACATGACATGGGGGTAGAAGACAACTGAATATTGTGTGAGGATCAAAATCCTCTAAAAAACCTGAATGTACATGTTCTAGACTATTTGCCACCTGAAAGCAGCTTCCTGGGGCTGTGGATGGTAAAGAGAATGTGTTCCCTCCAGACCGCCTCAGGAGAGGTTCAGTTAGAACTGATCTGGAAGAATAAGAATACTTCAGAACAGAGGTGTGGTACTTTAGCTTTTAGCAAACCTGAAGACCGAAAGAGACTTCTCTGTGCTAGCGTAACTCACTTCTATTGATGGAAACAATTCACATAATTCAAGGGAACTGAAAAACAAAAAAGTACACCTGACAGCTGGACCAAATTCTTCTGCTGAAACTAAAACCTCCTGCAGCTCTTCAAACAGGTGTTCTTATGTACCAAAACCTGTTGTATCGTGCATGATTTTTGGTGCAATCTTTCCATGCTGCATAAACCTTATATTTTCACAATTCTTTCCCTGATGAGGTTAGTAAAATAATTTATGCGAAATAAATGAGGAAACAGAAAGGTCAATCAGGGTACACAAACTACAGGAGAAGGTTGCTGGTTTTGTTTTGTTTTCTTCCTCCAGACTACTGTTTAAATCTCTAGATATCAAGAATGCTTAAGAGAGATAGATAACAGACAACAATTGAGCTGAAGTTAAATGCCCTTAAGATTTCAGAACGCCTGTATTTTAAACAAATTACTTTCAAGACAAATCCTGTCCAAATAAATAGAAGCTTAGAGTTAAAAATATCTTTTAACACATGTCATCAGATGTCTTCAAATATTCCACGTAAATAAAAAAAAGGACTTAAAATTCAGCTGTAGATAATGGAAGTTATTTTCTTTTTAAAAGAAGAAATTATAACTAGGACAGAGCAACCTAGGCCAAAACATTCAAAACTTAGTAAATTCAGCTAATTTTTATTTAAACAGCAATATTTGTAATAATATGACAGTCACAGCTGAAAGAAATGATGAATTATATGAACCATGTAAATGCTCTGTAGTATGCTTTGCATCTTTGATTATTTACCTTTTATTTGTGGAACTTAACAGTAAGACTTCTGCTTGGAAAACAAATCTTTTTAAAGCCTCAAAATGATCATTTTTCAGGACACCACCAGGATGGTTCCATTTTGCATCAACCAGAATTTCAAAATTTAAGTAGTAACATGTATGACTCTTTAAGCTGATAAGCATCTCATAGTACATTTTGGCTACAAAAGCTGGAAGTGCAAAGTACTTCTCTCTTTGCCTAAGTGAAGCCTGACTGAGTAGATAAGCAGTAAAATACCTTCTTTATGAGTTAAAAAGTGAACATTATTGCCTGGAACACCCAGCTGATATGTTTTCTTATGATTTCCACTGCTCCCACTCTTCAATGTAAAACAGAAAATGAAGATGATTCTAAGTGGAGAGATAATTCTTTAAAGCCACAGCTTTCATTCTCAATTTGCTGTAAATATTTTTTTAAATCAATGCATATTAGTAATAGTAGAAAAAACATATGACTATAGGTGATATATGTGCCCATTAAGCGTTGCTTAAGTGTGTGTATTTTTAAAATACTATGGGAAGTTTTTGATGTATTTAGGAGGGCAGTTGTGTAGCTAAGGCTTAGGGCTGAAGCTCGGGAGATGGGAAAATGAACAAAGCCTGCATTGGCCACTGCCTCTCCTTGCTTATGCTTCCAGCAATGAAGAGGAAACATCTCTTCCCACCTCCTTTGTTTAGGTCTTAAACTTTTTGGGACAGGTATTTTCACCATAATATTATACCACAGTCCCCTCTGGGGGTGTTATGTATTGTTCTATTGCAAATAAACAATGCAATATTGAAAATCAGTCATAAAAAGTGAATGTAATTTCTGCTTGTGCCTATATTGATTTCTTTTTAGCACGGGTAAACCCTTGCAGATTTGTGGCTGCCGAGCAGAAGTCGAGATACCTCCACATGGCACCACCTGACCAGAAAGGTCTGCAGCACACTAGAAAGGGAGCTGCTGAACAGAGGCCAGTCAGAAGAGAAAAATGAGGAAAATAAGCATTTGTGCTCCCTGCCACCTGTATTTGTTGGAAGCCAAAAGTGATTTCCACAAGACACGCTAGAGCTGGCTAGGGAGGGATGGACAAGCAGAGGAGGAGGGGGAAGGTGGCACCAGACACCACCCACTACCCAACTTTTCCTTCCCTTCCAGACCTATGATTTTGCTATTTTTCCATGTACCATCTGCCCTGATCCGAGGCACATCCCACTGGGATGTGCATAGCTATTGGTCCAACCCTAGAAGCAGTCACTTGTCTTCTCCCAAATCTCGCAGGCTGCATGCGTTTTCCTTTCTCTGAATATAAGGGTTCAGCTTCCAGCAAGATTTCCCTTGACAAGTAAAGCATTGCTAAGCATGAAACACTTCTTTCCCTCTTCTGTCAGTCAGCACTGCAGGTTCTCAGCAGTCAGACACCTGAATCCTACAAAAGAAGATGTGCCAGGAGCATGTTCTCTTTCCCAGATACTGTTTTTAAGACATCTGAAACAACATACCTCTCATCTTATCACCAGAAGTGAGCTCGCAGCTACTGAGAGCCTGCCTTTTCCTCTAACTTTAGAATATAGGTCATATAATAATTTTGAAATACCAAAAGAAAGGTCTGCACAAACATTTCCTGCTCTAAACAGTTGTAACCTATATGGATCATATCAGCAGAAATTCAGTGGTATGGGTTCCAAGAGCCAAACTGTGTCCAAATTAGACAGTCCATCAACCTGATCTTGGTGCTGCATTTGTTACCAACTGGACAAATCAGGAATCACTGATGCCTGCTGATTTTACACCTGGGAAAGGAGGTATAGATAGATAGATATGGATGTGGAATGATAAAGGAATGATATATAGATATCTATAATGATGTGGCCCTTAACAAGAGGTTGTTTTCCCATCTCCATCAGGACGAGCCTCTACAGAGACTTGCAGCACTTCCCTGAGCCAGCAGGCACAGATGTTTCTTCTGGGCTTGATAATGAGGCCTCAACTCTGTTTGCATCAACATGCCTTCTTCAGTCATAAAGATAAAACTCCCAGTGATGTCACATCAATATTAGTGGGGACTGCAGTTGCCTTAGAAATACCCAGAGTGAAGCTATATCAGAGCTTGACTCTCACTAACTCCTTGCCCACACATGCAGATGCTTGGGCAGGAGGGAGGGAGAAGCACGGGCAGAACCGTATCATACAGCATATATTATCACCATCCCTACTAAAGAGGATTTCTGACCATTTCAGTGAAAAAAACAGACAATCACTTATACAAATAGTGTGATAAAACTACTTACAAGGTACTGCACTCTGAACATGTCTCCTCTAACCTCTCCCATCAGAAGAGTTCAACTTGCTTAGAGGTTTAAGCTTGAAAGAATAAGTTCTCCCCTAAAATCCAGGGCCTTTTATATAAAGTTTATCTATCCTTTTATAGAAAATTCAATTAAAATGCACCTTCTAAGTGAAGTGCTTCCCCTTGGCCTGTGTGTGTTTTGCCTGCTTCACGTTCACAGGGAAGGTAACATACCCAACATCCTGAAAGCTACCACAGACACATCGACTCACTCGTGTGTCAGAGAAACACCTTTACTTCTTTGTCTCACCTCCGTAGGTAATAATTTTGACCCTCATAACCTATCACATCACATTGCATCATGTTTGTATTCAGAGGGTCAGCAATATTAGGCACACGAATATTCCAGTGACCATTATTGTTTGTTTTCCTAAAAGAAACAAATGAGGAAAAAAGTTATTTGTAGTGGGAGCAACACTTGGAGTAATACAATTGCTCAGCATATGTTTCTGTAAGTACAATATCGGGGACTTTCATACATGAGTTACTAACTTAAAAATCTTGAAAACCACACCCAAATTAACTTTTACAGTTTAGCTCTTGATATGAAGGACCAACACAAAGCCCAACTGCGAGATCACTAACCACTAGGGTGTCATTAGTGTCTTGAAATGACCGAACAGAATTGATGATTTTGTGAGTATCATGCGAAAAGGAAGAATCCTGTTTGAATTACACACATAACAGATGTTTGCTAGGATCCACCATGCAGCCTGCATACACAGTTATGCTAATTTGGCACTGTTTCCCTTCAAGTTAGCTCTGAGTCATTAGAGCACGCAGCTAGTAGGTCCTTCTGTCTAACTAATAATTGCCTATTATTGATATTAATTAACATTTTTTGCACCTTCCCTCGGTTTTGACCCAGTATCCGTTGGTAGTCTAATCACAGTGGCCTATTAAAAGTCAAAATCGGAGGCCTATAGCAGTCACGAGCCATTTATCAAAAAGCAAACAAGGCCAATTAAACAGGCAGCCAGACAGTTGTCTTGATTTGCCGCTGACTGTTTCTTGATCACCATTATAAATTGCTAATCGGGCAGAAAGTGCTAAGCAGTGCATCTGCAGGGGGTGGTTATTGCTCATTCCCTGCCTGGTGACAGGTGAGGGAGGCTAGTGATGGTCTTATTGATGTGAACTGCCCATCAGTTGGTAGTTATTGTTAAAGTTCATGATGCTACAGCTGATCCTTTCCTGCTGAGAGTCAATCAAATTAATTAGTGCTAGAAATTCTTCTGTATTATTGTAGCACAGAAATAGAGAAGGAACATATTGTAATTTAGTTCTAGAGGCACTGGGAAAAAAAATCTCCACGTATTACAGAGTGGGGGGATAAAAAAAAAAAAGAAGAAGAAATCAAATATTGCTTCTTCCATTATTTTATAATAAGGGCTGCGGCTAAAGGTTTTTATAGCCACAGATCAAGAGATCATAATAGAAGCATATTGACAGAATTTTTTTCTGCAATACTCCAAGGAACTGGCTGTAGCAGGAAAATATATCAAAACCTTATCATCAGAGCTGAGATCTTCTGTGAAAAATCAATAAAGAGTTATACATGGTTTGAGTTTAAACAGTTCTCTGTAGTCATTTAAACATAGTGCATCTGTGCAGCTTTTTACCTCTGGAGACTGGTGTAGCCTAGCAACTGCAAGGCTTAAACCGATTAACTACAAATGAAGTACTGTACGCCTATCAAAGCAATTGCTCATGGTTGCCTTTGTTGCAGGGGCTGAGCTAATTGAACATGATACAGTATGAAGATAATTAACACCCATGAGTTTGTTAATTGCCTGTTAGCATTACAACACAGTCTCTGCGTTTCTTTTTAACTTGTTCTTCTGCAGCCTCTTCCTCCCTTAAAAGGGTGCAGGACTCATTTAGTTGGCGATGATATCTTATAGTTTATTAACCCTTTTCAAAGGAAAAAAATAACCCACATGTAGTAATGAAGCAAATGTATGCTCTTGTCAAACACAAACTCCCACTTTGTCAAAGCAATTTACAGGGAGAAGAAATTTGGTTTACATAGACTGTACAAAATATGTTTATTTTCAGGGGTAATTTATTTCAAGCAATTTAGCCATTATAAATGCTTTAAAATATCTTTTGTGGGCTGCTTTTATGACTCAGCTGCTCTCCTTTCTAAACTGAACGATAAATGTCTTTTAGGGTTGGAATATTAATTGAAGGCAGCATCTGGTCAGCAGCTGACCTCCCATGCTTGTCTTTGTTGACTGCCCAGTTAAAACTAACAGCTTATTTGCTTTATTTACTCTTTCTGTTCCGGGGGTGGAGGGCTAAACTCAATTTTATTTATGCCAAAATGTAGTGCCAACTAATATAAAATAAAATTGATTTTCCACAATCTATTAATCTGAAATGGATTTAATCTGAACAAATTCCTTTTAAATTGGTTATTGTGCTTGGGAAAGTATTTCCTTTATTATACTATCTTCTGAATTTGTGAAGGGTACATATGAAAGCTCATAAAGACAATGTAATGCATGCAATATAATTATATAGGACATTTCCTTAAAAGAAGGCAGTGCTTAAAGTGAAACAAAATACAAGCAAAATAGACAAAAATAGCAGTATTTGGTTGCCATAGGCAAGTCGCCAATGTTTAAGCTCTACTTTTCCAACACTCAATGTAAATGCCTTGGTTGTGTCACAGTTGTTTAGAGTAGATCTTCTTAAATGATCTTGGGTTTCTGAGCTGTTACTGTCATAGTTAATACTTGCAGAGAAGCTGTTCCCCTGAGGAACACTACTAGTGCCCAATTACAAGTTCCATCATCAATCATAAGTATTATTTATTCAGCAAAATGAATTGCTAATTAATAACTGATGAGCATTATGGCCTTGAAGTCCGTAACACTATTAATTACCTTGGCAATTGGGATTCTGCTGGTGAAGGACTAGCGAGCACATTTTCTCAACAATTAGTACAGTGAGATTACAAGGTGCATACCTGCTATGATAACAAGGGGGTGATGATCTCTAAGGCTTTTAGAGAGCCATGGAGTTTCAGTGAAGAATAAACAAGATTACAACCCTACAGCGCCAGACTGTACTCTTAAAATTGTTCAGTGACAAAGAGAAAACTATTTTGTACAGTCTGTTTACTGGAATATTTGGCATCACATTCTAAAACAAGTGTTCCTGTGTAGAAGCAATGTGGTAGCAGTATGCTCAGGGCAACGGTGCTGCCTGGCGCTTGGTACCCCACGGCTGTTTGGCTGGTGCAGCACGCTGTGATTAGTACACTGACCTGTGACTTTACACCTCTAGCAACTGCTACCTACATGGTCTCATAGTGGTTCCACATTAACATCACTGTAAAAGCGAATATTTAATGAGAAAAGAAGAACATGATCTAAAAGAGCAGCTTTTTTGGTGAATTCAGTATTCACAAAGCTGATGCTAATGTTCCTCTACAAGCTGAGGAGTTACTTCCAGTCCTCCTGCCCGTCATCTTCTACTCCTTCTGCTCTTCTACACCAAAATGCCACCTTGCATTTTCAGTGTAAATTCCTTGGGGCAGAGACTGGGTTTATACTTGTCTGTAAAGCATCCAGAGTATCCATGGAGCTATACAAACAACTTGAATATTGCCAATAAACTGCAAGACTAACATCAGCTCCTGCCACAATGCCAAGATTTGTTTTCTGATTGTCAATAAAAAAGTTAAGCTGTTGCAAGAGCTCAGCTAAACTCCTAGACTAGGTGATAGCTGGCACAGTGATAAAGACCAAAATTATTATTGTGGAACAACAGAGGACTCTAATGTGGTATATAAATGTGGCACTATAAAAACACAATTTCCAGTTGCAATACAAAAGCAAAGGCCTATATGAAAGCCATCATATTTGCATCTGTTTCCTTTAAAGTGCTGAAACAGGCTAGAGGATGTTGGAAACATGCTAAGTCTATCTTTCCTATACCACTTTGATAGTAGGCTGGCGGCCAGTCCCTATTGTCATTTTAACTCCTCACCCCAAGGCTAAATTTTGCCTTCAAACAATAAAACCCACAGCAGTTTTTGTACCATGCAGCAAGGAGCACCATCCCATCAAGAGGACGATATTTGCTGCAGTTATCCAGCATGAAGATGGTAATATGCGCTCATAATGGCAAGGTAAGCAAGCTTTGTTGGAAACCTCAACGGACTGGACAACTTTCAAATAGCAAAGAACAAGCCTACTAACTCGGTCTTGTTCAACACTGCAACTATCTTTATGGGAAACTTTCCACAGTTTGAGCCCAGAGAGTACATTTCTGACTTGTGTATATGAAGTAAAAAAGAATAAATATGCCCTTTCCTGATAAATTACACAGCAACAGTAGTGATCTCCATGATCTTTGTAAAGAGAAATCTCCTTGTCTCCCATGGCTTACACATGGACAATTTTATTTGAAGATGGGGGACTTTACCTTTTCTTCCTAAACCCAATGGTTTCTACTGAACATCAAATCACTTTTTGTCTCTGTATTGGCTAGCTGTAAAAATCAAACAAAACATTTGGCCTAATGATTCTCTTTAAATAAATATATATGAAAAGTAGAATATTGAGAAAAAGTTTCTTGCTCATGAAAATTGCCTTCATAGAAAATACAACACATTACACTTAAAAGGAAAACTGACAGCAATTACAGATATCCTACTAATTGTAAAGTGTGCTGGGATCCATTTTTCTTACATTCTATTTTGTGAGGTAGAGGGAGAAGAGTGTCCTGGGCTCCAGAACAAGACCACCACCTCACAGACCACCACCATTCCCAACTCAACAATTTGGGAATCAACGAATTTGGAAAGGCTTCACTAGAGGAAATCTTTGATCATTGTATGTTCACTTTCTCTTATGCTTCAATGTGAAACAACCCAGGCAAAGAAGAGACAACTTCACTGATAGAAGGTATGAACACAGCCTATGCCAGGTTTTGTCCCCTCTACCCAGAGCAGTCCTCCACTGCTTTTTTGGCAGGCCCTATACTGTCTGACATCCTGACATATCCTCACATCATGACAGCATGCCATAAAAACAAATGCCTGGAAGCAAAACAGCTTTAACAATATTTGGCCATCTGGCTTCATTTGTTTTAACTCGGGATCTGGAGAGAGTGAGAGCCCTTGGCTGTGATCTCCTGGGATCTGGCCCAAACCTGGGGCCGCTGCCGGGAAGTTTCTCTAGCCAGGTCCCTCTCCCAGCTTGACGCAAAAGATCTCTGTGCCTACAGGTCCTGAGGACTCCTGAATGGGCCAGGTCTGTTTTTGTAGTAGTAGTGTGCCTATCTCATATAGGAAATTAAAAATGTGTGTGTGTGTATATATACATATGTGTGTGTGTATACATATATACATATAGAGATATATATACATGCACACACCCAGTACTGGAGTACTGCATTCAGCTCTGGAGTCCTCAGCATAGGAAGAACATGGACCTGTTGGAGAGAGTCCAGAGGAGGACCATGAAGATTATCAGAGGGCTGGAGCACCTCTCCTATGAAGACAGGCTGAGATAGCTGGGGTTCTTCAGCCTGGAGAAGGCTCTAGGGAGACCTTATTGCGGCCTTCCAGAATGTAAAGGGGACACTACAGGAAAGATGGGGAGAGACTCTATGTCAGGGAGTGTAGTGCTAGTAGGAAAGCTAACGGTTTTAATCTGAAAGAGGGAAGATTTAGATCAGATATTGGAAAGAAATTCTTTACTCTGAGGGTGGTGAGACACTGGAACAGGTTGCCCAGAGAAGTTGTGGATGCCCCATCCCTGGAAGTGTTCAAGCTTGGGTTGGGTGGGGCTTTGAGCAACCTGGTCTAGAGGGAGGTGTCCCTGCCCATGGCAGAGGGGTTGGAACTAGATAATTTTCAATGTCCCTTACAACTCTAACCATTCTCTAATTCTATGGTATATTTATGTGTGTGTTTTGGAGTGTACCAACAACTCCTGAACAGCAGCTACTGATGGAGCAGGGGATGAGCAGGAGCATCAGAGCACACATCAAACAGCAACCATGTTGCTGCATTTGCTGCATGGAAGCGCACGGGGTCATTTACTGTTGGGGGGCAAGTGCGTGACTTGGGGCAGGGGTGGGCTGGAGAGACTGGCTCTGTGAAATCTGTGAGGTAGGTGCTGCACCAGAGCATACCCCACATGAAACACCACAGGGAGAGCCCCAGCCTTGAGCAACAAAACAAACCAGCCCATACCAGTTAGTTGGAGGACCAAGGCTCACTGCACAGACCACAAAGACCAGATATGCACTTTTCACTCCTAAAATAGGGTATGTGCCTTTGCTAGAAGACAGCCCTGGAATGCACTAAGGGAACTACCACAGAGTTGGCTCAGGCAAAGCTGTCCTGAAGCCAAATCACTCTAAAGCATCATTATGTTTTCAGAAAACTATGTTTGAGCAGTGCCAACAGGAACCCTGGAACCCATAAACTCACTCAAGATACAAAAAGCTGTGATACATTTTTAGTCAATAACAATTTTTTTTTCTTTACTCATTACTAAATATTGTAGGAATCTGTAAGTTCATAATGCTAGAAAATGCTGTACAATCGTCTGGGATAATATTACTTAAAAAGATGAAGTAGTTTTGCTCCATCTCCAGTTATATTTCCTTTGGATAAAGGAAAGGAATCATTTAAGACGGGGGCTACATTATTTGTAATGCTTAATCCTGGAAATATCCATGTCTGGAGGAAAAAGCCTGTGTTTAATTTTGCATTTCATTTTGAGAAACTTCTGTAGACCGCTCAAACTGGTGGAAGATGTAAAGTTCATAGTCAGAATTGCAGAATAAAGGATCCCATTTCACAAATAATACCTATTACAAATGTTAAAACTGATAGAGCTTATATTTTGTTTCTTTCAATTCCTGGCCAGTGCAGCATGTAAACTAATCATGAGGTGTTCAGATTAATACCTATTCCATATTTCATAAAGCATAAGGTAGCAGATTTTCTATTCCCTGATTGAAGTCAAAATATAAAAGACAAACAGCAAAATGGCTTCTCAGTAAAATCACTCATTTGTTCAATTTCATCAAGCTGGTATTTGGTCCTCCAGAGACGCGCTCATCTCTAGAGAGTTCTTTTAAGAAGTTACCAAGGAACTTAATGGAAGACTGAAGCCAATGGCACACTCCAGGGAAAAGAAACTGGAAAATTGTGTTCTAAAAAGCAGCACAAGCTGTTTGAGACATGCGTTGCAGAAGCCTTCAGCTTGCCTGTATGACTAGCAAACACATATCATTGTGAAATTTCATTCCTTTCTTCAATCTACTTTCTTCTTGCCAAATTCCTCTTCTTTTTAAGCTATGTGCAACGATTTGTTTATCTGGACTCAACAATGCGTCTACTTATCACTGTTTATGATAAAGATCCGGTTTTAAAATAATTTGTATTAGATTATAGGCAGTAGGGCAGTCTACAGTACTAGTCTAATGTATGAGTTCAAAATTATAATTCTTATCAAGAAGGAACATAAAGTCAAATAGACTTAACAAAAGTTAATTTCCCATGTCCACTTATGGTTTTTGTAACTCAGGATTTGGTATGAGATCATTTTGATGAATTAAGCAAACAAACAAAAAAATGCTTTCAGGGAACAGAGACTACATCTTCCATTGTGAGCAGCAGCAAACCTAGGTCAGAATACACCTTTCTGGAAAGAGAATGAGAAGCAAACAGCCTACAGCTTGTTGAGCCCTGTACTGAACTGCTGAAGGGAAAAATTAGAAGAACATAAAGGAGATAAGATAGAGTGCTGACTACCCAAAAATTAATAAAACTTATTTGTAGAACAACAGCATGTAATGGAGACAGTAATGGAGAAAGTGACAAAAGAATCCAGAACTCTAACAATTAATTGTACAAAACAGTTACTAAAATAGAAGCTCTTTTCTAGGAAGAAGCAGGGTAAAGGAGGGTGGGGAAAATATTTCATCGAGGAATACACAATCCTGAAGGGAATAGAAATGAGATTTTACAAGGCTGTTTGAGCTTATGTCAAACACAAGAACAAAGGAGTATAAACTAAAACTAAGGGAAGGGTCAGACCCTCAAGGAATTTAGGCAGAATTTCTTTAGATAGCGAAAAGTGAATATATAGAATAAAAGGCAAAGGGCAGCAATAGAGGAAAAAAATACCTCAAAACTATTTCAAATGGTTATAAAACAGAAGCAGAACTCTAAAACCGGTAAGAAGGATTATGGAGCAAAATTGCTAACAGAGGAAAGAGAAGTAAATGATGGGACTTGTTTTCTTCAAGGCTTATTTTCTACTTTTCTCCCTCACAAATGCAAGCTGAGTGCTGCAGAAGCCCCACATAACACAGAAATACACCATCGCATCACCAGCAGGACTTCTGGCTATCCAGACCCTGGTGACTCTGAGCTTTTACTCAAGTACCTGCTTATCCCACCTCAAACCCCAATCAAGGTGCCAGCTATCTCCAAAGTCATCTAAAATCCATAGATGCCTTCCATTTTTCAACACTGATTTTTGAAATGTCCCTAAAAAGTCTGTTTCCAGGCAGGTCCTGACAATCTTGACGGGCTGGAAAGCCTACAGTCTGTCTCTCCCTATTGTTCACAGGGATCCACAAACAAGTTTTTATTCTGTTTACATCATCGTGGGCTTGCAGCAGACCCCGAAGATGCAAGTCATACATGAAATACAAAGGGAGGAGGCAGTAGCATTCATTCTCAATGAAGACACCAAAGCGGGGAATGATACTCAGGTTTCACTGCTCCCAGTGGGTGGCTGGCCCATGGGCTGTTTGGGTTTATTCTTGCCACTCTCCAGCCCAAGAAATTTAATTTCTTCTCTACACACTTGAGGGTTTTCTACCAGGGAATACAAAGTTCCCACACTCAAAACGCTCCTTCAGCTCAGAGCTCTCCTGGAGAACAAGATGCCACCCTGAACCCCTCCCCCAGGAAGGTTTTTAGGGGGACAGGTTCCCACATGGCAGATAAGCACAATGGACACTGAGCTTTCACAGAAAGGGAGGGACACTGTCGCCTTGCTCAGGTGCACCTAGGGAAGAAGGCTTTCCCGCTTCCTTCTGCCTGGCTCAAGAACAACCACGGCTGTTTCCTGGAAAACTTTTCTGTGTCCAAAGCAAAAGATGAGCATACCCAGGGCACCATGCCTGTGAGCTGGAGAGGCTGAGGAGCAAGTCGGCCCCGCTGGCGCAGGCTTGGTCAGCTGAGCTGTGGAGACGCCTCGATGGGTACTACCACCACAGCACAGCACACCATAGCACAGCACGGCCAACATCCTGCACAGGGCTCCTACAGCCTGCCCGGGGCTGGTTGTAGTGATGCACTGACATTTAGATGCAAGATACATCACTGTTCTGGTCCTCACTCCTAATGGGGATCAAGCCCTTCAGACCAAAATCTCCCTTAGATGTTTCTCACTCTCACTAATTTCCACTGGGCTGAGTGGTCAAAGCCCCTTTGATGCTCTAGGTTTAAGCAAATTATGCCTGTAAATGACACACATGAAACAGTAAAACCACCGACAAATCATAGAATCATAGAATGGTTTGAGTTGGAAGGGACCTTAAAGATCATCGAGTTCCAACCCCCCTGCCCTGGGCAGG
>JAOXNO010000078.1:35283760-35292132 GCA_028565335.1 Limnodromus scolopaceus | reverse complement strand
GCTGCCAGTGCACATTGCCAGCTCATGTTGAGCTTCTCATCCACCAACACCCCCAAGTCCTTCTCCTCAGGGCTGCTTTCTAGCCATTCTCCACCCAGCTTTCTAGCCTTTCTCCGCCCAAAGATATGCTTCAGTCTCCTGCTCCTGGAGCTTCCTCAGCTGCATGCCTGAAAACATTTTGCCCAGGCTAAACAAAATACAGGCAGCAGTTTGCACGGCTCCCCATGGACAATCACTCAGCAGCCTAATATATTTCAGTAATGATTTTTTCCTAAGGTTCAGCTTAAATTTTCTCTTGCTTAATTTCATACCATCACTCTTAGTTATACCTTTCTGTACCATCCTAACTATCCTCTCTCTCCTTTTTTTTTTTTTTTTGGAGTTCAGGCTCCCTTCAAACTTATCTGTGTTTCCCATCAATCATCTTCTAGAAAAGTCATAGATATCGCACTTAGCTTTTTTTTAATCTTTCCTCATCATTTGGTCCCTTCTGCCCTGATTGCTTTGTTGCTCCTCTCACCTTTTCAACAGTTTGTCAATATTTTCGTAACGATGCTTTTTTTCCAGGATTTCATGCAGTATTGCAGGTGTGGCTTTAGACTGAAACCTGCCAAGGCTGTTGCCACTCTAATGTAACATCTTTACACATAAAAGCCCAAACTACATCAATCACTGCCTCGCATTCCCAATTCGCTAAAGACACAGAGCACCTGCAATAAATACCGTGGGTTGTAGGACCCAGTTTTCAGGAGGCCCCAGCTTCAAATGTGACACCAGCGTGAAAAAAAGCCAACACCGAGCTGTTTCTAAATCTGGTCTCCAAGCCTGCTAAGAGTGTGGTCCCAAATGAAAGCAAGAAGTGCTTAGGAAAAACAAATAAATTGGTTTTGAGCCTTTTCAGGAAATTCCGTGGAGCATGACCCCAGCTGAATGCGGTTGTGTGGTCCTGAGCAACCTGGTGCAGCCCCAAAGACCCTTCAGCTGCAGCATGCAGAGTGGTGACATTTTCACATAGGTAACCTGGTGCAAAAACAAGGGAAGGACCACTTGAAAAACTTCAGGGGTTGCTGTGGATTTTGTTTTTCACTAGGGAGGCTGGAGCTGGAGTACAGAAAGGGCAAACCTGTCATCTGTTAAACAAAAGGCCTAGGGAAAGCCAAGCCAAGCTTCTGAATCACGGCGATGCCAAAAGGCCCGCTGCTCCTCAGGGCTCTGCCAGACCACTATGAGCTCACCCACAGCCCTAGCACACCTACAAGCACAGGGAGACTGCCAATCTTATTCCCTTTCATAGAGACAAAGAATTGTATTCCCACCAATACAACTTTAATAAAATTACCCCATTTTATGCTCTGGGACACAATAGATTATATTGTCAGTGAATTCTGACAAGTCTCTCTTAGTATTGATAACTGCTTTCAGGAATTCATTCTCTGGCTCTCTTTTCACCACATGCAGCTTAAAAAATAACGTTTACTGTGTGAACACATAATATACAAGGTGTCTCCTGGGAGGTAGCGCTCATATAATTCAACTAAAGAGAAGTGAAAAGATAAACTTTAGTGCTTACCACAATTCAGGCAGTAAAGTGCTAGCCCTCTGCTCACCAGGTATTCATGTGAGACGTATGACAGTCACTTCATGAAGAGATACTACGTTCGGTAATTGTTCAGAGGAAGAAGGAAAAAAAAAAAAAAAGCATTTAAGCTTCTCACCCTATTTAAGCTTCTCACCCTTAAATTAGCCCAGACCTGAGTAGTTGCATCTGAAATGAGTTAGCAAGTAATCCTGACTCCTCCCTGCAAAAGGAAAAACAGCAAGCAAGCCCCCAGCCAGAGTTCTTTCATGTAGCTTTCAGAGCTATGTAAAATCATTCATTTCTTCATATTTTGGTTCTTTCCCAAAGACTTATCCCTCAGAGCCTGATCATTTTAACAAAAATCTCTCCAGTTGCGTTTGCTATTTATGTCAGTAATACCTAAGTACCTAAGTGATCAAAATCAGGTCTGTGGACTTGCCTTACTTTATACTGACTGAAAGAAGAGGCAGTGGATATTAGCACCAACTTAGTGGAAAACATTATGAAGAAAAATTTCTTTTCACACCTTTACTTAATTTAGTTTGTTTAAGTTTTACCCACATGCAAAGCCCAGGTAAGACAGAGTGTGGGTGTACAGAGACAGTCACAGAGAGTGAATTTTCATGCCTACACTAGTTACTGCTCATTAGCTGAGCAGCATTACTTCTAACTGCTCTTAACCTATAGTAATTACAAAATTGAGCATGTGAGCTTAAAACATTCATTTCAGTTTACACAAGGGACAATGCCAGGCCACATAAATTCCTGAGACACAAGGTACTAAAAACAAAAAGGATTCTCTGAGTATCCCTTCCTCCAGCCTGCCTGTCATTTGCATTTGTTTGTGCAAATCCCAAGGCAGTTACAAATTTCAGAGATTAGCTATTCTCCTAAAAAATATTATGGAAAAAAAGTAACCTACAGTGAAGTATGATCAGGGCTGGTGTAGAGGTGGGACAGAACAACTGATCTCAACTAGCCAGGAATAATGAAATAATCTGTTGATATCTCTTTAGGTTAAACCTAGATATTGCATGTAAGTTGGTTTGGGTTACAACACGGAAAAGTAAAACCATTTACTTCATAAGCCAAATTTCTACAAGATGGTTGCCACACCAGTTCAAAATAATAGTCCATCTAATGCAGCAGAGTAGGGGTTCCTACCAAAGCCTCAGGTTTTTTAGAGGAAGTGCAAGAAGCCCATGGCAGGTGAACAGAATAAATGCACATAGGGGACACCCTTTCCTGGAGCCTCTTGATTATTTGTTTGCTTAGACCTTGAATCTTAAAAGCTTAGTTCCCCTAAATCCGTGTACACTTTATCTAAAGTAGCTCAGACAAGACTACGTAAAAGTCTAATTCTTTTTCAAGATTCACGAGCTACTTGGCTTGCACTGTACCTCATTGCAATAAGCCTTTTAAGATGAGTTCAAATACCTCTTTTTTTTTAGGCTGAAATGTGCATTTTATCCATTTAATTGATTGTCCTTTTATTCAGGTGTCATGATAAGAGGCAAACTGGTTCTGGATTTACCTTCTCAATAGCAACTGTTACCAGCTGTACCTCTATCATGTCCCTTCTTGTTTATCTTCATCTAAATTAAATAGTCCCAATCTTTTCACTCCTTCTTCATTCAGAAGTCTTTTCACATCTCCACAAATTTCCATCATCCCAGTACAAGCTCTGTTATTCCTGCTATTTCCTTTTTGAGTCAGAGTAATGAGAACTGAACACAAAGAAAGGGTTTATAATATTGTCATTCTAATATTCTCACTGCTATTGCACTCTCCAGACCTTTCATTTGCTTTTTAACCACTGCAAGGCAGGGAGGAGAGCCCTTCACTGGGCTGTCCAGGATGATGCCCATGTCTCTTTCACAAGTGGTTATGGTGAATTGGGGATCAGTAATGTGATCCAGATCTTCCCTCGTAATCTCTGCCATCTCTGCTGATGCTGAGTGCCCCGGAGGCTTTGTTTATTCATTCTGTCTGACGACAAAAGAAGCCGATTGCATTTACTACTCTCCTACGGCCGAGCCCCAAGGATTTTAGTCCTTATATTAAATCAAACTTGTCCTGAAGGCAGTGGGAGTTTGCCAGAGCACAAAGACTGAGTCAAACTCGGTCCTTCAAACTCAGAGCAGCTCAGACCTTGTTCATAACAAGCACTGCAGGGCCAGAAGGTCAGAGGAGTGGGAGAAGCTATAATTGCAGAACACTTATTGTCAAATCATCAGCACAGTGTCTCCATACCTTGCAAAGCCTCCCCCCACCACCACCCCCCGCAAGCCCTTCACTTCTGTTTTGCTGGTTTTGAAAAGTAAGACTGCAGAAAGCTTTAGAAATAGCAAAAGCCCTCCCCTGTGCCGGTCGCCCTGGCTCAGCTGGCAAACAGCGTGGCTCCAGCCCCACGCACTGACTCAGCTACGCAGCCTGGGGTGGCTTCACAGGGGTCTCGCTCTTTGCCCAAGCGCCCTCCACAAGTGCTGTATTCTGTTTCCCATTACCTAAATTAGTCACAGGTTTCCCATTCATTACAAGCAACCTACGGCTTATTGCACTTGAGAATACGAGCTACCCTTAGCGAGCATTTCTGGCAACGGCAACCTCTCTTGGTCAGGCTGGCAAGTGGCACGCCTCTGGCCAGATGTGCTGAGGGGCTGCACAGTCTAGAGGCAGACAGTGAGTCATGTTGGCAGAATTTGGCCCCAGAAACATCCCCAGCAGCCCATCCTCAGTCACGGCAGCTCTGAGGACACAGAGCAGCAGAAGTCAGTAGCAATGACCACAGGAATGTCCCGCTGGGGTTTGATACAGTTAAAACTGCCTTCCCAGGCAGCAGCAAGCCCCCGATGCAACATCTGCCATGAGTCATTTCATTCATTCACTCAGCCTGCCTAGAGACCTGCACTGGTACATACTGACCATCTTGAATTTGTGAGGAAACACATTTTGAATGATCCACCAAAAATTTGCTCAGTTCTCCTATGGACTCCTATATCAGCTTCTTCTTGTAACCTAAGAGAAGCAATAGGATTTTATTGACTGTTACAAAAATATATTTGCATCTGTTTATATAGCAGACACTTGTATGCAGTTAGGCACTGAGCCACTTTGTCACTACCTGTTATTAAAATAAAATTTAATAATCTGTATCCATCAACTGTAGCCACACCATTGACCAACAGGGACCACCTCTCAGTAATCATGCATTTCTAGCATAATTAATATGTTTGTAAAAAATTGTCATGGCTTAACCCCATCTGGCAACTGAGCACCATGCAGCTACTCGATCACTCGCCCTTCTGGTGAGATGGGGGAGAGAATCAGAGGAGTAAAAATGAGAAAACTCATGGGTTGAGATAAAGACAGTTTAATAGGTAGAGCAAAAGCTGTGCATGCAAGCAAAGCAAAATCAGAAATTCATTCCCTGCTTCCCATGGGCAGGCAGGTATTCAGCCGTCCCCAGGAAAGCAGGGCTCCATCACGTGTAATGGTTACTTGGGAAGACAAAAGGACATAACTCTGAACACCCTCCCCTTCTTTCTTCTTCCTCCAGCTTTATATGCTGAGCACAACATCAGATGGTATGGAATATCCCTTTAGTCAGTTGGGGTTAGCTGTCCTGGCTGTGTACCCTACCAGCTTCTAGTGCACCCCCAGTCCACTCACTGTTGGAGTGGTATGAGGAATAGAAAAGACCTTGACTCCATGCACGCACAGCTCAGCAATAACTAAAATATCCTTGTATTATCAACACTGTTTCCAGCACAAATCCAAAACATATCCCCATACTAGCTACTATGAAAAAAAAATAATTCTACCACAGCCAAAACCAGCCCAAAAATACAGAATGGGCATTTCAGTTCCTAATACCACTGTCCCTGTGCCATTTCATTTGTTATTTGCATTCATGAACATTTCCAGAATAAGGGAAGAAAATTATGTATTTATTTTTCTTCAGGAATTTGAATAAGTTGTCGAAGAGCGGGTGGCAGGATATCTTCATGATCCAGCCTTTCACATGACAGACTTGCACAACATCCAGTAATAATAACCAAACAAAAAACTAGACCCAAAGATAAAGGGAAGAAGACAGGGCAGGCATCCTACCACTCTTTCTGTTAGGCAAAGCCAGATGGGCTGAAACTTGTTGCTGAGTTCGTATTATAACATCAGTTTAAAAATCATCTCTTATTAGCCTGACTCCTGAAAAAGGTAATATGAGAAGACCAGAAAAAAGATAGAAAACCAATGTTCTGCTTCTCCAGTTTTGCTACTTGTCCATCTTGCTTTTTAGATGGTCTTGTTTTCATCATGTTTTCACTTGCCTTTTCTTTTGATGTACTTGTTCTTTTGCACAGCTGTTAGGAGAAGACTAAACATCTGGCATTGCCAGGGTGACTCAGTGATGTCTCAGGCCCCAGAAGTACTTAATTCATGCAGTTTTCAACTTGATTTCAAGCTGATGGTCATACACCATCATATACAGAAGTTGTGCATAGAAGTTGCGGGGAACTACATTATACACAACATGCTGAAAAAAACCAGCTTCTATTAATTCGGATGCTTCATGACTTTATATAATAGAACATGACATGAGAGCAATTAAAATATCAACCCATAGCAACCCTGGTCAGATTTTAGGCTTATCATGGAAGAAAATCTCAACTGCATGACAAACATAGACTATTTAAAGGTGTGTCAGATGATACAGATATATCTATTTTGCCAAGCAAAATGCAGCATTAGTTCAGTTACCAACAAGGTTATCTCACTAACTTTTTATTAGCTTGAGGTAGTACTTGGTGCAAATTAGTGTCCTGGGGAACTCTCAAGTTGCATAAACAACACACACAAAAAGCTGCTTCTCAGCTGTACCAGAGAAAACTACCCCAAAACAATTCTGCACCTGAGAATTAAAACAATAGGTAGAGAGCAACAAATTAGATCTTAACTCAAACACACAGCACAAGACCACAGTTAGAATGGGGCAGAGGAGACAAAGATGTCTTCTAGATCTTGGGTACAGGCAGATGCTGCACAGATTTACCTTCCAACCACCACCTTCAGCTGAGCCTGTTAGAGGCAGTGCAAGAGGTATGTCTTGTGAGATAATGAACAACTAAATTAGATTGTGATCTAGCCTTAAGAAATCCATTCTGGGCACAGATCCATTCTTCCCCAAAGTATTTTGACTACTGGCAGAGCTCTAGGAGTACCCTGTGTGGTGTGAAAGCAACTGTATTTCTCTCTTATTGCTCCCAGATTTGGACTGGGGCACCCTGAATACAGCAGCAGACAGCAAAGAGTTAAACTCATCTGAGATTAAGGTTAAAAATTGTTGAACTGCTAAGAGTTATTTTTTACCCGCTCTTTTCATATTGTGCAAGAAAACGGTGTTTGGGAAACAGCTAAAATAGTTCTGCTAAAGGCTAGCAGGGAAAAGATACAAAAATGAGGTTGAAAGTAATAGGCCTATAAATCTGACATCCAGGGCCCTGGTCTTGCAAACTGATCTCCACCTGCAAAGAGACCGATTGATTTCAGCAGGTCCCGTACCTGCCCGAGCGCCTGTCACGCACGGCCCCTGGCAGGGCTGGGGCTTGTGCCGCTGCCACAGCAACAGCAGCGCTGTTCGGAGAAACTGACTCGCATCCCGTGCAAGAGGATGTGCATATTTCCAAAGGACTTCTTTCAAGAAAACATTCCCATGAACCGTTTAGTTTTCCTATATTTTCCTAATGCATTTGTTCTTGCCTCACCACCATAATTTCCACTGGACCGTCTGTTCAATGCACCGTGCGATGAATGGGTCTTGCACAAGCACAGGAGCATGCTCCCGTCTCTCAACAAAGTTGCCAAAAACATTCTTTGATGTTTGTTGAACAACATTTCTAAGTAACATTTCCTAGTCCCCCGAACAGCTGAATCAGATCACTCGCACAATTGGCTACTTCAGTAGTAACAGAGCAGAGATTATATATTTATTTTTTCTCTTGCATTTTAAAACTATGCAAAACACTACGATGAGCTGCAGTTTTCCAATAGCATCGATAGGTGGTGCTATCAATTTCCATAATGGTCCACTATAACTTCAGTTAGGAAAGAAAAGATGAGTTATTGGCGCAATATTTAAGTTTTCAAAAGCTGCAACATGCCCATCAAAAAAGGCTGCAGTTCTTTATTATGGCACATTAGCAAAGATTCCCAGCAATATCTAAAATTAATGTGTCAGAAAAAAAGCCTCATCACTTTCATTCTACCCAAAGTCTCGGCAATTCTTCAAAGATTTCATGCCAAACGTGGGCCAGATATTCAAATGTTTTCAGCATGTTGTGCAACTCTTGAAAATGTTGCCAAATTGTCACAGAAGTGCTAAGATTTGGAGAGACAAGCAACTCCATATGCTGGACGTAAGAGAACTTCATCTTTCGTAAGTAAAAATGTAAAAAAAAAAAAAAGCGCATAATTTGAGAATATTAAGTCCAAATGATAGTCAAAGAAAAATTATGTTTCAAACTGACTTTTAAATCCATTTATTTTCAAATACACTTTATAATACATTGTAGATAGATTGTGCTCTAAAAGGAAATACGTAAGTGAAGTGTTATCCTAGGGGATATACCCAAGCTGCTATTAGCACTACATCAGAAAAAAACTGGGTATCAGTAGTGTATTTTCCAAAACACGGGTACTTCATTGGTTGGGAACTTCATTTAAAAACCTTGCCCTTCTGAAATCGTTACCTTTCTGCTATGCTATATATTTACATCTACTGACTTAAATATTC
>JAOXNO010000078.1:35241260-35278760 GCA_028565335.1 Limnodromus scolopaceus | reverse complement strand
GTTAATTTTTTTGCATGGCAGCCCCTCTGGTGCTGTGTTCCGGATTTGTGGCTAGAACAGCATGGATAACACAGCAATGTTTTGGCTGTTGCTGAACAGTGCTTGCTCCGCCTCAAGGCTTTCTCTCTTTCCCACTCTGCTCTGCCAACAAGGGCAAAAATAAATCTTCTGGAAGATTTAGTTACTTTTGACAGATGACTAGCAAATGGGACCCACCAAAACCCACCGCAGATTCTCCACTGCCACTCAGCTCTTTAACCATTTGTAGTTCCTCTGCATGTTACTTAAGCCACCAAGGAGATCTGGGATTAAGTATGGGTCAGGCTGTAGATAGAGTTTTTAAATATTATTGATAAACACTTTAATATGTTAATCAAGTCTTAGGCGGTAGGGGGTTTGGCTACAGAGTTAATGCTTCTGTTGCTTCTAGGAGCGTATATCACCTTTCTAGTATAGTTTGTTACAGATGTCCTATTAACTCTTCATTAATCATAACAGGACCTTGACTTTCAAGTATGGCCAGGCTCCTGCCTGTGATAGAAGAGTGACATGTTCAGCAATGGTCAGTTCAAATCGCAGAGGACAACCTGCCCCAGCATGAAGTGCTTCCAGGAGAACCACCACAGACCTCTGCGTTCATCATGTTCCCGTTACCTGGGGGGAATTAGCCCAAAGATTGGTTGGGGTTTTTCAGTGCCTTGTTCTTTTTCCCCCCTGTTCCTCATACCCCCCACCCCCAATTTTTTTTTTTTCATTCAGTGAAAACAGATTCATTCAATTAAATTCTCTGGAGATACTCCATGGAACTCTGAGTAATAATTAAAAAATAATTTACCCACAGTCACCGCATACCTTCAGAATAAAAGACAGTAAGCAAACAACAGAAAAGTGCCTCTAAGATCTCCTAGACTCCTAACTTACATGGAAAATTACACCCATCGCTCGTGAACTTTCAACTAAGCATTACAGAAGATATTAACTGTTTTATCAAAAATGCTAAACAAGTAATCCTATTCATAATCACTTGGACAAATACAACATCAGAACAAGATGTCTGAGGTCATAAATGATGCAATAAAGTCAGGTTCAATAAAATCATGGTGATATCCCTTCATGGCTAAACATATCCTTGTCATTAAGAAATGAAAAATTACTGGTAGAGAAATCATGCTGTATTGAACCACTTGAACCTTTTGCCAAAGAGAAACCCGAAATGAATCTTGGGTGGATTAGTAATGCTTGAATTTTTTAGGACTTAATATTACCATGTTCACTCCTCCTTATATTTGCTGTACAGAAGTATCCATTCAGATTATTCAAAGTGTCATGTTCTCAGTTATCACTCCCATATATAATGATGGTGGTAAACACATACAATCATAACACAAAAATTAATTTTTCTAGAATTCTAGCCGTGACCCTGACAAAAACTCCCTACCCAAAACTCTTTTTCATTCAACAAAGAGGGATCCACTCAAATGCTATTAATCTAGCAAACCCCATTTTTTGTGCAGGTATTAAAATAAGATACCAGGTAGTATTCCAGTGTTGTATACACTCAAACAGAAGAGTTTATTAAATCAATATTTTTGTAAAGGCTGAAAAATAAAAACAAAGGCTTCTTTTTTTGGTCACTATTAAACACTTACATAGTTACAAAATACATACTGTGGAAGTATCACAGGATTTAGTCCGAGATGGAGTCCATTGACTGAGAATCCTTACAAAAATACCATTAAAGTTGCTTTTAACCAACTCCGTGGAGAAGTCCAAAGCATAGCAAGAGAGCCTTGAAGACAATACATTCTTCAAATGTGCTGAAAGCCCACTCTCTCGACAAGCAATATTTGGGGAGATGTACAGACACACCTCCTTGGCCATTCTTGGGCAATGGGGCATTTGTAGAGCTGTGACATCAGATTTCTCAATCCTGCTGCCCAGGGAATTTCTGTGATCTCTGCTTTTATGTCGGTGAAAGAAAATTAGAGTGGCATCAGCATCCTGAAGAGTGCACTTCTGGAAGCCACAAGACCAGGAGGAACTTCCCTTCATCCTCAGCATGTCAGCCTTTGGCAGAACCTGCAGAAAGCAATAGCCCAGCAGCACACATGTCCTTTATACCCTGTGACCATAACTGCATTACCTGTGGAAGGCTCTTATGACCCTTAAGCTTAGTTTTCAGTGGGACACTAATGGCTCGGGGAGAAACATCAAGGCTTTAACCAGCATACAGTGTTCCAAAAGGGCAGCTGGATTCCCCACTATCGTCGTGAGCATTCAGCTATTTAACACCTTATAAACACATCTGTGTTTAGCAACTGAGCTTTTTGATATTTGATAATTTTATCAAGCTAACTTCTGAGCCCAGAGGCGAAGATAATGGAGAATCAGCGTTAGTTTCTTTGAGGGAAGGCAAAAAGAGAACAAGATATATTCTTGCACATTTGTTATGCATATTTTTGGGAGTTATACAACTTTAGTTTTGCAAAGCAATTTTCTGACTTTCACTGAGAAACAAATCTGATCTGAAAAAAAAAAAATCTTACATCAGCAGGGTTGGTTTGCAGATGTTATTTGCACCATTTATTTATCAAAAATAACTAGAAAATGTTTTTAAAACATCATTCCAGACTGTACAAATAGGAATGTGACATGGGCTGTCTGTTTTACTTATACTGTTTTACTGCTTCATATTCTGAGCAAACAGAGAGGCTATTTTCCCCAGGGGTTCGGGAGGGCATACTATTTCATTTCTTCAGAAAATTGTTTCTCTGGATTTCAATCTTTTTAGCTAGATATGACAAAATATAATATCAAGAACACTTATGCTTTTTATCAGCTCTATTTTCAAAGCATAAATAATAGATCAGTATACATTTAAGTCAGGTGACCAAGTCTTATTTCAGAAATCAAATAAGCATTTTGCAATTTTTAAATGATGCTGTACATTTTCACTACAGTATCATTATGCCTTTAAAATGCTTTCAAAAGACCAATTTATAAGCATGGAGCGATTTTGAAGATATTTCACCAGTGTTAATAATACCTCACTCAGGTGGCATGCAATTTTCTGAATCCTTGGGTTAATGAGGCAAATAAATCAAAATTAAATTGGCCTTGGAAAAAAAAATTCAAACAAAATTGCATCTATCACATTATACATCCTGAGACTCCTTCAGCACTGTTCACAGCAGCTAACAATATTCCAGCTCTCAGAATCATTACACTTACTCATAACACAATCTGAGATTTTAAAATCAAATAGATCAAACTTCATGACTAGATGAACATAATGCCATATTATAATAGATCAGGAGTAATCACAGTAAGTTGCACACAGTCTTAGTTGAGTACTTTCCATTAAGCGTCCCAAAATTTTAGCTGCCCATTACTTGTTCAATAATCCAACAGACACCTTCCAGGAGGATTTCACCGTTGCAAACTGACAAGTTTTAAGAAAAAAATTTCTTTCTTTAAAAAGAAAATACATTCCACGACCAGGCTGTCATTCACCATCTCTTTAGAAAAGCTCTAGCAACACACAGATGTAGCCAAATAGCTGAAACAAACAAAAATGCTAGCATTTTTGAAAAAATAATTAATTCTAGTCATATTGCTGTAGTAGGAATGGTGGAAAAAATATTACCTTCACTCACTTCCCTAAAACATGAGAGAAAGGAAGTATTTTCCAGATACTATAAAACAGAATCTACCGTTGGGGAATACCAGTGTTGTCAGTTTTTTAAAATAATAAAATGTTTAATAATATACAATACAGAAAACTAAAGATGCCTAAGTTGTTACCAGAAGTAATAAATTCAGCATAAGCAAACAGCAATCAACAAATACTGACGTGTAATGACACAGCGGTTGCCACTGTAGCCAAGGCACAAATGCACTTCTTTGCCCATTGAATCACCTACTGGCACAAGGGCATCCTTTCACCATAAGGAACTTCCTACCATCGCAGAGCCCCAGTTGAAAAACAAAGTTCCATGCTGAGCTGTTGTAACCACCTTCTAAGGGGGTCACTATCCTGCTAAGTCTTCTGTGCTGCGAAGTCAGCAGCATAGATTCAAGATTTCCATATACACAGTATCTAGATCTTTGAATGGGAAATGCTGCACAAAAGGGAGGTTGGGTGCTTTTTCCAAAATAAGTTAGTACCATTAGCATTTAAAAATTAATGAAAGTATGCAAAAAATCTTGAGGTTTGGGTTTGGATTTTTTTTTTTGTTTTGGAGTAGATAAGGGCCCAAGTGCCCTTACATGACACAGGTTGAAAGCAACAAGAAACAGCACGGAAACATGTTTGCACAATTTCCCAGGCAGCACCTTCCTTGTAGCTTTGCAAAATAGTTTGTGTAGCCAAGAAATTGATTAGGAGTAATTTATGTGATTATCTAATGTATTTGTTTAGCTTTTCCTTCCAGTGAAGAAATGACACCACAGATAATCAAGAATTTTCTGTTACTAGAAAAGCAGTGAGAAAATCTGTTAGAGAGACCCCTCAATTTCAATGTAACTTTCATTAGAAAAGTTTTTAGGTTTATTAGCAATTTCTGACTAGTGTGGATGTGTAGCAAATGAACAATCTCCACAGCCAGAAGCTCAAAAGAATAACCTGCTCTGGAGAAAGCACTCACCCTTCTGCTCATCTGGGAGAGACAGGCTCCATTCAGTCTCCATCCCACATCAGCCACCCAGGTCGGCTGCCTCCTCTGCCAAAGTCCCAGCACAGCCAAACATTACTGGGGACTAGGGGCTCAGATTTTTGACAGCTGAAAGAAAACCATTCCAAAAGGTGTTGATTTCACCCCAATATAAAACAAAATACACATTTTCCTAGCTCCCGAATTAAAGTTCGGTGCCTAACTCCAGCACGCCGACGCTGCTCAGCACCTGGCTGCTGAGGAAGTAGATATTTTAGGAGAACAAGAAGTTCTACTTCAAGTTATTCCTTCAAGTTTTGGTCATGACAGGCAGCATTGATAGAAAGTCACCATTCAATGGTTACTCAATTGCTTGATCAGAATGACACAGTAATTTTATTCTGATATTTAGTCCACGGAACAGAAGCTGCTATCAAGGCTTTATGCTCTTTGGCAAGGAGTATTGATTTGCGTTTTTATAGTGTCTACCAGGTAGTGGTTGTGCACTATCATTACTCAAATAATTTACAACAACAGGTGAGGAAGGAGGCTTGGAAACTAAACCAAATGTATCTCGATCGGCTCAGGAAAAAGATGAGACATTGCTGGAGCAGCTAGAACAGTCTTTTAAATCAGTACGTGGTGCAGGTCTCTCCGAGATACTCTCGTATGTTCTGAAAAGCACCTAAAAGCATGTAAACTTGCATTATTATCATGCATGTCACCAACTCTTAGAAGCATTATCATGGGAGCAACACGAACACAGTGACACGTCAACTGCTTGCAAGATCAGGTTTTAGCCATACATCAGAATATGAAACTTAGATTACATTAGAACACAACAAAAAGGGTTAAAGAAACTCTCTCAGAAAAAAGTATTGTAAAAGAAACCAATGGCACAAGACCCCTTTCTACCACTGAACCGATGTTAATTTAAAAGCCAAGATTCATTTGAAAACATTCACCTGCAAATCAAAAAGTCCCCAAAGATTAATTTCTGCATTTACACTATTTGCAAAATATATTTAACTTAGAGGCATCCTTTTTTTCCTGAAATAATTGCTTACAAGATGAAACTAAAACACAATCTCAAGTGTAGTAAAGGTAATTGCTGCACTTACTGCTGGTGTCATGTTGATGTATTACTATGTATCAAAGGTCACAGTTCTGTACTCATACATTATCAAATTTGAAAGAGCAATATTCGATTCCGACCAACCTTTAAACTGCCCAGAATGTGTGTGAAAATGGATGTCGGGCTAACTTGGGTTTTAAAAAAAAAAAATGAACCCATGTTTCGGAAGCTGAGGGGTCAATCAAGCCAGACTGACAGGGTTAGGTGTCACTTCTGTGCGCCTAACACTCTCTTAGATTATCAATGAGGTGCAGTACACTGATCACAAGCTAAAGCAGCTGTACTAATGAAAATGAAACAGTCTGAAAAAATTAGGTAATACAGGCCTGTGACACAGGGCAGTACCTCGAGGACAATAATGCAGGAATAAGGACATAAATCACCATTTAGATACAATAAAACCTGTAATACCCACCCTGAAACGTATGTACGTGTCTATGGAAGCGCAGGCCAAAAATCAGCATCTTCACGACTTCACAGCCCCCTCTGAAGTTGCCACATAATTTTTTTTTTTTTTTAAACTGAGTCAAGGCAGTTTTTCCATGCCTCTACTTCACAGTGCACAGAGAATTTTGCAGTCGTGTGCCAGCCTGCCCTTTGAGGGTGGGCAACTGGCTCTTCGTGCCAGGAGTTCTCACAATTGGTTCTAGCACAGATAAATGGGTCTTATCAGAACCTACTCAACCTTGAACAACTTTCTTTTCCCACATATGCCAGTCCAACTGGGGGGCTGGGGCATCCTCATCTCTTTTTTGTTAACATATGAGGGCCTTTAAGAAAACAAAAAAATACATGAAAAATCCATGAAATCCAAGTCGATTGAGTACAGCCAGCACAGAATGAACTACTAAAAAGAATTGTTATCACCTTAAAACCATAAATCACTACTATGCAAAGAGCAACCTGACTCTTACCCCAGCCACCATCATAATCCAGATCAGATGAATCTTCAATAGCTTTTTCAGAATCAAAATACACAGCAAAGGCAGCATATATTCAAACAACAAGCTATCATTTAATTCGACAATCTTTAAAATTTGCTTTAAAACACTGAATTTTAAAAGGGGAGCACAAGTTTAAATATTTTTTCGTTTACAAGCAGAAAAGCTAAGACAGACATTTCATGAAGTCTATCAGACCCTAAGAATTCACACTAATTAATGTCTTTCCCATTGATTTTAATGGAGTTTCAACTGCAGGTGATGTAACTACTGGTCAAGGCCACAGCTAGAATTAAAATTATACCTCTAATTAAAGGTCCTATTTATAGTACATAAACACATGTATCCTTTACTACAGCAACAACAAACCTATTACAATCAGAATTTACACTATAAATATACAGGATCTCCTGTTTAAATAACAACTCAATATACAAAAAATACAAGATAGAAGTACAAACATGCCTTAAGAAATAACAACTCTCAGATTTTTTCAAAACTGCATTTAAAATAGTTTTCTTAAAATGAATTTGCTTGGTGTTTTTGCAAAACCTCTTTATTTGTGTGCTGAACAAGTCAAAAATTAAGTTTCATCAACTGAGTAGAACTCCTTGAGGTGATGCAAGGAATTAGAGAGCAGACCATTTCAGGAGAGCTGGAAAGTCTTTGTTGCTTGAGTTTTCTACAAATCCAGCATCTCTATTTTCATTTAGGCAGCAAAGTGGAGAGAGAAAGAGAGAAAGTATTATTATTTCAATATAAGTTATAAATTTAGAGATGAATTTGAATTTACAAATTGAACAACCAAAATTGCCAGATTTCCAGTATTTGCATCCCTTGTTTTCTCCTATATCTAATTATTTCAGGATTTTGCTGCATGTATTTGTATTTCTTTCTGGCAGTTGCAGTCTTCCTTTTGCAAATTATTCCTGTCACACAATAGAAGGAGAATACATGATTTCACAGTGGCAAAGGTTTACGAAGCCCTCCTGAAAAACATTAGTAACTGTTCACTGAGGATCCCAGCAGCACAGCACTAGGCACGTACAGAAGCAGTCCTGAAGTAGGTTTCTTCCCACAGCGACTACAGTGAGGAATAACTAGTGTTACGAGAATCGGTCAGGACCCTCCCTCCCTTCTATGCAAAAATGAAGTCACAATCAAATTGATTTTATGCAACCTTGAAAGGGTTATATTATGATTCAGTGGTTTAGATTTTGCACTGTTGCCAAGTTAGATAATCTATCAAGAATCTTAGAAGTGTTTGCTTTAATCTCAAAACCCCATGGTTTGGGAGCAAATGATTGTATAATCAATATGTTTCATTTTAAAACCCTTCTCTCTATCCTGCCTATCATACACCTCTCTGGGTCTTATTCTTGCAGAGAAAAGATTGAATGTGACCTGACAGGACCCCAGAGAGATTCACAAATCAAAAGCAACGGTGGAGAGAAGTCAAATTCCTTGAGGCTCAGGATCTTAAGAGACAACTCTATTTTTTTAAATGCTGAGGGCAGCAGTTCCTATTGTTAAACACTACTATAACTTAATCCATTTCTTGTGTAGACAAATACGCAGTAAAGACCAAGTGCTAAGAAATACCCACCTACTCTGGATGCCACCCTTTTCCTCCAGAGAGCCAGAACCCAGAGCATAAATTACACTTAATTTCAGACTACCAGATACAATCTCAAGTATGGCACACTTCTTATGGAAGTTTATCATTTGTCCTCTGACAGAAGCTGTGGTGCATTAGTAGGCATCGAGACCTGGAAGCCAGCAGCCCTGTGCCAATCAGCGTCATAGGAACATTAGCATTAGAAGAGTTCACTGTAATTCCTGACCTTCTTCACCCTCCACAAACTTGAAACCTGTGAACTCCACCTAAAGACCACACGCTGGAACAGAGGAGTGCTGCCACAGATCAGTAATTAAGTTTCACAAACACTTACCTTTCAGTGAATCAAAACTTTCTGACAACAGCCAAAAATCTCTTCCATGACCTATCACATAGATCCAGTTGTTTAATACTTTAAGCAAAAAGAGGAAAGCTACACACCAGCAGAAAGAATTCATTGGTCACAGAGTAATTTCCTATTGTCCTCTCATCTTCAAACTCCATTTTAAACCTAATGCCTCCTGCAAGACTATTTGTCCAAGTTAATAAGAACTTTCAAACTTCCAGTCTGAATTTATTCTTGGAAAACACACTTTCCTCCTAGTGTTTATGCACTTGATTATTTGTAGCCTTTTCTTTTTTTTTTTTTAAATTAGTTTGCATTAGGGATGTGTCTTCTATACAGTCTCCTATACTCTACAAACATATATGTGAAACTTCAGAGGCTCACTACACCAAAAATCTGGACAGGTTTGCATTCATCAATTCAGTACAGTAATTGAAACATGAGATGCTGAGATCCAAGATACTAACTTTTAACCTCGAGACTGGACAGGAAAGAACACCTTTTCAAAAACCAACATTAGGCAAAAAAAAAAAAATCAAACAACCTGCAAGACATAGAAGGAAATGAGGGCCTAAAGATTTTGCTTGAGAGCACTCAGTGAACTGGTCAAATGATTATTTGCCAACAAAGATGCAAAATGAATCTTCAAGGCTGTTGTTCTAGTGAAACATTCACAGGGAGGGTATTCCTTACCCCATAGACAGTCTTCCTCGCTGTGGAAGACCTAACAAAACCTCACTCCAGAAGCAGCTTATTTAGAACTTCCTTTATATCCAGTACTCTTGTACTTGACTTTATGAAGATTAAGACTTCTGAAGTTCTTAATAGCAGACTTCACTACTGAATAATGAAGTTTCCTCTAGCCTACTCCCTCGTCCATCACCACAGATCCACAAGTGCACAAATATTGCTAAGTTCAGAACCATGCACCAGAGAAACCTTTTTCTTAGCCTTTGAAAGTTAACAAGGTTATAAAAAAATAATTTCTGCTACAGTTTCACTAATCCTAGAAGGAGAAAAAAATGTATACATTTTAATGTTTCAATAAAAAGGATAAGAGCAACTTGGCTGCCACTATCTCCAGTAATAGCAAAACAATCTTATTCTACCAAGTAATTGTCATGCACTTATTCTGGAATTAATTCTAAAAAGAAAACAAGTTTCTTCAATATGACTAATTGTCAAATACATCCTTGTTATTTCTGACATAAAAACATGATATTAACCTGGGGTATGTACTGCCACTTAGCAATGGCCAAACCCCACCACATTATCTGAAAAATCTTTTCAAGCTCTTATCTTCTTTATCTCTTAAGACCTTGTTCTGACTGACAAAACCACTCTCCCTCCCTCCTACACCCACCAATCTATTTCAGTCTGTCATTTTTTTATTTAAATCCTTCCATTGGCTTCTACTCATGCACCACATGGGGTTCAAACTTCTTGTTCTTGACTTCGAGGCAACCATACACACCCCTAGTTACATGCTTTTGATAACCTCTAGACCAGTTTCTGCATCATCTTCGTTTGCCTTTCCTTGTCAGCTTCTGCTTTTCCTGCGTGCAGGCTGAATGGCTTTCTTCAGACAAACTATCTTCATACCGAGATTCCACTAAATGATTATTTCTGTCAAAATGTCCAAGGGTAATCAATTGTGTTCTCCTTTAGAATAAGTATTAGAATTTGAAGCAACACTCTTATTTCCCTGTTCTGCAGACTTCTCAGTAAAACTTAAATTTGACCAACTGACTCATTTCTGAACTAGAACACTCATTTGTCTTTCATGCCAGACTGTACATAGCCCAGATAATTCCTTCCTAATATATAAACTACTTTTGAATAAAAGGATCTCTGCAATTACTCACAGTATTTCAGAGGCAATAAAAACATAGCACCAATAAGCTTGCCAAGTATTACTTTACTACCCCACTCAATTTTGCTTTTCATCCAGACCACAGGAAAAAAGGGGACTTGTATAACATCTCTCAGGTGTGAGATTTTCACAGGACCCAGGCTTTTAAGTATTTTTGAAAATAATTAAGATTCAAGTACATACTAGGAAGTCTGAAGACTTTCTTTTTTTAGAAATAAGACGACTTATTATTTTATTTATTTTTTATTATTTTAGAAATAAGATTTTCTTTTTTTTGTAATTGCATTTTTTTCCCCCCCTACTTTCTTTCATGTCCTCATCTTTTGAGTCAGTGATATTTAATCCAATTGCAGACTGACAACTGCTGTACCCCTTTGCTCTACATACTCCTACTTTCAAGCCTTTTGGTGTTGAAGATGCAGTTAAGTGTGGCTACTGCTGTTCACTGACAGGTATTTTTGGATTTTGATTCAATTCCTGTTGGACAGGCTTATTTTACAATTGCAGCACTTGCAGTAGACAGAAGCCAAGAAGCAACTGCTGCAGAAACAGAATCCTCTTCTCACATTCATATCAGGACTGGGACACGCATACTTGGCAGGAGTAACATGTGAATGCTTACTGTAAATTGAGGAAAGCCCAGAGTAACTTACTATCGTAAGTATCTCCCTGAGCCTGAATTCACTTACAGATTAATTAACCCTCTATCCTCATTTACTATAGCTGCTTTAAAACCCTGAAAAATGAGAAATTTAAAAATCGATCTTTCTCTACCAAAATACCAGAACATCCTTAACATCTTTTTCAAGCCTTCTGAAGTAATTAAGGGGTACTACTACTTGGACACTTCCTTGTAGTATGAAAGTCTTCCATGAAAACTCTATGTGCTTAAAACTCACTTTCTCTTCCCCTCAAAAACTCTAGGTAGTCTTAGGTCTCATAAAGCTAGGTTTTCACATTTTAACAAGTATTTGTTTTCACATCGGGTTGACTGTCTCTACTTGATCCTTCAGTGACATATTAAACAGAAAGTATCAATCATTCCTGTGGCAAGTTGCTAATGTCACATTTAAGAGTGCTGGGAGAACTAATGCTTTCCTGTCCCTCCACCCCTTACCAGTTACTGAGCCTTCTTCAAAAAAATTCAGGTTTCCCAACAACCTAAGCAACACCAGTTTCCTTGACAAAAGCAGGACAACTGAAAATAGACATCTTCCAGGATAATGAAAGACTAATATATAGCTCAAATAATCTGTTGGTATTTTCTTAGTCAATTCAAGATACTATATGTATTACAGCTCAAATAGTTGCTCATCATGGAAAGGACCTAGAATTAGTCTACAAAATGCCTGACAATTAAGATAGAAAATTTTAAAGGGAAATAATACATGGGACTAGAGTAATCTTAACTTCTGAAGTGACAGTAATTCATACATTCATACCCCATACGAGGGATAACATCAAATTTTAGTGCTTATAATGTAAATACATCAAACAACTTACTGTGCTGAATTACTGAAGTATTCTGTAATATTTTTTTCTCCAAAGAAATCAGCCTTTACATAGATACATTAGTGAGGTAAAAAATGCAATACAGAGATTAACATCTGAAAGTCTTACAAAATAATGAGTAAGCTTTGTCACCTTTAGCCAAACAGGCAAAACTATTTCTATTTTAAAGTAGTTCTGGAATATAAAATACATTCTCCTATAACTTGGTACCCTGCACTTTTCTTGTATCATAACACATGTTTGAAAAAGGGGCTGTTTTCTTTGTATTCCCAACTAAGATAGTCACACAGAAGATAGCTACTTGTTTTTACTAATTATTTATATAAATATAGCCAAACACCTAGAAGCACTCCTTTAATCACATGCCTACATTCTATTAAGACTATTAATTAAAATATGAATTGCAAATTAGTTAAAGAACCAGAAAAAAATTTCCTCATTTATCTAAATACAGACCAAACTTGATTGGCTGATGTAAGGGTTGAGCTTCTAAACTAGTGCCAAAGAATCAGATAAAGCCTATATTTGGAAAATTAATCAATGCTATTCACATAATAATGTGAATTACATCTCATACAAAGGCATGTATACCAAGGTCGTATTTAGAAACATGGTTTTCTTGTGGCGGGTGTTTCAGCTACTAAGATTTAGCTTTTTGCCACCTTTACATTGTGAAACCAGTTCACTTTGGGAACAAAACAATGGATAAAAAAGTGGGTTTGAAGTTTCTCCTTCCTTCCCTATAGTGAGGTACACAGAGAACATCATGCACGATAACACTTATGAGCACTACGATTAAGTCAACCAAGTTACACACGATCAGCATTTATTTCTAAAAAAATCCAATTGATTTAGGTACCTCACCTCCAGGCACCAGAAAAATTCTATTCCAGGTTCCCAACTGTTATATTTAACAGGAAATGTATAACAAGTGTCCCTAACTTGAAAAGGTATACAATTAAAAAAAGTTTAGTAATCCAGCAGCAAGTATTCACTGCAATTTTAACAATAAATAGTATTGACAGATTTTAGGCACAGTTAGGAAAGTCTTTCAGCAAATGCACATGCGCTTCCCCTACTGATCAGGGATCTACCTCTACTCTGTCACCTTAGCTACATATAGACATGCTCCTTTTTAAGTCATCATATTCCTTCTGAACTTCCACAAATTAACTGTAGTATGGCTGCATAGAGCAGAGCAGAAATTCACTTCAGTTTTAGGAATCACAAAGCAAGTATTGCTGCTAGATGTCTTTATTTTCCTTTAACAAAATACACAAAGGCACAAAATTCACTTTATCTTGTCATTATTGTACAGGTATAAATAGTGCTTTGTATTCAAGTACAGTCAAGTGCAGAGACTTTCTATATTTTATGTAAACACAAAACAGTTCTGTATGTATATGCCTCTGGTTTATCTGCAATGCAAATACCAAAGGAGATGCCATTTATCTGAGTGCCATTTAACTGAATTCTGTCAAAAAGTTAGACAATGAATAATATTAACAACACTGTAATGACACTTCCATACGCTTAAGTCAAATGTCAGATGACACTTTAGCTTGTAAACATTTGTGTATTTAAAATGTACTTAATTCATTTTAACAGGGAAGCATTAAAAAGTATCTTCAGTTCACTAGACCAAGCTTACTAGGTCTGATGCTGCCAGTAATTGCTCTTATGTGTGACAGCTGAAGAGATGTCAAATTACAGGTCACCCTTAGCAAAGCTTGTACTTAAGTTTTTAAATATGCAAACTGAACTATGGCTACAACTGTTAGACTTCAACCAACTATACATTCTGTGTGTTAACTTATTTAAAGACACATGCTTAGTTTACAATACCCACTTTTACACATAGCTTTGACATACTGTGGCTGTTGAGGCAGTTTAAGCTCAAGCGAGATTTTTAAGTGTTACCATTAAAAAAAGCTCACCTGAATAGTAACAACAGGCATGAACAAAGCTAAAAACTAGCTACAGGAGGCACTTGAAGTACTTTATTCTGCTTTCATTAAAGATCCTTCACTTGGTTCAGCTGAAATAGACTCTGAAATAGAGTCTTCAGTTGTTGAAATGATTTCTGCTTCTTCAACTTCTTCAGCTAGCTTATCATTTAGCTGCTCAGGACTTGGTGCTTTATCATCTGTCTCATTTGTCTCATTTGTCTCAACAATTTGGGCCATGTCTTCTTCAGATTCTGTGAAAAGAAAAAATTATGAAATAACCATTTCCGGAAGTGAAAAGGTAGCTAATATTCTTAAAAGGCAAGCAAAATAGCATTTTGCAAATCACACACAGGTTTTGACTAGTCACCGCATGAAGTTCTCAATTGCTAAAAACTATTTTATTTTTCTAACAAGAGGGTCATGGGTAAAACCTGCAAAATTTAAAAAAAAAAAGAAAATACTATGAAAAGAGTTGAGATTCCACTATGAAAATATTAAGTATTATTTGCATATGTTCACCCTCAACAGAATCTAAGTTTGTTCAGTAATGTGAGTGTCAGAAATAAGACATGACAGTAACTCAGCTTCTTTGTGCTTGTTAATGGAAGTTTTACTTCCATTATATTGGTGGAAATCGGAGGGGAAAAAAAGGTTACTCTAATCTAGTTCTCAACATCTCAAAACAGCCAGTGAAAATAACTGCTTATTTTCAATCTTCCCACAGAAAGTGTAGGAAGGATACACATGATTATCTTTACTCTCAGTGTGAAATGGGAGTTTCTTTGATAATAGGTGTATTTTGAAGACCAGTCAAAAATATTTATCAGAAATACTACCTCTAAAGTATTAATTCTAGCTTCACAACAGGATTTCAGTTGTGTATGAGAACTGAGACAGTCACATTTTGAAGCAAACATAAGCAATGAAAAACTGAACACGAAGTGTTGCACTTAAATGACACAAAGGTACTGTAGAATGAGACTACTGGTGGCAGTTTATTGACTAGTATTAGTCAATACTATACAGTATTAACACACACTGTGAAGGCAAAGGTTGCAAAACTGATGCAAAGTTACAACTCAAAAATGTTAACCTTATCAAATGTTTGTAATTTCATATTTATCAAAACACACTGGGTGTCTGAAAGCAATCAGACTGCTTCAGGCTGATACTCACAGAAGTCAAACAGGACTGAAAGTTTCAGAGCCATTGCTCTGGCTTCTCAGGTCACACCTGGTAAGAGTGGCTGCTGCACACCCTTGTCCAGCAGACCTGGTACAACTGCCATCTGTCACCAAGAACTTGAGACCTCTCTTCCCACACACAGCTCTATCTAGCTAGTTCCAGGCTCCACTTCAGACCGCTCAGTGCAGTCCAGCTTCTCCATTCCTTCTTCTGACTTGATTTTCCATCTTAGCAAGTTTGCAGCTGACTTACCTCCTGATTCAGCTTCCTTCCCTGCTTTCTCAATTACAGGCTGTGCCTGTAACACCTGCACTGGCAGGTGTTCCAAAATTTCTCTGGAACCGTCTGTCAGATGGTCAATCCTCCTATTTCTGCCCACACAAATTAATGTTCCCAGTTTCTTTCCAGACTATCCCACTCTCCCTTCTTGCTCTTCAATTTCCATCTTGATCCCATCCCAGCCTGTGCTCAATCTTTATCTCCCAACTGTCAGTTTTCTTTCTGTCTCATCTCTGCATTTTTTCTTTAGCTTCAAATTCTATGAATAAGTTTATGCCTTTTCCTGCTACAATCCCTCCACACTTGAGTTACATTCCTTCTTTATTGCTGCTGTTCAGGCTCAAGCCAAAGAAAGCACAGAACATGAAAAAAAGACAACTCTATGCCCTCTCAACTCATTTGTAGCATAGCCCAACTGTTAGTTATTTATAGAGTTTCAGTTCCGCAGTTGTCAACTGAATGATGCTTAGCACTCTGCAGAAGAAACTTGTTCTTTTTTTAATTGAGGTAATGAAACTTTTAATTCAGGTAATGAAACTTAATTCAGTCTGATCAGGAGGATGCCAAACATTTAAGAAGTGTTTGCGGACAGCCCCAGGGACAATCAGCCACTAGCAGAAGCAAGCAGAAGCTTCTAATTAGAAGGAGAAAACCGGATCAAGTGCACATTCTACTAAAAGGTATGAAGATGCTATTTCTCTAAGAAAAAATTGTCAGGTGTTACATGACTTCACATAATCTTGATTAAACTTGGTGAAACTCTTGAAACTCTCTAAAATATAAAGTTAAAACAAACAAACTTAATTATTAGAGCAAAATTTATGACGTAAGTCTGACAAAGTTATGATGAACTTATAAAGAGTAGGTCCTTTAAATGAGTAGTCAGGGAAAGCATAGTAAGGGATGCTACTAACTCCAACTATAAACATGAAGCAACCTTCATTAAACGTATACAGTGATTCCATTTTAAACACACCAATTAATAGAAAACTCGCCTAAAGACAACTTGATTTCAGCATTGCATGATTTAAATTATTATAAGAGCAGTAGCTAACAACAGAAAGCTCTGAACACAGACTTAAAGCTGACAAAAGTAGTGCCCTTGATGATTCATACTTAATCCACAGTTGAATGTAGCTACGCAGGCATGATCTCAACAGCAAACAGCCCTATGCTGGCCTGAGGCAAGTTTAAGAGCTTTATCAGCACAACTTTGAAGAACCTGCTCCGGGCTACAGCAATTCCTTCCCTCCCCCCCGCAACACTGCTGCTTAATGCTTAGTACTTAGAAAGCACACCTACTTTACATTGTAAGTGGTCAGCTACCCATCTTCTTGTTGCAGAAAATATTTGGCTGCATAAACGTTGAAGTCACAATACCGCATCACTATTAAATTAAGTGGAAGATATTTCTGTTATGCAGGAATTCACCAAAAAATGGTATAATTGCACTAAAATATAGCTACTTTACTTGTACTTTCAAGACCTTTGGGACAAGTTTGCTTTACTACTGCAGCTCCCCATTAGCACAGACTTTCACACAGTGCCATGTGTCTCAAATATCTTTAAGGAACATGCTTCACAGTAGTCTGTGTTCATGGCTTTTGTGAAGCCTTTGAAAAAGAAGCCCAGTAACAGCACAGCATTTGATTCCCTGTACCCCTGATATTCTAGCAAACAAAACTGAGTTGTGGTAGACTAGAAACATAATACATTTTTAAACAAAAAGAACTTGTTTACAAGTCATTAAACTCAAGGTAACTTGACCCATGTTTGCTTGAGAAATTATTGAATTCTAGCCATATTAGCTGAACTAAGGAAAGAGCACAGCAGACAAATTCACATCTTTGCAAAGAAACAGCAGCTTACAAAAATATAGCAGATCCATGTGGTCCTATGGAAGTGGAGCATATCTGGTAAAAAGGCAAGCCAAATCTCTGAAATAGAACATGCCTCCAGTCCAGGTTTTTTGGTTGCTTTTTAAAAAAAAAATCCTAAACTTAGAACATTCTGACCAGAACAAATACTCAAACTTATTTCTTAGTCCTTTGTCTTCAACCAGTTTTATTCCTAGATAAAGTTTCTGCTCCATCTATAACATTTGCCCACAGCCAAGCTCTACTTCTGGTAGAACTCATAAATAAGCACACACTTGGAGCAACTTTATTTCTGGAGGACAGCATTATTGTGAATCCTTCTGTTGAACAACAAATCAGGTTTCTGCATCAACCTTTTAAATGGAAGTCCTTTGCAAACATACCAGCAGCCGCTGTATTCCAAGAATCCTTAAAAGTGACAGAGCATTAATTTGTCATGAAATATTTCATCAAGATGGTCAAGGAATGTCATAAAAATCTTGGAGACAATACAGGAAGTAGCGTGGCAAAATCTGAAGTTCAAAGGCATCTAACGAAGACCTCTGAACATCAGCACCAGATATTCACCACAAAACACTGAAGCAGTCAAATTTTGTTTAAACCTTTGAAAGTTTGCCAAATGCTAAACCTGAATCAAGAACGCAGCATAACAATAGCAAATACAGACAAGGCCAAATTAATTAAGAGGATAAGAATGGTTCCTGATGGCTTTTTCAGTATGATCCAAACATTAATTTTATTTTTTTTTCCTTAAGAGAAGTACACAAAAGAACAGACCAGGATTTGATAAAAAAAAAAATCAAGATCAAGCCATTTAAGAAAAAGGCAAGAACAGATGCTTCATTCTGGTACTAAAGTTTCCCAAGTTACTCTGCTGAACAGGGAAGCATGACATTTGTGCCAGTAATCTGCATCAGACTGACAGTTGATGACTCCATATTTCCAGAGGATTAAAAATCCAAGGTTCAGTGCCAACAGCACTCCCCATAACCGTTCCTCAGATCTCTTATCCACAGGAGTTGCATGTAACATGCTTGTCACTGCATGAGCACACAACTGAAAAAAGACTCAGCTCCATGCTCTACTCATTAGTAAAAGTAGCTGACTGGTAAAAAATATTTATAGCACTTCTGCATCACATTAGCTTGCAGTTTCTTCAAGCTATACAGCCACAGTTTAAATGAGTTACAGATAAGTGCTGGATCTCCCTGTGCTGTCAACATTGTGGTGAAGTTGGTTTCCTGATGTTAATGTTTGTCTACATCTGTAAGTGAAGATATTCTCTATTCTTGCTATGACAGCAGCTATATTACCATACTGAAGAAAAGCCTTCCCCAGAGCAATACCTCAATGATAGCTTCATAGCTTAAACTTACAATCAAGGAATAAATTCATTTATTAATAAAGCCCAACTGCCTGTAAGCAGTTATGTTTCAAATTAGGATTCTGATGGAAAAAGTGATTTACTGAAAATGGTATTTTCTCATTCATAAGAGATTACTTTGTGGCAAGTCACAGGCAGTTAATGCACAGTGACAAACTGATACGGTAGCCCTGGCCTCTTCTACATCAAGACAACATTTCTCAGATATTAGTTATGTAAAATATTAACACATACTCTATTTCTAGCTGCTTACTAATTATCAAAAAAGCATTGTTTATATTACCTTGGAGATGAAACATTTAGAAAACAGATATTTAAGACAGATAAACCCAAAAGTCAATGTACCAGTTACTTATTTCTGTGCCTCTTCTGAAAAAATTCACTATATACTTCCTAGCAGGAAAAGAGAACTAGAGAACAAACTCCAGTGGTTTCCTTTGTCATTGCTTTTAAATAAAGTAGCACATTAATACAAGACAACAACAACAACTAACAGGTCATTTTCAGTGTTAAAGGCAAATTGTTAAAAATCACATTTACTGCAATGAAACCATCCTATTTTTATCCTGGAATAGTTGATAAAATTCTGCTTTCAAAAAAGCAGAAGTTATTTTGCAGAATTTTCACTCCTACATCCCAAGTGCAAAACAAAAACACAACACTAATTCTTAAAGTTTTACATTTTTTCAATATCTATAAACTGACTCAGTAGCTCAGACCCATTAAAGGCAGAGTTTGATAAGCATTTCCTTCAATGATAATACCAGCTTAATTAAGCTTAATTAGCACCTCCCTCTCCCAAAACCTCTAAGAACCTGCAGTTCTGCATAATACTCAGAAGCCCTCAAGGCATACACCTCCAAGAGCTGAATATTCATCTTTAGGGGCTTCGCCATTTGACTCACACAGAGGAAATTAAGCAGTTTTGAACGGCCCCATAACAAATTATGTCTTTCCTGTAACTAATTTATTTAAAAGTAGCCAAGAAGCTACTAACCTACCCTCCAGTCACTGAAAAGATGATTGGATCATTTGAGGGCAAAGATGACATTTGCATTATCTTAGCTTCATGCATCTGACTTCAGTCTTACTTTCATACAAGTGATAATCCTTTTAATGAAGCAACAGCACACCATGGCACAGGAAAAGAAACCAAGTTTCCCCATAAGGCTCCCACACCAAACCACACCGAGAGATGGCTACAGCTAGATACCGCTTTCCGACCGGTCTCATGCAGCCTTCTCATGCCAGAAAGTAAAGGACAACGCTGTTTTGTACTCCTTGCTAAAGATAATCAAGCAGAAACATTCTTTCTGTGACACTGATACTTTCCCACAGTTGACATGTTTCTAGCCTGAATCTTGGGGCTGTACACTAGTTGACAGCTTTCCCCCATGATCCCTGTTTAAACTAATGTAAAATCCCATCAAGTACTCAATAGCACATCTAACTGGAGATTCTCTGGCTTGAAACTCTAATTTCTGGAGTCTCTTAAAACACTGCATCTTCCTGTTGGCTGTACACCAGATGCCTACTGTATCTGCAGACTATAAAACGTCTCAAAAGGAACTAGGTTAAATTAAAATTGACAATTTGTCTTTGAACTCCCTGATTTTAAACAAGGCAGTTTTACTAGATTTTCCTGCCCTGAGGAAAACAGCAAGAAGAACAAAGGCAGAAATTCCAACACACCTCAATCAAATGACCTGCTGAACACAGTGAAAGTTAACCACTTCAGCACATACTCCCTTCTTAACAATTTCTGTAATTTATAGTGGTGTATTTCTATCTGTTTATCAGTAACATTAGAGTGAAAAATTCTGTTATGCCATCATTTACATGAGACATATTGCCTAATATGAAGAAATTTTAGTGTTCAGGACAGAAGACAATAGTATCAACAAGCTAAACCAGAGGCAGAGACAAGGAGAACTGAAAACAAATATAAACTGCACCCACTATGAAGTTACAATAGAACAGAACAGACTATTTCAGTTGGAAGGGACTTGAAACAATCATCTAGTCCAGCTGCCTGACCAATTCAGGACTGACCTAAAGTTAAAGCACATTAAGGGCACTGTCCAAAAGCTTCTTAAACACTGACAGGCCTGGGGCATCGGTCGCCTCTCTAGGAAGCCTGTTCCAGTGTTTGAGTTCTTCAGTTGCTCTTATTCTTACAAAAAACTAATCTAGACGGAGCCAGATGATGAGGAGGGATTTCATTTGACATTACAGAAAAGAGCAGATTTCATAAGATTAGCACATACCTTCTGTCTGTTGAGTCTCCTGTGGTTTTCTCTCTCTAGGTTCTAGAGGCTCCGTTTGGGATCGCAATTCTGGAGATTGCCTTTTTTCAAAACTGAAGTCTGGAAGTCGTGGAGCCTGAGGTCTAGTTTTTCTTGCAGGATTCAGGAAAAAGCAGTAGGCACACCTAAATGCTACACAAAAGCACACCCAGTAAGTAACCTCACTAATTTCACATTTTGCCTTTATTCCTACACTATATTCTGACTGTCCAAAGTATTAAAAAACAGAAAATTAAGTAAGTGGCTATTAGTACCTTAGAGTACCTCCAAACTTACACAAGCTGTTCCTATAGCTCCATTTTTAACCTCAGCCTATGTTTGCTTCTTAAAAAACAGGTGTGCTTTCAGCTCTGCTGCACTTGTGAGTACTACCCACCACTGTGGAAGGTTTGACCACAATGAACAAAATAATGCAATTCAGTGCCACAAGATGTTGCCACATGTTGTTCTTGTGTTCTTTCCTATAAAGATTAAGTTGGCAGATGAATTCCTGTCCCCCTTAAGATGCCACTTCCCACGTCGTTTGAAAAAGGGGATGCTATGGATTCTGCAAGGTATGTCTCGCCTTGCTTTTTGAGGAACATTCTGCTCCAGTGGTGCTTAATTAAGAAAAGCCAGTTTTGTTCTGAAGTAGTACTGGATACCACTTAATAGTTAAAAGCATATTTCCACCCCCTAAAACAAGGGAGAAAGTGGCAATTTCTTGCACAGTTGAATTGTGAACTCATTTGAGCTAAGATGACATATAGACTACTTATCTTTGGTTCCACAGGAAACATTCAGCTTATTCTTACAATGCTGTATATTTACTCATAAAATTAAGCAAAACAAAATGAAATAGATTTGTCTATGATTTCCTCACTTCTTAAGCATCAGGCTTACACTTGTGGTAGAAAGGAGGCAAAATAAAACATCTGTGTTCAATAAAGAGCTGTGTCTGTCTTAAGTTATTGTCAGCCATAAATTCACATATAGCCCCCTAGGGCTTGTTCCCACTCCTTTTCTGATACCTCCCCAAGATCTTCTTGCCAAAGTAAAATTTTGTTTAAGTTCTGGTAAAAGAGGCACACTTCAATGTCAGATAGTTTCTCAATATAAAGCCCTTCTGAGAACCATTCATAGCCAGTAGCGATTCTCAGGGATGTATTGGAGGAGGCTTTTTTCTACTGAATAGTTTTCTACACATAAAATCCTTGGCCTGAAGGTTGCAATAAAGTACTTCTTTAAGTCTTGAAGTGAATCTTACGATACAGAGTAGTAAGTTACCATAAAACCGATCCTGTATGAAGCAGCATTTCACAGTGTGAGTACTTAACCACAACCAAAATGAAGTATGATGCATGTTAGTTAAGAAACATAAACCAACTACTAGAGTCTACCACAGATTAGCTCTTACCTATGTATTCAAACTCTTCCTTCAAAGCCATACCATTGTGAGAAAAGCATTGCTGACATATAAGGGCGTACCTAGAAAAATGAATAATATATAACTACATACCTTTAAGTAATAACATACTGAAGCGAAGTGCATTTTACCCTAGATATTGACTAATAGCTTCAATATTTACTCTTAAAAAGTAACTTCCACAATGAAATTATTATCCTTTAATGCAAACCAAATCTGTCTATTAAATAGTTTTTAACATGCATTTAAAAACAATGAAATATTCTTAGCTACAATTTAATCTTCATGGATCAACACGTTTTTAATATCACTGTCAGAAAATAACATCCAAATTAAGTTTCTTTCATTAGAATACAGTCAATATGAAAAGTGAGCATTGTTAACATGGAAGTTCTTACACATCTGAACAGATCTGAAGGCAATCTGAAAGCACTATAATGGTAATAGAACTGAAATGCTAAGATAATCACTTAGATAATCACTTTTTTAATTTGAAAATATAATTTATTCACCCACTTGAGCATAAATTTTTCTCTTTGTATCACATGACTAATAAAACCCAAAGTGAAGGCTAATTTTGGCAAAATATTACCATTTTCCCTACAGAATTTCAGGTGAAGCACCTGAAAGCACACCTGAGAATGGGCAATTTAATTACAAAAATTTCAGACAATTTAATTTGCAATTCTTTTAAACTCAGTATGTCTGGCTTCCTCTCTCAAGTGTTTAGGTATTTCCTTTAGCAACATTTTACCTGTTCTGAGGACCATCGCCAACCAAATATTCAATAACTCTATCCACAACTCCTCTTTCTCGAGGAAGAATAGGTCTTGCTAAAGGAGGGCCTGGAGGATGAAGACCTAGGAAGACATTAATTATATCAAAATTATTTTCAGCTATATTATTATATATAACATATTTCACTGTGTGTGCTAGTGTAATAAAATAATTGCACCTACTTAATATACATGGCCATATTTCTTAGTCCACTAGGAAAGCTGCAAGACTTTTAAACCCACAATAGTTGAAAGTTCCTCTTCTGCTCCTTTAGTTTATAAGCTTAAATCACTCTACTTTTACATCTTGGATATGTAATAAATTTATAACTTTAAAGAACTTAAGGCATCAGCAGTATTTAATGATTACTCATAGAGGTTTTTTAAGCAAAGAAAATCTCCTTGAGTTATCTTCATATACTTTCAATTCTGCATATTCAACACTTCAAGTTTACATCAATAAATTGGGTAAAATCAATTGAAACAGTAGAAGAATTAAAGATGTTACCAAAAAAGTACCCACTGGTTCCTGTGTAATTAGTACACCACATGAGCATGCCTTCAGAGTGTATTCAGTCTATACATTAAGCCTGTCTAGCCATTTGGCACTTGGCAATCCCATGTTTAACGGGAAGTTGGATAGTTCAGATTTGTGCTGAGAACAGCACCAGGAAATGCACAGTTGACAAAACTGATTCTCTTCTGCTTCCAACAGAACTGATACTTTTTCATAAACATATGAACAGAAGTAACATTTACCTCTTAAATAGAGTATACGCAGGCCAAGACAACACAGCAAGTCTTACTATTTGATAAACTAATCTAAGATGGGCTTTAAGTTTAAATACAGCATTTAATTTAACAGCCAGCAATTAACATCTCAAGCCTTCTACCTTTTAACTTTCACAGATTAGAGCAACAAAGGAAAAAGAGTAACTTATGGCAGAATGTGCTACATCTTGGTAAACCTCAAAATGAATGCCATGTAGAGCTCACCTCCATCCTCTATAGCAAACATCAGAAACATTGTAGGAATCAAACATTTTCAGCTGTGCGCTCTCAAAGCACTACACACAATGAAACTAATCTTGCCATTAAGGTTACAATATTTCTAACAGCACAGCCTTTCAAAACAACTCTCGTCAATACCAAATAATTGACCTTAACAGACTGTCCTAACCTTTACAAGCACAACAAACTTTGATCAGAAAATACTGCAATTTACAACCCTTCAATAAACACAAAAAAGTTTCATGCACAACATAAATGTTTTTAAAATAACCCTCATTTTCACAAACAGGAGAACTGAAGTCAGGAGATACCAATCAGTGAATGCATTCCCAAGCTATCCCTGTATTCTGTCAACAAGCAGGAACCCACACTAAAAACTCACACTAGCAAGGGAGAAAACAATTCAGTCCAACATAAAATGGACCTAATGCTTCATTTTATAGATTCTGAAAAAGCTGTCCAGAGAAGAATTGAAGTAAAATACACTTCCTAAAGCTTCACAAAAACCTGAAAGACCCAATACATCCATTTAAAAAGTGAATGGGTAACGTCCAACATAGGTGTTAAGTAAAGATCTGAAGCACTGATATAATCTGCAATAAAATTAAAACTCTAGAATAATTTTGTGAATACCTGGCTAACATTCAAACATGTATTTAGCCCTATATTCAAAAGATCAAGTTTTCATATGACCTGTATATCACCAATATACTAAAGTTTCTAGAATTTAATGAACAAGGCAAAAATTAAATAAAGTTACCTAGAATGAAACATCACAACATGGTCTAAGAACAACTTCAATTACTCATCTACTAATAACTCAACCCAACCATCTTAGTTCTCATGCTGTTATGGACACCAGTAATTAATATAAACATCAAAAGCAATCATTGTAGAAAGACTGGTCATTTCTGCAAAACTTGGCAAACTCTCAACTACCTGCTGGTTATTAATTTTCAAACATATGGGAGCTCTGTGGTAATACATGTTAAATTGATTCTGCTCTACAAAATATAACGAAAATGAATTATTAATCTTCGCTAAAGTAGAGATAATTAAGGCTATTCATATTTGTCGCAAGCCAGGCATAAAACTTAGATGCAATGATATTACTCTTATAGATACTGAATTTACGTACTTTTCACTACAGCAACATGACTGAGATTTTATATGCCTGGAAGGTTTGGGGAAACTCAAGAGAAATCAGGGCTTCCATGTTAACTGACAATTGCAATGACTTCCATTACTACCTACAACAAAATAGCATGTTTGGTCAAAATATATTTTTTTATTTTGCTAATAACTGATATGTGCCTATAAAACATTATCACAAAAATTACATTAAATATTTTAATTATCAGGCTTGGCAACTGTTCTTTCAAACAAGCCCATTAATTTTTTTTCTTTCTTCCTCTAAACCATTTCTGCAGTACAGGCTGAATTTCATCCAGCTTATTCAGTGTGCCCAAATCTTCCTCTAAGAAAAAAACTACTATATAGCTGATACTATTTTATTACATAACCAGCTTCTTTGACAAAAGGAGCATGCGATTTTAAACTCATTACGGAATTTTCAGTAAGCAGATTTCCATAAACATGGTTTGTAACCAAATGAACAATTTCCTGGTGCCAGGAGCTGATTTCTGGTACTTGAAGATAATCAAGACTTACTAATGGCTTGCCTTTGCATTTCAGTTCAGAGATAAAAACAAATTTAGTGGTTTCATAATACAGGTAAACCATTAGTAACAAAAAAAAGGCTTAATGAACTCTGCAGAGAAGTGAGAGATCACAACTTTTCATGACCACTATACTAAACAATACAACCAGACATTTTAACATTCAGCTGGCCAAGATAGTTCATTAAGAGACTGGGTGTCAGCGTATTATGTATAGTCCTACTTTTAGATTGTATCATAGAGGTTTGTAATCAGGGGTATACAGTTTATAAGAGTTAAGTAACAAAGTTAAAAATAAGTAACACAGGGCAGAGAAAAGTCTTCTTGATCACTATATAAAGAGCAAAGAACTACTCCACACTACAGTGATGCCCAGAAGATTCTTGGCAAGTTGCACCCTTTCTATTCTCAAGACGGCATTTCATCTCCTTTCTTGCCTTGTGATCCAATTTGCCATACACCCTGCAACAAGCGAGAGGCCTGGCACTAGCCCATACACAGGTTTAACATCCATGAGCAGAATGAGAACCAGCACCTCCCCCACAAAGCTCTTAAGTTTTGCTATCCCTCCAAGAGAATTTAGTTTATATTCCATTTAATAACATCCAACCCATCTGAACACCAAGCCAGAAATCAAGGGAAAAAAATTTCAGGATATGAAACCCATTTTTAAGGAGCACTTTTCTACCAGATTTCAATCTGTTGCTAGACTTTTGACTCTTGTACCAAAATAACAATGCAATTTTAGAAGAATTCAGCTACCATATAGATGGCTTTTCTGGTGTACTTGGTATTTTACACTTTAATCTATGAGTATAGATTGCACAACTGTACCTCCTAGAGTAAAAATTTAAATAAATGTCAAGATGCATGTTAAAAAAATATGTGCAGGGTTTAGTGAGAAACATGAATGTATTCTGGAAGTGTTCTCCTCTGCACCTGATTTATATAAGTGTAGAGCTCTTCTAAACTAAGAACATAAAAAGGTATGCTATATTGTTGACTACAGAATACTGCAAAGTTTTATTGCCATTTAAACAAAGAAGCCATAACAGTTAAATGAGCTCAGGCAATAGGTTTCAGCATCAAAAGGTGCCAGCTGTAAAGAGTTATGGCTAATTGAATATGGAACTCCTGCTTAATCAGATAACTGCTCTGCTATTTCCAAATGAAATGCCATTTCCATACTGTCTGAAAATGGCCTATTTTATTGGTAACCAGAGAAAACAATATAAACTGTAAATAACATTAAGTGCTCTGTTTACCCATTCCAGGCACTGAAGTAGCAGGGGACCCAGGGCGTCTTGGTGACTGCAAGGATGGCACAGCAGTTCTTTCTGGGGGTCCGCTCGGAGCTGATGTGTCTCTCGGCAGGTTAGGAGATGCTGGAATCAGTGATTTCGGAGAGCCTTGCTTAGGAGCTGCAGGCAGGGGTGCAGAAGCATTTCTTTGAGCTGCGGTCCTCTGACGAATTTCTGACAAGAACATGTGCATACTGAATTTAACATCTAGCATCATTAGCAAGAGACTACTAAGAGTACATTCATATCATTATTCCAATCAGCAAATTACAGAGTCAAACAAAACCATAAAGGTCTCTAACTAAAGATCACTAGCTGCCTGGCTGACCATGCCATAGAAATAAAATACGGTATTCTGTGTGGGGTTTAACAGCAATAATTATAAACCGTTCAATACTTTGGGTAAAATTCTTCTAGAAGAAAATTAGCAGATATCTACCTGATATGGCTAAGGCAGAATGTTAGAGATATGAACAGCTAGATTCACTAAATGTGGTTAACAGTGACAGCTTATTCTCTAAAAGGTACACCCCAAGAATGCCTACAACATACGGCTATCCTACCCTACATAGTTAGTGTCTAGCATTCACACTAGTTTGACAAGCTTGCTTGTCTTCCTTCACAACAAATGGAATTTAACATTTGAACTGGACTTTAAATTCATCTCCTCAAGTTTCAAGATTGGAGAAATTTTATCTGCTGACTTTGTGTGTCAGGCTGGAAGACATTAAACCTTTAGCAGGTAGTTTACAGGTCCACTGGCAACCAGCCACAGGGAGATGGCTGTGCTGAAGTCTGAAGGAATGATCCCTGTCCTTGGAAGCACACTACCACACTAAGCTTCTGTACGGGCTGGAGGAGACGGGGCGTGTGTGACATCAGCTTACACTAGCTAAGAAAGAGCTGCTATCACTAGAGCACTAGGTCAAATATAAAAAGTTCTGCTGGAAAATTGCCAACATCTCATGCCACAAAATTGCCACATGTCCTTGCCTACTAATCAGTACATATAAATAGGATTAACATACACAAGAAGAAAGAATAAAAGACCCTGCGGTACCATAAGTCAGAAGACCACAACTGCACAAAGTCTTATTAAAAATCCACCTAGTTCAGTTTCCTGCAGAGCAGAACAAATTACTAGTTTTCCCCTGACACACCTTCATGTGCATGACTGCATTACTTCCCAAAACTTTATCCTCCAAGCTACATCACCCAATGAGTATGAAGATTTTGTATTTTAACTTGGTTTTAACAAGTAAAATTTGTCCCCTCTAAACCTTTAAGAATCTGAAAACCTGGATAAATTGGTGAGGTAGTTGCAGAAATTCCTTTAAGGTTTCCTGGGTGACTTGTTTCTATTTTGAAAAATGCTCCTGTGTTAAAAGTTTTATTTTAATGAAGAATTCATTTATGAACTTCATCATTGACATTTCTTTGAGAGGTTTTTGTGAGAGACATTAGTAGTAACCTTTCAAGTCCAAATACACTAGAATAGCTGCATCATCTTTTCCGTGCCATCTGACCAACAGGCATGATTCATCTACACACAATATATTGCTTTTGCTCCACAATTTATTTATCCATATGTTCAAGTTTGTGTTATAGAGTCTGCTCATGTACTAGTTCCAAAAAAATCAAGCTAAAGATATGCAATTTCTCAACTCTTCTCAGCTCCACAGATCTTTAAAGAAAGTGAATGATAAACATGAAGCCTGACTCCACTTTTTATAGATACTTAAAATGATCTTAGAACAAGACATTTTAATTCACTGCTAAGACTTTCTTCATTCTTTTTCATTAAAAAGTCTGATTTATTGTGTTTTTACATATAAAAATGCGAGAGATCGTGACTAATTTCTACATACGATGTTACTTCTACATTTTGAAAGCTGTCTTGCTATATCACATGGCTTAAGTATGTCAAGTTTTGGTTGCTTAACAGCTCTGAGACTGTTTTGATAGGTCATGGATATAACCAGGTTTATTCTAAGCCCATAATACACTATTTTTAAGCAATTTCCATGCCACCTGCAACAGTTTTGCCCCTTTTGCCTGTTATTTTTGAAGGGTCATTTTTGGCAAGCCTCCTTTGAAAAGGCTTTCAATTTTTAAGTTACTGCTATTTTAATGACTCTCTCCCCATATTTTTGCTCCTACAAAGATGCCAAACTCAAGTACTCTACAATCAGTGCTAGAGACATGCTCCAGCGTTTTCAGTCTCATTACAAAGGTAACAATGCAAGACTCATTGCTAGTTTCCACAAAGTGATACCAGGTTATTCACAAGGCTTTTGGTATTTTCCCCCCTCCACTTAGAGGGGACACAACATACATGTACTGCTGATGTAGTTTTAATGAAGTTTTGCAATTTTCCAAGGTTTTTTCTTCCCTGAATGATTTTTGTGTATCTGCAAAACAACTGTATGAAGACCAATAACTAACTTAAAAAGCACACTGGAGTCCAAATTCTGCAGTTACTGGCACTGAACAATACAAATACATAACCAGACACATTACTTAACAGGGCTGCTATTCACAAGGGATGATTCAGTATGATCTCAAAGAATATTAAGATATTGCCAGTGGTGAGATAGCTGTATCTTTCATGTTTACAAGCATAACTATTTTATTTCTCCCTCACTTTAAAACTCCTTGATTTTGGTAGAGAAGAATACATCATTTTTAAAGAGGTAGAGCATGATGTAGGTCAATGTATAGTTAACATTAACTTGTTGGTTTTAGTGACAAAGATCAACCAAGAATTTTCCTTTTCCTCTCAATGCCTGTACCCATGCCACAGCTTGCAACCATCTGTTATTGCATTATTTTTAATTCAGGTCATGGAGTGATCTCATTTACAATAGAGCCCTGCTAACAGTTGTATTAGCACAATGAAGGCAGCAGGTATCAACAACAGGACATTGTTGACAAATATTTATTCCACTGCCAATATATACTTACCCTATTTTTTTTTCATTCAGCCTAAGTACTGAATAACTACATGCTCATTAACTCTACCACTCAAAACACTCCTGAAAAGATTGAACTTAAGTTTTCAAATTACTTCCCTTCTGGATTTCCAGGTGCTTTCTTAGGCCAAACTCAAGATTCATCTGAACCGTCTGTTAAAACTAAAATTATTTAAGTAGTGCACGTCAAAGCCACAAAAACTGCATAAAGAGCTAAATACATATGAAAACTAGGGCACTACCAGTTGTTTTTCTGAGAGGCAACTATTATGTAATGCTGATTAAATCTTTGTACTAATTAGAATGATTTGCAAGTTGCCATTTCAACTAGTAAGTCAAAAACATACCGACTAACTAACCTTTCATCAGTTGCCTCATACACAACGTTGTCCAATCTGATTACACATTGGTCATTACTTACCCTCTTTTCAAAGAGACTTAATTACAGAGCTCAAGATAATGAGTTCTGCTGCCTGGCTAGCTTGTGTCCAAAGTGAGCAAAGAGAAGATCAAGGAAGCTTTAATGTTAACTTGATAACAGATATTTTACTATTCCTGGTCACTATAATTCTACCACATACTCCAAAACATACCACGACCATGTTAAGGTGTCACCTATTTAAAGTTATATGCTGCACAGAACAGAAGATAATATCTGGTTTGGACAGGTATTATTTAGTGTGAACAGCAATAAGCTATTAATTTTTTTTAAGATAGAAACTGAAATAATTACTACACATACAAAGAACAGGTTATTTAGAAAATAAGTCTTCACAATTTCAGAAGCTGAAGCCAAACAGTGTCCCTCCTGAGCTATAATGCATCTACAAGATACAAATATCTGAATATGGACAAAAAGTAGCATCAATTCTAAATTCAATGTGTTAGAAAACAGATTGGAAAAAGAGAAAAAAAGGAATCTGTGCTCTATCAGAGCAAAATTATATAGAATCATTTGGATTGAAAAAGACCCTTAAGACGATCGAATCCAACCGCAAACCACGATAACATACAAAATTAATTTTCCAAAATTCTTTCCAAGGCTAAACTGCACTTTTATTCAGGATAAAGTACATTACTTACTTTAATGGGGATGCACCCAAAGAAATTGATTCATGTTTGAATAAGAAGTGTACTTTACATTTTCACAACGGAGTCCCCAGTTACAGGTCTCTGGTTCACACCACAGTCTCAGAAAGCAGCACCTACATACTTCTCAAGCAAAACTAAACTGAAAGATGCCCTCCACTCAGTCCATGAGACCAGTTTACAGTTAGCCCTAAATAAAAAACCCCTAAATAAATATACATATACACATATATAGTGTGGGCAAGCTCCTTAGCAACAACTGTTTCACTCTACAAGTCTGCCCCTCTTATACCACACTTATTAATGCAGACTACAGTCTGTAGTGGCTGGCTCTCAGAAATACTTCTAATTACCAAAACCTCTTCCTCATAGCCCTTCTATTAACAGTCGAGTCAAAAAACAACACAACACACCATATTCTGGATCCAGCTAACCTGCTTTTGACTAACTCAGAACACTGGAGCAAAGGCACACACATTGTGCTTTATAAACCCAAACATACACAAGACTAGTTAACAAAGAGCGAGCAACTCGCTTGTCACCATCACTACCAACACAGCACAGGCAGAGGGGAAAAGAACAATCATTTAACTTGTCAGGAGTTTCAAAAATGCTGGTGACATCCCTTAATAAAGCCAGGGTGAATAAAGACTTCTCATTGTCTATTTTATTTATAGCTAGTTATCTCTAGGTCTCTACATAGAAACACACATTTCCAGGTAGTTCCATCCCCTGGTCAGCATTACTTGCATTCTACAGATCTGTCACCCTTATTCTGGAGTGATTTCTAACATCTCTCAAGGAGAAGGATGACTATGAAGACTTTAAAAAAAAGCCTATATTCAACCTTAAGAAAAACTTCACAATAGTTTGTTTGCATATTTTTTTTTAATTTATAGTTCATATTTTTAATGCAAACATTCTACTGGCAGAGTCTGGGGGAGAGATCTTTTCAGTCTTGAAACTTGTGCGTGCAATCTAGAAACATGGCTTCCTTGAAAGGCATGCAAGTTTCTTCCTATTTCTTTTATTATTTTATTCAATAGCACCTTTAAACTGAGTAACATAAACTAGTAAAGAACTGTCCACTCTTTGCATCTAGAGAACACCTGATTTCTGCACTAGCTTTGTGGAATCTCTCCATCCACCATATAAAAATAGTTTAAGCACTGCATTAGGAAAGGTCTTACTAGCCAGAAATAGAAACAGAATTGAAAAGTTAAGTCAGTGAACATTACATAAGATTTGAAAGCACCTAAGTATTCTAGAAAAATTGAAAGTATGCCACAAGAAGTTAATTTTGTCTCTGCTTTAGCAATAAGCAGCATTAAACATCCTGCTATCTAGAAGAATATCAGCCTTCAGTGACAGATTCCTTGTATGAAAAATACAGAACAGTAATGGGCATAGTCTAATAAACAGTCTATTAACCCTAAATAAGGTCAATTGATCTACAAATCTTATCATAGAGAGACTTCTAGAGTGGAAATTGCTGCAAAAGACCAGTATCTATGCTAAAGAGCAGCCACTTTACAGGGCTATTACCTTGTCCAGGTCTTGGGGTTGCAGATGTTCCAGCAGATGGCAGTTCAGCCTCCTGCCAATTAATTACAAATAACATTATCTGAATGTTGGGCTCCATAGTACCTTTCATATTAAATCAGTATCAATACCGAGATTCTTACCTTTGCACTTGATTCTGGATCAAACCTGTCAAGGATTAATTTAGCTGTCTTGTATGTTTCCTTCTCCATTACTTCCTCTAGCTGCAAACAAAAGGTTTCACACATGAACACAGAATTCTTCAAAGTATTCCCCCCCCCATATCTTCCAATTTACAAGCAACTTATTAATGTTACAGAAAGGTGACGCTCAGTCCAACGAACCAGTAGCACGTTCAGATACCTGCAGATTTGCTATATTCCATGGAAATTAAATTTTGCTTTCAAAAACAGTTTCTAAACCCTAATGGGCTACTTGTATTTAACAGCTTTATTGCAAGGAAACACCAAATATTGCTAATTGTTTACATATAATGAGGAGAATAATTACATGCACCAGCTTCAATAATGGAATGTGCAAAAATCTATCAGCCATCATTATTGGAAGTTATTAGACATGACAAGCGAATGACAGGCAATTCCTTAGATTTATTTCCTCATAGCACTTAATGCTATTAATTTAAGGAAGGTCGTTAGCCAAGTGGTTTACAGAATAAAGTCTCTGTGCCAATTAACTGCTGTCAGCATTGATTTTAGATTATTTATTAGCAGAAGCAATTAGCTTGCTGCAAATGCTGTGAAAACTCACTAACTAGAGAACAGCCATAGAATTTGCTCAAATTACTTTAAAGGCTGGATCTCCATCTTTACAGCGATTCAAACTGCTTTTCAGAAAAAAGGGAACATGTTAAGAATTTAAATAAAAAAATTTACTGAGAACTATGCATACTTTAGGGAGTGTAATTAAACCACTTCATTATTACAGAGTTTTATTTACAATGCACTCAAGTGGCTTTATAGCTAATACATGGGCTTAATTAAAAAAGTAATCACTAGTAAAGTATCATTTTGGTGGTTAACAGCCAACATGAGAAGCAGCTTAACTTTAAAACAGAGATAGCTGAAGTTATGACAAAGAGCTGATATGTATAGAAATTATAACGTATTTTACAGTATCTTAGGCAAACCTTTTCTCCTAGATATGCTGACTAATGGCCATGTTCAACTGAAGGAGGGGGTTGTTTGTTCTTAAGTTTGCCATTGGCATAAACTGCAAAACTGAAAAGGTCAGCGGTCAAAAAATTAAGTTGTCTCAAACACATTTATCCCTGCTAAAATAACTTATGGTGTATGTTAACATGACTTTTATACCATTATTTAGCTAGTAAGAAACTAAAGTTTCAGCCAATCTGAATATACAGACATTGTAGGAGTTTTTGCTTTAGACAGACCTCAGAATTATAAACAGACCTTACAAGCTAAGTAAAATTGACTCAATTCAAAGGATACACAGTATTCATTTAACAGCTCACTCCTACACACACTACCAGAAGTTTAAGACAAGTAATACTGCCCAGGCTGTTAATTAAGGACTGTTGAAACAAAAGGGAGTGAAGAGGGAAGTAAAAATCAATTTCCTAAACTTGTATTTCAGCAGGACTTTGGACTTAACCCACTAACTTCGTAAAACAAATGCCACACAGTGCAATAAGATCAGAATTAAGGACCTAATAGGAAAAATAAAGTATTTATTGCTTATAAAAGTGAAAGCCATAAGCCAGACCTTTATATGAAGGAGCAAGGTTAGCAAGGTGAAGCTGCAAAGCAGGGAAGTATTAACAGTCAGTGTCAATATCTGCCCCTCAAATCAAATTTAAAAAAACCCAAGTCACTTTACATCAATGAATGTATAATGTATACAATTGTCTTTATAGCCACACAGGAAAGAGAAACACTCTTCTGCAGAACTGTTTTTTCCCCACCCTGAAGGTCACTTAGAACACTCCACCATCACTTGACACCTTCCTTATCTAACACACTTCTTGCTATAGGAGTGTTAGATAGGATGGTAGTTATTTGTGGATATATCAAGTTTTGCAAAAACAGTAACATTATTTTGAAATGGAAAAGTTTAGCTCATCACAAGACTCAGATGTCAAAGTTATTCTTCACATTATATAGTTATTGGATAATTCAACAAGTTACTCTTCATATTTTAAAATTCATAGATAGCTTTTTAATTCTAGTCAGCTGAATCCAAACAAGAGTTCATTCAGCTTCACAACGGACTCTACACGTTTCTTGAGAATATATAGAAATTGCCAAGATTTCTATAAGCACACTCACAGTTCTCACGGTTTTACTTCTAGGACACATTTTTCTAAAATCAATTGAAGTTTGGCTAGTAATATCAAAGAAGGAATCACACAGATGAAAGTTCTCTTACTCTTTGAGCAAACTAGTATAGTTACTAGAAGCAAATAAGGGCCTGCATAAAATTTAAATAGCAACTATAAGTTCGCATAGCCAAAGAAACTGGCTTATGCACTGCCATAGCAAGCACATTTATAAATGCAAATCAACATACTGACTTCTGGATTTTTCACCATCTTGAAGCATAACCTTGGAAAAGTTAACCTAGTGCTGAGCACTGGCTCGCTAACACAGCGAATTGCTCCACACCCTCTGCTCTTTTTCTGTAATACACTCTTCGAGATCCAAAAACTTCTCCCACAAAAACATTTCCTACTGTCTGCCAAGGGCTAATTCATAGTCCGTTATTATCAAGCTTAAATGCTGAGTAACCAGAATCACAAGTGAAGTCTATGTGAAAGTTAATACCAGCCTAATCATGGATTTTTCAAACTTATTTCATGGAATCAACCACATCTTAATAAAGAAGCATGATCATGTACCACATTCTCTCCTATGAATAATTGCATGGATGGCCTCCTTTCCAACTGGCAACCAAACAGAATTCCTGTGGCAATGACATCAGTTGCCTATACTGAAAAGTAATTCGAGCTATTTATGTTCATACAAAGCTACAAGATGCATTTCAGTCTACCATGTAAAATACGCAAGTACACATAGCAAAAGTTTCCTTAAAATAGGAAATAAATCATTTATGCCACAATAATCAAGTGCACTCTCAATAGATCCAGGCAAACAGTAAAAAGTAACTGTTTTGTTTAAACACTGCATGAAAGAAATACCTCAATCATTCATCAGCTTCCAATCACACATTTGCAGTACTCCAGCATATATTGCGTAGACTGGGCTTATGTAACCATCAACTCCTAGTAGAGGTTCTTTTCACATACTGAAGATAATCAAAATATCTACAGTTTTCTATGCCTGGAAGGCTGAAGGTATAAAGTTAATTAATAAAACAGCTATTTTAGAAAAAAATGCAACATACGAATTTTGTTATTACTAACATAACTCCAAGGCAGTCTTGAAATCAGACTTTTTTTTCCTTAGAAAATTAACAGAAGCAGCTTTCTAAATTCTTATCTGAAATGGCTAGGAAGCCTGTCCAAGTCTAATATTACACTCAGCCTACTGTAACAGAATAGCTGAGCAAATTTCAGCAGAGTTTAATTGTAACATTAACGAAGTAATTACTATACTATCTTCACAACTCTGTCCTCCAGCTAAGAACTATCCCACCTTTAAGACTGCTGCTCCAGGTAAAGTCTCCACTAATTCCCACCCGGAGCAGCTTAATACATGTCCTGTGCCCTTGCTTTAATACGCTTAACCCTCTGAACTTGCTCATCTATACACATTCAGACTTAAGGGCTGACATCCTCATTAACTGAGGACTCTAAGGCCAAAATTACAGCAACACAAACACAACCAGAGTATCCCTCACAATCAAGGAGGGACAAAAAAGTTGTATCCTGAAGTAGTGCCTTAATTATAGGTAATGAACTTAATTCCTACCCCCAATCCACAAAGAAACACTCAACATGTTTTAAAGCATACACCCAGAAAAAAACATAGCATAGAGAGTCAGTTCTGTGGGAAATAAGTATTACACAAACTTTGAGTTGAAGTACAGGACAGACAATATTAATAGACATTTCCAGATGAAATACCTATATTTCTGTTTGTCTAGCATTTTACCCACATGAATATCTATGTGATTATGCCACCAAAGACTGAAGTCTTTTGAACAAAACTGAAGTCCTATTAAGCAGCTCACTGCACAGTCACTAGGGTATTATATCTAGTAGATGAGGAGTTTAATCCCTTATAGGTACCCTTCAGCATGTAAGTAATGTCACTAGGGAAAAGGTGGACCACATGCCTGTAAAACAAGTAACCATAACATTTTTCAAGAGGACAATTGTCTTTAATGGAAGTTTTCTCCAGCAATTGGGTAGCTGAATTGCAGTAAAATGAAAAATCATAGCTGTTGTGACAGGCTGACAGTGGCTAGACAATAACGTGCATTACAAATAAACAGGAAATACATAATTTACTTATCCCAGATACTTTGAGGATCACAATCTTAGTAACTAATCCTATTTGCAAACTCGGTAGCAAATCAGAATCCAACAGGGGAAAAAGAAAAAAAAACAAACTCTCTCCCTCCTCCCTTCCCATTATTTTACTTGGTAAAACAAAACAAAAACCCTTACCAAAACAAAAACCCTTACCAAAACAAAAACCCTTACCAAAACAAAAACCCTTACCAAAA
>JAOXNO010000078.1:35230396-35241160 GCA_028565335.1 Limnodromus scolopaceus | reverse complement strand
CAAAACAAAAACCCTTACCAAAACAAAAACCCTTACCAAAACAAAAACCCTTACCAAAACAAAAACCCTTACCAAAAGTCCTAAAGAAGTTAATTCAAAACAAAACCAAATCTGAATACTTCCAAAACCAAATTATTACAGAATGTAATTTTATGAGTGTTTTTATATGAAATACAAATTATATTCTGTCTCATTACCTGCATCCACTTTCAGCTCATTTCAACATGCTAGGTTTCATGTATGATGATCTAATTTTATTGCTTAATTGAATACCTTTAAATGATGATGAAACTCCTGAGTAAAAAATACCAACACTGCACTGATTCAAGAGGCTGCAGTAAGTCTACTGTTTCTAGTTCCTTGCTAGGAACCAGGCATCCACAAGATCAGGAAGTAGTCATGGACTTTTTATTCCCCTCCAATTGAAAAATAGCTGAGTTACAGGTTATCAGACTTCCCAGAACTCTGTTTTACTAATCCTATTTAGAAGTTTGCCTTTAATGATTACAACATGACATGCATATATATTAATAGCAAATTATATATCCAGGTTTAAACTCTCCACAGTTACAGTATAATTTCTATATTGTTCACATAGCATTCATACAGTTTTATTTTTAACTACTGCCCACTCTTCTACAGTGTGTGGTTTTTTTATTTTTTGCATATGGAAAATACACATTTACATCTTGTTTCAACAGAATCAATTCCCAAAGCTTTCCCCTTCATAAACCAGCTTTTTCCTGACTAATCTTTTATTCAATACCTTTTCTCTAAAGTGCTTCTCACATTTAAAAAAAAAAAAAAAATCAGCATTACTAGTTCTTCTAGATTAAATACAAAGATTTTCTGGATTACAGAAAAATAAACTTATTTAACTGAAATGAAAGCTTTAAATTTAAGACTCCAAAAGCTGTTTTGCTCTCCATTGTGCTTTTTCTGTTCCAAGAACTTTCCCTCCAAAGCTACTCATTGACTATGTAAATTGGAGAGATTATCTAAATTCAGTTCAACAGTTCTCATAAAGTTAATTAAAAACATAGTTATTATACTCATTTATTTTGTTCTCAGAAAATGTAAGCCTCTCCAACCCCTTTTTATCACCTCTACCACCAAAGGACACTTCCATTTAATATATTCCTTAACATAAAGATTAGCAGACATAAATATTAGCAAATCCTCTTTACCAAAGACAATGACATAATTAGGTTACAGGTTACCATTTTTACTTCTACATTTTAGAAGTGAAAAAAAAAAAAGAATGGAAGATCAGTGAAATCCGTTTCCCCCATAAAGGCCATATAATACCAGGCTCTTACCTGGCTCCTTTTTGGTAGCTTTGTTGTGGGTTTTCTATTAGTTTAGCTACCATGACAAAATTCAGAAGGCATGACACGAACACTTTGGAAAACTCATTAACAACAAAGCTTCATAACACAACCTTTGGAGTTTTTTTAGGGGGAGGAGGTGGTGGTGTCGGGTTTTGGTTGGTTGGGGTTTTGTTGTGTTTTGGTGGCGGTGGTTTTTAAGTTCTGCCTTGCAAGACAGAGATTATGCCAACAATGAGTAAACAGAGAACTTCCTTATTGAACAATTAAGTAGAGAGGAAGCAGCTTTCAGTGTTACAAACTTCACAAAAAGTGTAAGTTATTCAAGACCCAGAATCTTTTCCATCCTAAATTTGTCTTATTGAGATTAAGCATTGATCCAGTTGAAACTAATACCTGTTTTATACCGTTAACGCATCCACACAGCTCACAAAATAGATGACGCCAAGACAACTGACAGGATCGATACACGACAAGATACATTTTTAGAGGAAAATGTAATGGAAAAAACACGTAGTACAAAATTAAGACGGAGAAGGATGGGAAATAAGTGGGTGATGCATTTAAGACACAAACAATAGTCTGTTACTTGATGAAAAAGTGAATCCAGACAAGATGGAAGTCCTTTGTGCTATTTATGAACAAGACATTAAATGACAGAGTAACTATTAAAGATACAGTTGCACTCTATCATCTTAAATCAGTGCAACATCTAACACTTTTTATAGTCCTGAAGTAAAAGAAGTAGTCAGCAATGAGTAGGTTAAAGCACACATTTTCATTCTCTGACAAAACAGAATCACTATCCATAGATCTAGCAACACTAAAACAGTGGGTTACAAGGAGACAATGTATTCTCATATGCAAGCAGTCCATTTTGGGGTAAGGAAAACCTTGTGTGGTCCTAGAAAACATACAAAAACAGAGGAATAGCAATAGTAACTTCCCCTTCTCCACTCTTGTTCTATATATTACAATCAAGTTGTAGAGATGCAAAAACACTTCAGTGGACTATAACAACTAGCTTTTTGTGAAGTTTTACTTACTATTTTTTTCTTTTGAGACTTTAAATCTTCCAGCGCATCATCTAAAAGAAGGACACAATACATTAGTTTTCAAATATAACAGATAATTTCAGCACACTTTAAACACTGAGTTTGCTTTGTGAAATTAAGAAAAAATACGCACTGACCACTACCAACCCTGCAACATTAGTAAACTTTGCATAAAGTAACTGAAGTTTTTATGTGAAAATAAATCATTTTAAATATTGAAACTGCTTATAAATTATAGCCGACTGTTATCACTCTAGAGTTATAACTATTAAAAAGTTTTATGTACCATTTCCTCATTAAGCAAACCAATTCTAGCCAGTGCCCTGCTTTGACCTACATTAAAACTGTTACAACAATGGACCAAATACACTTAATCTCACGAGTCAAACTACAGAAAAAAAAAAGCTTGAGGCCTGAGTATTAATATATCTATTTGAGTACCAGATTTACTGGCTTCAGTATTTCACATAAGCCTCTTAACATACGCTAGTTTCAAATGCCAGGTCAATTCTGGGCTTCAAATCTCAATCTCATTCACCCTTTCAACACTTTCAGACTACAGCAAAACCTCCAGTTCTGTAAGAAAAGCTACCAGAAGGTTATTTTGCTACTAGATGTTAGGAGTCTGATACAACTAGTAGGCACAGTATCCAACCACTCTAAAAGGAAGGGAAAGAAGAAAGGTCAAACACACATAGGATTTTCCTTTAAGTCAATGCTTGCAGCTTGGCACTCATGGCACACTGTAATAAACCATCGCCTAATACAGAAGATATTCTTTTCATAAGTCCATTTTCTACTACCTGCTTCACAGCAAGTAGAGTTTAACAAAAACTTTACAACTTTTTCCCCTTCTCAGCTCTACTGGGCACCAGCACTTCACTTCTTGTAAGATATAGCTATTTTTAATCCATTTTTTTTTCAGTTTTCAAAAAAAGAAAAAGTTTCATAAAATGACAAGAATCAAAACTAACAAGCTAAATAAATATATAAAGATACAAAAAAAGTATGTCAGTATGCTGTACACTGTTTAAAGTTACTTCAGGAACACCAGTTACTTGAAATTAAGGGACACATAATTACTTGAACTTTTCCAGAAATGTAGGAACCCATTCTGATAAACCACTTCATTAAATTTGCAAAATACTAGAACTGGGCATGTACATATTTGGAAGTGTACGCAGTGAAAGGGGAACTACAACAATCCACTGTTAGTTCAGACAAATAGGACATGGAACAATATCATATTTAGCACAGGGCTGGATCACAAAATATAGATAATTCCAGGAATTGTGCATCTTCATATCAATAAGGTATCTTGCTCCACTAAATTTTACGTTTATATTAGAACACAGCCTCTCATGTAGCCCCATACAGGTTAACATCTTGAAACACACTGCAGTGCAGTATGGTATCATGCAGACAAATGGCACAATACAGTCAACTGTCAAGTTTCTTAAGAAACAGAAGCTGGTTTTGGTACAGAAATGCCTAAAACATCTTCAAGCATTGCTTCCCACAATGCAATGCCATCAGTTTAAAGTGTGGGAGTTTGTTTCTGATCACTTTACCTCCTGTGTTAAACAAGAGCCTCATGAAACACCTGCCCCTTCAAACATGGCCAAATAGCAATTAGTGCAAAACACTCTCAAGAAACCAAAATATCTTAATTAAACTTACAGGGAAAAAAAGAAACCTAACTCATAGTAGAGAAGTCAATACCTGCAAGATACCTCATTCATTCTTCCCACGCTTTGGGGCATATCAGCCTAAATCCTCCTCAACAGCTGTTTGCTTGACCAGTCTTAAAAACTGAAATGCCGTCATCTCTCTGCATCGCCCTCCCTAGCATTTCACTAGGAATTGTCCTCATTCAGAGCATGGTTCCCAGAACCAGTGTACGCTGGATACCCAGTATAGAGCTTTATAGTATTAAATAACCGTCTCCAGTAACTCAGTGTGTTATATTAATTTATCCCAGAATAAAAGGCCAGCTTTGAGCCATTCAGTTGCCAGTTTGCTCTCTCGGCTATGTTTTCTCCTGCTTTACTGCTGTAACTCTTGCACTGCATATTCGTTTTCTCTTTTCCAAATAGAAGACTTTTATCTTTGAGGTTAAACAGTTTCTTTTTACCCAATCTCTGGAGCAATGCAGAAATAACTCCTTTTGGCATGTTCTAACATCTACTAAAATCCTTTATACACAGGTTCAAACAACGCACTGGACTTGCCTGTATGCTAAAAACAGCAATAAAGACATTTAAGCAAACTAGAAAAAACATACATACTTTTTTTTCTTATCCAGCCATGAAATGCAAATATATATTCACCTTAGAAATGAATCACACTGCACCACAGAATATATCAACAGTTTTATTTCTACATAAAAATGTATGTAGAATATCAAATGCAAACATTAAGTTTAAGAAAAATTCCAAAAGTGATGTTTAACTCGTAAGCTGTCACAAATTAAATACATCATGTTGTTCTGCAAGTCATAAAACATAGTGCAACATTGAGGTTTTCCTGTATTATTGCTCACATCACCATGAGATATTGTTACAGGCTGGACTGCTTTCAAAGAAAGTCTGAAATGAATCCCAACTACTGCAGACATGTGCCACAGATGCCGTTTTTAAATTTTGCATTAGAATGAATCTGCATGTTCTTTAACAACTTTATATATATATATTTGAACACCTGCATTAGTCTCTTTTGTTACATGACTCCCGATTTTCCTTAGCTCTCAAAACAGCATAAAACCACCTGCTTATCCCTTTTCCACTCAGGAAAACATAAGCATGCTTTTGAGAGCTTGGTAGAGAAAAGCTATCTTCACAAACACGTTAAACATATCTGCTATAAATCTCTTATACATAAAGACAAAAGATCAAGACTGCTAGAATTCTTGTAAGATGCAAGTATTAAGGGAACCGCTACTATTGTTTATACTTCCTTTCCCTCACTCCTACACTACATTTTACTCCATTACACTTTGAAGCATGCAAAGATGGGAGAAAAGTTACCACAATTTTCTAAGTGAAGCAACAGATTAAGCAGTTTACTCCCCATTCTTTCAAGAAATGTGTGGTAGAAACAGTTTGGCTAACATTACCCATTTCAGCATCAACTCTTATTTTCCTGGAAGCCAAATTACCCAAACTATTTACATTTTTATAGCAAGCATCATTTCCAACTAGTTCCATATTCAAAAATAAAAATAACACACAGAAAAAATACTTACTATTCCTTTCTGTCCTTTTGGAAAAGAAAAAAATGAGCAGTGTTCTTATACACCAGATTCTATAAAACAGAAAGAAGAATTATATTAATTAAAATATATTATAGTAACCATTTCTGAAGTCATTTAGCAAACAGGATAGCTAATGCAGAAGACTTACCAGATGAGATTTAACTTTGCAAATACAAAGAACAGAATTTTTCAAACAATATTTGTACAGAAAACTAAAAATTAAATCAACATCTTGTCAACAGGACTTCAACATTGACCTAAATAAAATCCTCCTGTCTATTAAAATTTAACCAAGTATTACTCTAGGTAGAAATACTAAGGAAGCAGCAACAAGTAAGATCATCACTTGCTAAAATGTTCAGTGGGAACTTTTTAAAATCAAGGTATGTGTAGCTAGCTGAAAATTACTTAGTCATCACTTCTTATTTGAGAGATTTATGATGCATGTTATCCAGAAAACCAAGCTGACCAGCTAACGCCCAAAATTAAGACCTAGGAGATTTGTGGGAAGAATTCAATACCAATGAAAACCATGAGATATGGCTACTGTACAAATGCTCTCCCAAGCAGAGTTAACTGACCTGACTCCTGGCAATTTTACAGAGCTCTGAATCCACTCAGTTTCTGCAGGGTTTCAGCTGACTTAGCTTAAACAATGGATCAGTTTATCTGTGCTCAAGACAAAGATAAACTGATCTATGATCATTTTATATTTGCAAGATGTCTCCTCAGTCATCAGGACTTACTTGTTTTAAAGCTTAGAAATGCTTATAATTATTAAGCTGACACTTTTCCTGCCTTAATCAGCCTAAGCCAAGTGGCAAATCTCATACTTCAAACCCTTCCAAGCATCTTATCCAAAACCCTCCTAGTGCCAAGAACTATACAACAAAGCCTTAAGTGGCAATGTTTCATTTAAGGAAAAAAAAAATCTTAAAGGCTAGAAAGGTTCTCTGAATAATAGCTAACATAAGAAAGCATGCAAAAGGCTATAAGATGTCAAATAGAGTTTCAACTTAATTCATAAGAACACGTTTTGCAGTTATATAATGGCTGCCCAGCTCAAAATGCTTTTAAGTATTAACACCACAACCTGAGTTAGGCAAGTTAGACAAGGCAACTGGAATGCTAGCATAACCTATACAAGGTCAGAGAAACAAGTTTAACTCTATTCCACATTCAAAGGTGTGCTGTAATAGCTACTCTAAGAATACAGATGGCTTTGCCCACTTACACAATGCAAGATATATCTCTTCATAAAGTATCAAAAGAAATTAATGTTTTACAGGGTTTTAATAGCCTTAAAGACTACGTTACACAAGCAAAAGCATTATTTCTTTTTTTACTGTATGCTTAATGAAGAGTTGTCTGCCTAAAGCTGTATTCTAAGCTAACAGATATATGGTAAGACCTCATGAAATAAAAAAACATTTCTTCTTTAAGAGCTTCAAGGTGAAAGTTTAATAGTAGACCACTTCAGACCAATGCTACAAAATAAAAACATATTTCTCTGAAAATCAGAACATGCAAGATGAAACAATCTAATTCAAATTAAAATCATTTCAAGAAGAGCATTCTTCTAATGTGCTAACATATTTCTTCAACTTCTGAGATGTTTCAATATACATTTAACATTAATGATGCTATATATTCCTAGAACCTAACTCGCTCTACCAGCATCAGTAACTTGCTGAGATCCTGAGGGAACGACCTAAGGCATAAATGAGTTGGTCACTGACTGCATGCTGGAAAAGGCAGACATATTCCAGTTTGATTAGGGCTGAAAAAATCTCTAGAGGTATTAAGGGGTGGCACCAGGCATTCAGCATGGAGTCACCTCCTGACCGAGAATGAAGACAAGCTGGCAGTTGTTTGCCGTTCATAACCACTAAAAAAGCTGAAGGGGAATGGCTTAAGAGAAAAATCAGATAAACAGTTACAAGTCATAAGAGAACAACAGTCTAATTTTAAACATGAGTAAGCCGATATCCAATTCAGAATTTTATAGAAACCCACCATTCCAAAAAAAAAAAATATACACTCAACTATTAGAGGACAAGAACTAGAGAATAAAAATCCAATGTGAGAATTCACACTACAGCACTAGAAGCCATCACCTTCAAGTAATAAAAGTTTTCATTTCTATACTAATCCTAAAATACCTAAGTGAAGGGAGGCTGGCAATACTACTTCTAAAAGCCTGCCCTGTTAACATGAGCAAGCCTCACATACTAACAATGAAAACTTTCAAGTCCTTGTCCTTAAGAACAAAATCAATTCATATTGCTGCCAAAATTAATTTGAGCTTTAACTTCTATATTAATCCTTTCCAGTCAAGATATTGCTGCTCATCTATCTCCTCAATGGGATTCTGTAACAGCAGTATATTAGTACATCATACTGTGTTGCACATAACATACAAAAAGCATCTTCAAGTTTGTTTTTTTTTTTGCATATTACGTTAAGCTGACCCACACTAATCAAACTTGCAAAGCCTTAAATATTTACATTTGACTTCGTCTTTCAAGTCTAAAGCTAGGGCATTGACAAGTTCACGTTTTCATACTAAGATGCTGTGCCAATATGGACAGTACGATCTTCATTTCAGGCAATTAGTAAATGCACTGTGCTCCCCATCGCCAGGAAAGATGCTCAGTAGGCTGCTTCTCCTCCTTGATGGTCTGGAGGAAGGGGAGGCACAGAAGCCACTGTTTAGTGAGGTGGGGGCCCATTTCATTATTTTTAGTAAAGTTATCATCTTAGAAATCAAAAGCCACTCATGAGGATGAGCAGCCAATCAGCTCACTGAAACAAAAAAGTATACAATACTTTCTCCTATCCTAACATCATTGGATGTGAATATTTTCTGGTTGAAGAAAACAGTCAATAATTTTCCAGAAAAACAGCTAATTATGTAAAACTAGTCCTCAACATATTTAGATTGATGACGTTTCAAGTCAGTTCTGTGTTAACAGTCACCTAATATGTAAAAGTAAGTCTCTCCATTCATTCTGGTATTTTTTCCCCAATTTTATCTACTGCATTTTACATACAGGTAACATACCTTAAGTCACTTTGATACAGTCGACATACTTTTCCAAATAGCAGTAGAAATAAAGCCCCAGATAAGACTCTTCTGCTTATATTACACTACCCTGCAGGTGTTCAAATACACATCTCTCCCTAGCCCTAGTATAATTTTGATAAGCCAAGTTACTTTAGATGTTAACTTCTTCTGATAGTACGACTTAGTTCTGCACTAAACTGAGACCCATGAGAGACATTTCCCTCAATGAAAGTGTCTGCCCAACAATTTGGATTTATTAAAAAAAAAATTCAGCAAGTTATGACAACTCAAGGATTGTCAAAAGCAAACCCAAACCCCCTGCTGAGATGTGTTTTCCACCTCCTTTTATTAAAAGGACAGCAGTTTAAAAAAAAAAAAAAAAGAGGTATGTTTACTTACATCAATGGAAATGCAAAAAATGGAAGTGTCATAATCAACCTTGCCGTCCATTCATCAGGAAGACACCAGAAATATACAATTAAGCAGGTGATAAGGTAAAGGAGTGAAGAGTAGAGAAGCAGTCTTCCAACCCATAGTTTCTGTAATCTCTGATTTTTTTCTCTAAATTCTTCTAATGTCTGTATTTCCTGTAAACAAACAGAGTTCAACCTTATTAATGAAATTAGTTGGTGGTTTTACTAAGCTGTCTTTAAGTGTTTGCTAAAATTAGCCTCATCAATTTGATACTTGGTTTAAAAAGTCAGCAGCTTTTTGATAAATAACAATATTTGCCAAAGATAGCTTCCATAGCATAAATACATAAACCTATTAAGGTTATGATATGGGCCACTTGCACTGTATTATCAGTAACACATCACTATTGGGAAGAAGTATCACAAATCAGCACTTTTTTCCTATTTGTAATGTGTTAGTATGTTTGGAACAAGTTGAAAATGCTAATATGTTATGAATGGCAGTCCTTACAATCACATAAATCACTACCAACTATATTTCGCATCCCAAAACTTTCATCAGGCACCTGTAGAATTTCAAATGATTCTAATACTTTTCTACTAACAGGATAAATTGCTGAAGCAATCTCTCTTCTCATCACTTCACTCGGTTTCATTTCAGTATTTTCCTCACAGTAAGAGTGAAATCCTGAACATCTCAATGATGATTTTGGCATATTAATATGTGATTAAGCAATGCTCCACTATGTTATCATTTTGACTGCATTTCAAGTGACTAGTATTCACACTTTCATTAAAGGGAAAACAAAAAATATCAACAGCATATTTCAAAACAGTTAATTTCCCCATAGAGTACAGACATCTGTCACAAATTCTGGAAAAAAAAAAAATCAGAATTGATTATTGAATGATCTATTCAGTTATTCTGCCCCTGACCTTACTTATAACCAGCTTATACAGCTGGTTATAAGCTGTATACTTATACAGCTACAATTCTTCCACTTAAAACCATACATTGAAGCTTTTCTAATGAGCCTGATGAATGGAACCTTGCATTAGTGACATTTTCCATTATATGGGAGTTTAACCATTACTTACAATTAAATTGTATAGTCAAGCCAGCTTCACATTCATTCCCATTTCAGGCTCTCTAAATTAAATATTTAAACTGTAGTTTCTTACTATCTATTATATGGTATGGTTTTTTTCTACATGACTAATAGTAAGGGGGGAAAAAAGGTAGCAGTTCATCTGAAACTCAGAATCTCTAGTACATCCAATTGGAATAATTACCAAAGTAATTTAAAATTCCATGACAGTGTTTTACCTAATGTAAAAGAAATACAGCCAGCAAAAAGGATCTTTCTAAACAAAAATCAAACAAAACACCAAAAAGCAAATACATACCTTATCAATTTTTTCTAATACTTCTACAGTAGAAGGCTTTGCCTGCTTACAAAGGAAAGAACAAAGATGTTAACCTGACAAAAGTCAATATTTTGAGGATTACTGTACATTAACAGTTTTCTAACAAGACGACTTATTCATATAGAATCATAGAATCATCTAGGCCGGAAGGGACCTCCAAAGGTCATCTAGTCTGACACCCCCCCCCCTGCAGCCAGCAGGGACACCCCCAACTAGACCA
>JAOXNO010000078.1:35188341-35209714 GCA_028565335.1 Limnodromus scolopaceus | reverse complement strand
TACTCCGTGGATCAGTTTTGGGTCACCTGTCCTGTCCCCTCCTCCCCACAGGTACAACCCCTCTATGCTTTTCTGTTCCCAACCCTCCAACAGCGCAAATAACAGAATTAGCTGCCCTTGGTTGTTACAGCAATAAGTACAAGCAGGAGCCTCTCTGCACACCATTCCGTGGCATTGACTATAAACACGGGTCTTATCACTCTGAGAACAAAGAGTTTTCTGCACAATATGCTGTTAATTTCAGGGCGTTAGAAGAGGCTTAGCTAAGAAGTAAAATTACTGCACAGAAAGTTGGTTGTATTTTACCTCAAACCAGGAAACCTTCTTACACACAAAGTTCTCCATAGGACACGTAGTGCTCCCATGTCCTCATCCTGTCCATACTGTCTACACAGATACTGTGAACTTGGGAATTCAAGAGAAACATTGTCTCAGGTCTCAGTCCCATGGCCTGGATCCGGATGATTCACAATTACAGCTACAGACAATTGCAAGGAAAGGGGAAAGTACATCTGAAACCCCCCTTTAAAATGTATAGATGCAGTGCAGCGAGCACATCTGCTGTGGGGCAATAGAGTACGTTCACTGCAGATGGGGTCTTTAAAGAATTTATCTACTAAGCCCTTACCATTCAATTGCCATTCAGGTTCTGTGAAATAAGAGTCTTATTTATTGATCAAATTGGGAAAAAAAGCACATCCCTAACTTAACAACTCCTCTGCTAGTCTTAAGTTGTTCATCCAACAAGAAGCTTTAAGATCAGGTTTTTATTTTTTACTCTAGGGAAAACATATTTTTCGTTAATGTAATAGCTTAACTTCTGGTCCTGAAATTTTCAAAGATTGGTCAAAGGCAGATACACAAGCATTTGGTGTGAACAGTGTAAGTCTGAATATCAGGGACAATGGACAATGAGGTCTTCTAGGAGGTGTTGGAAACCTTAGCTGTACAGAGTACTATTTGCAGTACCTAAAATGAAGACTAAAATTCATATGCAGACAGCCTGATGGCTGTAACTGTGCAAATTCAGGTGTTTTCCTGGAGTCATGAATTAATTTTCAGTTGTTCATTTGTGTTTCCTCTTCTGCCATCAGGTTCCCGGCAAGCTTAGCCTTCAGCACCATTTTAGGCTCCAGCTTTAGCCGTAGACCAATAGAGCTGGTGATGTGGGTTGTCTCTCTAGAGGAAATTAGAAACCAACCCTGAATATGGAATAAAAACTGAACATAAAAACAAATTAAAGTTTTACTAACTTCATCAAACAGTCCTGAATTTCCTGCTGTATAAAGAGGCTGTGCTGGTAAAGGTTCTTTGCAAGAAGGCTACTGCTCTGAGGAGTCCGAGATCCTCCTTAAGAGCACTCACAGTCTTCCCAGAAATAAAAACAGGCTATGAACACTCAGCATTTGCCTGTGATGGTAGTACTGAATTCCTCAGGCTCTGGCTCTTCCCATGCATCCAACCAACCAAGAAAAACAAGCTCTACAATGATACAGAAGTGTCTCCATTTCCATACGTGTGACACCGATGTCTCTCTTACTCAGTTTCACTGCCATTACCCTTCCTATTCCCCATTTTGCCATACACAGTCTGGCTGTCTCTGAAGTCAGAAGTAAGACACTGCAGCCTTGAAAATATGGGGCAGGAGGGGGATTTTGCAGATGTTCCAGTACTTGGGCAAATTCTCCTTGGCAGCATTCACATCCTCTCTTCTGTTTGCTCTTTTGACTGTCGTACTAAGAATGTTTGCAAAACAGGTAATTTGGAGTAAATATTGCAAAATACCTGCAGTCAGTGTACATGTGAGATATCAATTTCTAAGTTACATTAATTGCTCGAGAAGTCTGAATCAAATAGTTATCAATCAGCCTTAGAAAGTAAATATTTTGAAGCAAAATATAACAGAGGCACTGGAGACTGAATTTTGTCAAGAAAATAAATGGGTATTTATTACCTTCAGAAGTTTTATGAAGGAACTCCAGGTGCTGAATACTTCTTAAAATCAAACCACTTCTCACTGTGGAAAGATGGAGTTAGTTGCCTTAGTCAGAACCAAAATTGTTCTAATTTGCCCCATAGAATTTCTCAGCCAAGAGATTTCTCAGGACAAACTAAAACCAAAATAAGCGTCAGCTGTTAAGAATTTCTCTGTCTAAGAAGAATTTGGCAAAGCAATGGCATGGAAGGGATGAAGATTCATGAAAAAAGTATTTATTAACAAATCCTCCATTCTATTTCTATGGAATTCCAAGTAATTTTTCCACTGTTCAGCTTTTCCATAACCTCACTGAGGATGAACTTCCTCTCTTGTGCCAGTGGAGGAGCCCCTGGTTTGCTAGTTCTCAATAGGTGGCTCAGCGTGGCTGTGCTGGAACATGCTCCGTGGTACATACTGCCTTTTAGCAACTGTGAACTGCTCTTTAAGGTGTGCCTCGTCTGCTGCTGTCCATCTGCAATCATGTTCCACTCTTAATCTCTTCTTAGTCCTTTTGACTTTAAATCTTAATACCTTGTAGCTTTAAATGGTTCTTTGAGATTATGTTTGGAAAACGGTGAATTCACAAGAGACTTGATTTTAAAACTACAGGCTGGATGTAAACATTACCTACTATGCAGTCGTATCATGGACACAGGAACTGTATCTAGCTTAATCCCAGGGAAGAAAATCCCAGGATCAAAGCCAGACTTTGTAGACATATTTAATTATGTATTACTGGTAAAGCAATAAAAACTTACAATATGGGCTCTATTCACAAAAAGGACATTGTTTTGTCATGTTCTTCTTGTAAATTCCTTATGCATGACTCAAAGTGTCATTTTACATGAGATTCATAAAGACAAATGTCAGTTCTACATGGGTGTACCAATGTGTTACAGAGTTTAATGAAAAGCAAATGTGTATGTTGAAATCATATGTGTCATTAAGAGCATTTTTGCCCATAAATTGGAACTCCTATTATGGTCAGCAGACTGAGCTCCTATGCAATAAAGCTGCACTAGGCCTTCTGCATTTCCTGAAAAAGTATCCCAAATAATTTTGAAGTGCAGTTATTAAACACAATGTTCTCTAAGGGAACTATTATCTCAGGGAAGTACTTTGGGAAGAGTCCTTCCATTTCAAGTACTGTCAGAGAAAAAGTCTTGAACAACATATGGCACTAGAGACTGTCCTAAGAGTGTTCAATCTTTACAAGAAAAAGAAAGTTCAAGTAGCTGGTGGGTCAGAAAGTTCTGAAAGAACTAGGAGGTAAGTTATCAGGGAAAGAGTTGAAGGCCAGAAAAACGAGAATAGGTAGACGTTGAAGCGCTGTGACGTAGAACACTGACAACGTGCTGAATAGTAATTTTTGTAGGTATCACAGCGAGGCATCAATGCATCACAACTGTGTTAGAAAAAAATAATAGAAAGCTGGTTTTTAAATGCTGCTTTATGTCAGTAGTAAATGCAAATAAACCAGGATCTTTAAAAATATGAATTATAGTAACAGTAATGGTCAAAGATGAACGTACAGGAAATAGAGATGCTGCAATAATTCTTCATGTGGCATATTTAATCTCCCAGCCTATTGTGCCTTATAACCATACATCACCTAATTTCAGTTAACAAATAAACTCCCATAAACCAGAATTTACTGTTAAAGGGATAAGAGTGAGTAAATAATAATCAGATGAAGATTACCAGGAAGAAATTAGCACCTGAAAGAGAAAAGGACCCAGGGCTTGTCTAGATTTTTAATGGATAGTTAGAAACTCTAAAAACGTCACACAGACAGCCAGGAAGCAAACTGATAACATCCGTTCAGAAAGCAAAGGCAAGCACACATCACTGCTGTTTTGTAAAATACTCTTTCAAACGTGCATGCCATATGTATCACTGGCGTGTGTTGACTTTCCAAATGAAACCAGAAGAAGTTCGTCTGCCATGAAAGAGATACCTGGGAAAAATCAACTACTTTTAAAAGGTTATTAATACTAATGAACTGCATTTGATTCTTGGAAAGCAAATAGCATTCAAAGCTAGATTCTTAATTCTGATATACATCTTGGTTGATTCCACTATAAAATCTTTTATTGCAAAACTGAGCGCAAGTCAGACTCTTGGTTTTCAGTTGCTATTTCTGTTCATCTGTCTTTTGATTGCTCAGGGGAATTTGAAATTGAAATTTTCTTCCCTGCCAGCTTTTCCACACACAGGCATGTTCTGCTGGAGTGAAATATTTGTCCCACAGGAAAATACCATGGGGCTCAGACTCCCTTTATGTACCACCACCTTCCTTCCCCCCGCCCCACATCTCCCTTTCCTCCCTCCACGAGGATTTCCATTGTGGAGTGGTTGACAGAAACTGTAAGGAGGGGGAAATATTTTAGTCAGGGATAGTGATCTTCTTCCACCTATGCAGAGAAAGATCCAAGGTCAGAAGGCTTTTCTTCATTCATGGAGCTGAAGATGTAACCTTGGTCAATAAAAGTAAATCCTTACTGCCGATGAAGGGATGAACTGATGCCCACATTTACGCGCTGAGGTTTGTTTCTTGCTTTGTATACAGCTGTTGTCAGCAGTGAGTTTTCTTTTACAACTTTGGTTCTCAACGCTGGATAATTGGAGTTTGAGCTTTCTACTGGCCGAAGCCAGAGAGAAGCCAGGACATGGTACTGCAAAGGTGCAAGGCATCATCCAGGGAGAGCTTGAACTGGGGCCCAGCTGAGGGAGGCTCTACAGGGACCAGAAGATTGGACAGGTCTGAAAAATGCATCTGCCTTGACTTAAAGCCTTCTACTTCTGTAGGGTAGCTTTGATGTGACTGGGAGTTGTTCCTACTCAAAATATAAAGAGCCCATTCTGAAGGAAAAGTTATCACTTGTTTTAGATGCCACTGGCGCTAACTCTGATTTGTTGACCTTTTCTGTGTAGTGTAGGGGTAGATATTCTTCCATCTGCACAAAGCAGTATTTTCTTTACCTTTTTGTTTAGAAAAAAAATTGCATGCAAATCACATTAGGGATTCCTTTTATTCTTTTTCTTTTCTTTTTCCCTCTAACCTGAGTTAGAATTCAGTTCAGGTATATGTAAATTATCCCACAGAAAACTAAATATAGCAACAACTGAGAGAGATTAGATGAGATTGTGTGATGTTTTTGGTAGTTGCAATTAGACAGCCAGCAGCTTCACTTGTAAATACCAGACTTTAAAGGATAAAAGGCCAGTGAATGCTTCCTTCAGTAAAGTGCCTTGGGGGAAAAAAAGTACACTTTGTTTTCCAATTGTGCTTGAAAATAATTTCAGACAGCTCATTCCAAATTCATCATATTTTTTTACCACTGTATGAATGCAAATATTTAGGAAATGCTAAGAGGTTTGAGGTTTTTTCCCTTGAGTTAGAAAGAATTATCAGAATATTAGGATTCTCCTTGGAGTTAAATTTCCTCCTTCAGCGAGGGACTCGCCTAGGACTGACTGTGCCTTGCTTACACCTGTTAAAGCTTTATTTTGATGCTTTGTGTTGTGCTTATCCCTTGAGCTAGCGTTCTGCAAAGGCCTGTATGTAACTGAGATTCCGATTGACCTCATTAGGCTTTAGCTCAGGTCCTCAGTGAGAGGTGCACCAGCTCTGTCATGAGTAACTTCTACTCATACCACAGTGCTCGCTCAAGGGTCCCGGGTGGTTCAGTCGCTTGCTGCAGAGAGAGCTTACAGTGGAGGGGGAAAGAGGTCCCAGACAAATGAGATATATAAAATTAGTAAATACTAATGTTCAGTCATGGAGAGAGAAATAAAATTAACAAATGTTCATGTTTAATTATAGTTTTGCCTCACTACATTTTCTTGTTTTCTAGGTATTTAAGGGAAAGAGACCATGTCATGAACAAATGAAACCTCCAAAAAGATTTTGCACAAAATATTGGACGTTTTCTTACACACCTTGTCCCCTTCTTTTTTCTGCTAGGATTATTTGGCAGAAAACAGGTTTAAGATGTTCAATGGAAGAAAGTACAGCTCCCTTGGGATTCAGAAGTTGTTTCTGGTTTTGCTGCGAAATCTCTGGTTTTGGCTAGTCACACAAGGCATGTCACTGTTTTTCCATTTTTCAGATAAGGATAGTACAACCTATCTATTTTACGGCATTACTCTGAGAATTTCCAATTTTTCAGAATTAGTTTTGTGTCATTGGCTGAAGAGTTGTATAAAAAAGGAAGAGATTATGATTTTTTTTTTAAATATCTGCCTTTTCTGCTTATTTCACTGAAATTAGTTCATTTAGAGGGCTTCAGAAGTATGATACTGTAATTAAAATGTAACAAATAATGAATTTCATAATTTAAAATTTTCATAGGAGAAATGGGAAGAAATAGCAACATCATATTTTTATACAAATATTTTTATAATAAATATAATAGAAGAAAAATACTCCTGATTACGTTATATATTACATTATATACAAGGAGAATTATTTGCATATGTAAGGAAGAGCTACTGACTTTTTAAAAAGCAAAAAGAAGGATGATTCTCATACCTGACTTCAGAGGATAACCAAGTTCTTGATTTCCCTGTAATGTTTTGTATTCTTTAAGAATCCTGCTTAGATTTCATTTTCTGGTTCTGCATGGTTATTCTTTTGTGTTCTAGGTGCATTATAAAGAAGTACAATGTGTCTTCAAAATGGTGAATACTCTGAATTACTCTTCTGACAGAAGCAGTAATCCCCCCAAAAGCTGGAATTGTTCAAAACCTCACAGACAGACCAGGCAGTCTTTTAGGAACACAACCGGTGCTTTGCTTTTCAACTGGGGAGTCACAAACTTGTGTCAGGGCATCTCAGGCACCTGCTATTTCCATACTGCTGAATGGGAAAAGGTCTTCAGGAGCTACTAATGGAAATGGGGGGCTGGGGGGTGTTGATACAGAAATCTTGATAATAACTAGCTGAATATTAAGGTAAAGGCATTCTAACAAGCAAAATTCAAAATATCAGGCCATAGCCTTTAAGTTTTCCAAGATTGTTCCAAGGTGAAGCATGGTGACCTGTGGCCTTGCTTCAGTCAACAAGGCAGTTTGATTTGGCCTCTAGAAGTACCAGCTGGCGAAAAAGCCAGTCTGTCTTTGGGGGCAAGTGGCCAGAGACAAAAAAGGAGACATGGTCCCTTTCAGTGCAGTGTTGCTGTCTCCTTCCCCAGATTCTCATTTAAATAACCAAAGCTGCTGAAAATGTGTAAATTGGCCACCCTTTTAATGATGGGCTGTATTTTAGTATAAATTTTAGGAAATGCAAATTCAAGTCAGAATGTTGGGTTATCATTGGGACTTCATTTGATCTTTTTAGCAGCCAGATTTTATAGAGATGAAATTATGAAATGACAGCAAGACATGCATATACAATAGTGGAGGGACAAGAGGTATCCTGTCAAACAGGAACAAAACAATTGTGTCCTTGTGACAATATGAAGTTGGATACTGAAACGGAGTCAGTCTAAGATTTATGCAGTAAGAAAATGACAAACCTAAACAGTAAAATTCCAGACAGTCCATGCAATACCTAGGTCAAGATAAATGCAAAATATTACTTATTAAGACATCTTTCCGCAAAAGCAAAAAAAAAAAAAAATTGCAAATGAAGGTTCTTGCAGGAACTATGAACCAGATCATTTTGCACCATCTGGTAGCCTGGAGCCAAACGTATGTTTGACACTCCTCAATGAAGATTGAGTACTATTTCAATCCACAAAATACCTTTCATTAACCCATTTTTCAATTATACCTAGTGTATCTACATCTGAGGCTACAAAGAACATCTTGTTGGAAAGCGATGCATTTGTAACGCCACAGAGCACCTGCACACCGTCCCCCAGGCAGGTTGCACCTTTTTGTAAAGCCTTATCACATCGAGCACTGTAGGCTTTGTGCTGTCTTCAAAATCAACTCTGATTGAGCCTTTCTCTTCTGCTTGCCCCAGGAGTGAGGATGTGCCAACTGGAAACCCAGAGAACACAATGTTTGCGAGACCGACCAAGCTGTGCAGCACCAACAAGAAACACACTGGAGTTTTATAATGCAGTTATAATGGCTTCCCTGCATCTCTCTTCTGGGCATCATTAACTTTTCTCATTTACTGTGCAGGTAATTCCATGAACTCTCAGCTGGGGTACTTGGAATCACCCAAACAGTGAATGGGAAAAGTTTATAATACACAAAAGAGACAGGTGGGGGAGCAGTTATAAATCTATACTAGCAGTGTGAGAACCTGGTGGAAGAAACTGTAAACTCATTTCCAACCTGCTTCAATACAGGTTTAACAGTCAGAAGAAAAAAGGTTTATTATTTAAGCAAAGTTTAATAACAAGTTCATATTAAAGCTCTGTTTAAATAATAAAACATTTTCTTCTGGTTGTTAAAGCTATATGAAAGGTGACTGAGAACTGTTTTCATGCTCTTACGCTGGCCTCCCACCTGTTGGTGTCACAGATGACTTTACTTTCCAGCAAGATGGCAACTATTAGCACTCAGCTGAAAAGTACCAACTGTAATGAAAAATGCATGCTAGAATCCCACGACATGCAACAGTTTCCTACCACTGACAAAATACTTTTTTCCCATTAATTATTTAAATATTGGCTTAGCTGTGTTGATTTTGAGACCGTTTCTAACTTTGAACCTTGAGTTGGATGGCTCAACTGGCAGAATGTCTGTTTCTTTTTCAAGGAGACGGAGGCTCAAGCAGTGAGCAATATGCTATTGTGACGATAGCATAATAAATCCCCTTAATTTCCTTAATAAAACATTTAACTTAAATAGAAAAAAAAAAACCAAAAAATCAATAAGCGGGCAAGAGAGAAAAGTCACAGCAGCTTTGAGTAATCCCTAGAAGCATCTCCTCCCGCCTGCCTGCCAGCAAGTCACAGGTTATGCCTCCATTAGCAAGTATCACAAACCAACAGTGCTAGGACCTGACAGCTGCATCCTAAATATTTCAGGGGGTTTCTACTTCTGCTAGCTCTAGCTCAGTCCCGTGGGCTGAATGTCCATTTGTGGCCAGTGTGCAGGAAGATACCCTCCAGGATAGCTCATCTGAAATGAACCCAGTGTGCTCTGATGTTAGCCTACCCATGCGAAGCAAAGCAGAAAAAGGTAGACAACCAGAATATTCTCTGCAGAAGCATACTGAACTGCAACTCTATGGTAGACACACCCCGACTTATTAATCAAATTAATTTTCTCCAGATTGAGAATCCAGGTTGATGAATCTCAACATGCGTCAACCACTTTATGTAGAAACCTGGGTTTTAAATGACTGTCAGGCTGTAGCCCTCTTACCACCCAGTCGAGCTTCTTCGCCTCCATGAATGTCTCCAGTCAGGCACCCAGCCTACCACAGTGGAGCCAGTTCATGTCCCAAATCCTTGTTTATCCACCCACAACCTCAGCTCACATGCTTCATCTGAGACTTAGGTAATACTGAAGCATTTTTTTCCATACTGATACGCTACTGCCTACTCCACCTCAGGCATAATGAGACAAAGCAGGGACTTGATTTCATTTCCGTTCACAGCATCGATGAGATCAGCTCTAGAACAGTCCAGTCCCAGTAGCTCTGCTCTGCATCCACACTGAAACATGCTGAAAACATGGTCCAAGGATGAACAAAAATTAATAAAAAAATAATAGAAATTCCATACCTTAGGAAATTTAATTGATATGTCTAGTTTGTTAGACAAGATGCAACTCAATTACATTATTTAAAGTAACTCCATGGGAAACAGTAAAGACTACTGCAGATTACTTCACCCGACAGAGGAGCACAAACCAAGATCTGAAAGCAGAGGCAATTTCAAGGATAAGTCTGAAATGTAATCAAATGGAGGCACTCTTGAGCTAGCTTTAAACTCATTAGGCTTGGATGCTGGTGGCAGCATAGCCAGGGTAGCAGGGTGCTCAGCGTGGAGTAACATCAACTCCATCAATAGATGATTTATTTACCTGGGTTTTTGGATGGGTCGTGTAATTCACACCCGGCACTGAGCTGTTAGACCTACACCCCTGCCTTGTTTAAAGGTTATTAGAGTGTGACCGTATGAGCTGCAGGCAGGGCAGCGTAGATGCTGTTACAAGCTTTAACTCAGACGAGGGTGAGGAGTGGGAGGATGCTGTTTGTGTTCGCATTCATGCCATGTAGCTCTAATGAGTCACTCTGATGCTCCAGTGAGAGATATGTTGCAACATGTTGTCTCAGGGCCACTTATAATGAGACTGTTAAAGGCTATAATCAGAGGACTGCTAATGGGCCTGGGTTATTTTGTCCCTGACAGACCTTTTTGTAGGTCAAGTGCTGATACTGTTGGGAAGTCAAGTATAGATCAAAAATTCTTTTCAGTAATATATAGCTAGGGCCAGGGTATTACCTCAGTCAATCCCAATAGCCATCTGAATCCCATGAATCCTTGTTTCCTTGTTTCTTTATATGCAGAAGGTAAAGAAGGTAAGAATCCATTACAGCTGCAATCAATTCATGAAAAAACGTAGGTTTATTCCTTCTGTTCCTGTGACCAATGAGAGTGTTACTATGTTATGAGAAGTGCAAGAAAAGGAATGGAGTTCAAGCCCAAGTGCAGTTGGGATCCAAGCAAAACCAAAGTACTTTGTGCCTTGTGTAGTTCATTTTTTGCACAGGTTCCTTCAGTACTGCAATTGCCATTACCCCAGGTGCTTCATCTAACATCCCTGTCAGGCAGTGGGTCCTATAATTCATAAAATTTAACTCTAGCATCTCAGAAATTGTGCTAGCTTGATTTGGATCCCAGGTCTGAGGTGGAGGCAGTGGGACATTCAACAGAGCAATAAGGAAAATGTTATCCAACTTAATACTGCACAAGGACCCCATGGCAAATCCCACCTGCATTACTTCTCCAGCTTCTCCATACTTCCTAACTTCGTTCTTCTGCACTATCATCTCTGCCTAGCTTTGAAAGTAGCTGTTCTCAGGTAGTGGATGAACATTTATCAACCCAAACTCTAGTAACAATTTATCTTCTCCTGCTTTAATTGATCGGTATTTTCAAATTATGGTGGAAGGCACTTCTCCTGATGGATTCAGTAACTGAACAGAAATTTTTATTGAAGCTCTTTCTCTAGCTGGGTCTAGTTCCTGCCTTTCAGACTGAGAAATTCAAAAGGGAGATAACTTATAAAGGGTCTTTTAGAAAAGAGAATTGATGTTCCAAACCCTTGGGAAAACTTCCTCAAAACGTGAAATAACTTTTATGTGAGACCAGAATGACTACAGGAATGTTGTGATATTTCTCAAAGACAGAGGAAAAATTCTTGAAACATTTTAGTACCCAAACTAGATCGTTATCAGTAACCAATTTCATGCATTTAGCACTCAGATGAAATATAAGGATCATAACACGGAAAAGCTTCCTGCTGAGATTTGCACATTGCTTTGCTTTATTTTTCAATAGTTTTCATAACAGGCTAATAGTTTAGCTGAGCAAAAGAGTATTCATATGCTTTATTTCCTATAGGACAGGAAGGGTTTTTACCTAGAAAACAGCTAGTAGCAGCTCAAGGTAAGCCTAGTAGGACATTGTCCAGATGTCTCACAGGAGAAAGCTACTAGGAGATGATATAGAAGGTAGGGAGATAGAGAAAAATGGAGATAGAGATACACTTTCCCAAAAAATCAGCTCCCAAAAAGTCATGATATGACCAAAAGTGAGGTGTGGAACCTATATGTGTAATCACCTATTCAAGGAAGACATCCAACATTCAAAGATTCACAAGAGATCTGTGAAAACATAAATAGAATTATTCTTTTACAAACTAATTACACAGACCTATCTGCACAGCAAAACATTTTTTGTTCACAAATGCAAATAATAGCTTGTAAATTAATATGTGAACTAAGATTAAGTTAATGAAAGCTAAATCCAATTTTAACTAAAAAAATATTTTAGTTAAACAAGTTTCTAATTTCAAAATATGATACAGAAAGTGAAATGTACAGAATATGAAAAGGCACTACAATGTTATAGCATGCAGCATGCCGCTCACCAGAATAAAAGCCATCATAGTCCAGTTTTATTATCTGAATTGTGCCATCCAAGTTGTAACATGCACAGACAAAAGGCTGTGAAATCCAACTTTTTTACTAAGCAGCATGTCATATATGTTAATCTCAGGTGGTTTTTTGATATGGTCTTTGCACATCAACCGAGGGAAAGACTACATGCTACACAGTCATGCTCCTGGGCTCCCGAAGAACAGAGTTAAACGCTAGATAAAAAGTCAAGGAAAAGAAGAAGATATGATGAAGTGCTGTTATCCCTGGAGCAAGATCTAGCAATACATACAGGTCAAGTAGATACTAGATCTCGGCTACATTATTTGTGATTGCAACAATCATAAATAGGATAGAGGAAATGGTAGAATATATATATCTGTCTTTCTGATGCGGCATAAAACTGACATCTTGCCCATTTCTTCACATTAAAGATTCTGCTGCTAAGTCTGTGTTAGGGGTTTTTTTCAGAGAAAAAGGGCTATTTTTCATGGAGCAAAATGGTGTATTTCATGAAGTAACACTGCATTTCATAAACAGATATTTTAAGAGACATTGTCAACAAAATAATGCTTTATAAGGCGCTAGAAATGATTCAGTGCATGTCTGAAAAACAACTTTTATTCACTTTCAGCTTACTGAAATGTTACTATTCTCTCTGTGAAGTTGAGTGGCTGCAAATGCGAGTCAGGAATCCTTTGTCCTACTTTTTCCTTCTCATTCGTGTTTCTGACTGGATTAGTCCCCTTCCAATGGTTTATGACTCAGCCATGAGAAACAGACCACAAAGATTAGCAGGGTCAGAATGAACAATAAAAAATAGGACCCTCTTTCTTTGAAGAAAATGATATTGTTTTCTCTCAAAGACATCAAGTCCCTTCAAACCAAACTATCTCTTCAGTTCTCACCCTTTTTCCTAAAATTATCTCATACAAATTCCTAAGATATCTGTATTTCCATACTTAGGTTTAGATAATGGGTTATAGGTAACTCTGTAAAGATAATATAATAAAGCACACAGATGTAAAATTTGAGCAGATGTTAAAATGCAAGACTCCATTCACTTGCCCTCTTTGCTTTGTCTGAAGCTGGTGATTAACTGATTGGTAATAGTCTCCTCTCTTGAGTACTTTCTATACATTTCTAGGAAGTGACAAGCTGGCAGAAAAGTGATTTTCCCATTTTTGACAGAATTTTTTTTAACTGGCAAACTCATGAGAGTAATGAAAGTGTTACAGTCTTTCCAATGGCAGTTGCCCAAACCCCAAGAGTTGGACAAACCCCAGGAGTTGGAATGACAGCTCTGATGCATACCAATTTCTGTTTTCCAGATCTTAAATCTGAATGGATGAAATGATCTCTGGGTTATGTTTGAAATAGTTGTGTGGTGTGGCTGGGGACTGATCAACACTGAAGTGTAGCCAAGAGCAAATCTGGAAGACACTGAAGCTAGTGCAATGTGCCTGTTGATCTGTGTGAAGACTATGCTGCAGGATTCAGTTAGTCCTTTGACCATATTTCCTTCTTATATACAGATGAGCTTTGAGGCCTTTATGCTTCCTTCTGAAAATGTCTTGTTTCTTCCCAAATGATAATCACACTTTCTTCTAGGGTTTACATTTCCCTGATTTGGGCAGTAAAACAAACCTCATGGAACATAAAAAGTAACCTCTCTGACCAAAACCCAGAGAAACCAATCTGCTATGCATTCACAGTATCCCAATGCTGGACAAAGAGGTGGATGAAGAAAAAATCATCAGAGGTGGGATTGCTCTATGTCATGCAAAAACTGAGTGCCTCAGCATGCCTTTAGTGCAACGTGAATTGTGGCGGCTTACATCTTCCTTGAACACCTTATCAGAACTGCAAACATGTAACTACAGATCTGCAAACAGGTCTCCCCAAGTTAGGTACTTTGTCATGAGCAGCACAGACTTCATTCTACATAAAATCCCTCATGTCCCTTTTAAATCAGTTGCATGTTAGGACTGATTCTGCCAGGTTCCTAATGAAAAACCCATAGTCAACAATGAGTAAGCCTACAGCAAACTGGAATGGCAGCCCATGCTTTGCTTATTTGTTTGAGTTAACAAAAACACCCGGTCTCTCAAAATTATAAATTCTGTATCTAACAAGCCAGTGAAAAAGTTATGCAAAGTCCAGCCTTTTCTTCTTTCCCCTGACCTGGGTGGCTCATCCACAGGTCATATCTTCTCCCAGATTTCTGGTAAGTGTTTAAAAGCAACTAGCGAAAAAAGCAACTTGAATTTTTTGTTCAAACAAACCATTAAAACATATAACTCAGTTGCAGGTACTTAGGCTTGATCCAAATCCCAGAGATTTCACTGAATTTTAAATCAGACCCACAGTGACTATTTGGGACAACTGAAAGGTCTAAGCTCTGACAGTGGGGAAAGTGGCAACCTGCAACTGCACTGGGGGAAGGGGATGAGCAAAACCTAACATGAACAGAAGGGGTCAGAGTTGGTGGAAACATCAGGAGAGGGATCTGTGTCCTTTACAACAGACTCACTTCTTGATCTGATAATTGAAGCTTGATGTTCTTCTCCTGTTAGTAAAGAGCAGTATGTATGCCACTTACCCTCTCGCCTCTGCTGGCTACTCTAACAGGTCCACCCAGCATGGTTCCAGGTACTGATGGATCATGGTGGGAGATTTCCAGGGAAAGGATTGGTCTTTTACTGATTCTTTAATCCAGGAAACTGGATGTAAAGAGCTATTTCAAAAAGAAGTTATGGTTGAAAATTCAAGCATTCAGAACTCAGGAACTGACAGTTTTAGGGTGATTTATGCAGCCTTATCTCACCTTATTCTGCCAGCTGTAATTGCACTACGATGCAGTCATGGAAGATAAAATCCTCATCTCTGTTGCTGTGTGAATGGCTGAACTTATCCAGGGTAGACACAAGCTCCTCTGAAAGTGACTCCGGGCTGTATAGTGAAAGTCTGATATTGGTAAAACCCCAGCCATTTGCTGGAGAATTTAAATGATGCTGGGAAGGCTTTGTGAAGCAAGGGAAGGAATGGTCTCATAGGATAGATGAATGCTGCTTTGATTAATATAATTCAACCTCTGCTTTGCTACAGAACTTCCATACAGGGCTGACCACAACATTAAATCCAGCTTTTCATAATTGTTTACAAACTGTATTTTCCATGTTAAGGATTTCAAATCACATTCAATATTTTGTTTTACAAAGCAACGACCAAATAACATAGCTAACTACACCAAAATTATCAGCTCAGTATCCTCCATGGGACATACAAAATGAATGCAGGTTTCACGTGTCTCTGATCTTTGGGATCCCAGTTATAAACCGGAGTTAAACCCTCACTTTGTAGTCATTCTGAGTTAATTTGTTAATGTCTGGGAGGTACGCAGCAATGGGAGTGAGGAGAACCATAGACAGCCCGGTTAGAAAATTGCCAAATCTGTATTTAACCCAGAGTCGGAATGTTGCATGAGAAATACTGCTGAGAGCCCTACTTGGGCAAGATAAATGCACAGGCTAAATTAGCTGATCAGTGAGTGAACACCAGCTTCTCTGTGCCTGGGTGAGACAGGCCTACAGTGAATGTAGTCTGTTTGTAATGCAAACCTCAGCTTTGGTTTTTCCTAACTTTCTGCAATTTTTGTGACCTTCTCCTTCCATTTGCAGCTTAAAAAAAATCCCAGCTCTCATTGCCTGGTCACTGCTTCAGTTTCGCTGATGTTGCGCCAAGATATTTTTTCAGTATTTACTCAATAAAGTAAACACCATCAGAAATGTCTGTCAAATATTTAAAACCCCAGTGTGCTAAAGAGCATTTCAGAATGTTTTTCAAAACGCTCTAAAAATCTAAAGTACCAAAGTAGTTAAAGTCCTTGTCAAAAATTAAGAAGAGTGCCTGAAGGACTATGCTCTGGATCTCTGATAGCAGAAGAAATGAATTCCAGACTGCCTCTCCACCTGTGTTAGTGTTTTGTATGGAAAAACAAACTGCTTGCAAAAATGTATAGGGAAGCAGGAAATCTGGAGTCTAAAATATGGCAACATACACAAACCTTTGCTTTATAATTGTGCGCACTGTAGACCATCTGTTTAGCAATTAAATACACTGCCATTTAAATGAGTAAGTACATTTAATGGACGAAGTATTAAGATCACTGAGGGGTGAAGTTTTATATTTGCAGTGTGCAAATGCCGGAGTGAAACCACTTGTACATTCTCAATACTACACACCTTTAAAATAACTAAGAAAAATGACTACTTACCTGCTGCATACCAAAAACTGGCTCCTTTTAAGCAAATCATTACAAACTGGAATAGATTGAATTGAAAGCCTGATGGTCTCATGGCCTCCATTCCAGAAGTGTAAATCAGGCTGCAACTCAGCTACTGCTGTTGTGAACTCTTTAAATACACAGAAAGTGAAAAATACGGGGAGGAACGGTTTAATGACTTTGCTTGGAGTATTCATAGTCACTTCAATCATCTTTTAAATAAGACAGGACTGGAGGCATCTTTCCTAAACACCTTAACTAATAAGTTGTCAGTGTTTAAACAACAATTACTGTACAAAAATGGAAATTAGCTGATATGATCAAGCCATATGGCTAATATAATTGATTTGTTCAGAATTTTAAAAATTATGAAAAACAAAGCCAGAGCAGCAGCATAATATAATTTACAAATTTAACTAGAGGTGATACGTTCTATTTAGTACGACAACAAATAGCATCTTCCCGGTGTTTTAAATGAAGTATAATGAGGGAAGGACCACGTTGGGTCCTAAATAGACCTGACCCGGAAACACAGAAAGACGCGGGGCAGCAAAGTCACTCTCTGTTGACCAGAAGGAGTGGTCCAGGAGGGATCTGGGTGTGAAGGAGCCGGGCTGGGTGCCCCCCGGGGGCGGTGGCGAGGCAGGAGCACGGTGCCAGCCCCCGCCCGGGGCAGCCGCCGCCCGGGCCGGGCCCCGCCGGTCCCCTTGGGTGACAGCTCGGCTCTCCGAAAGCAGGGGACCACTGAGCGGGGGGAGGCTGTGCTCACGAAGCGGTATCCGAAAGGCTCGGGATCGGGTTTCTGGGCGCTTTTTCAATTGCTCCTGAAAGTTTGATTCGATCCGTAATTTTAAGACTTGCTCACTGTCAAAGCGAGCCGATATTTCCCCTTCTGGCTGACTCGCACTCAGCAAAACAGACAGAAGCCATAATAAATCTGCACTGGAAAATGTATTTGTGTTTCTCTACTCTGAAGTTTGTCAGACCCTTTCTTAGCTGCCTTGAGGACGCGTTTTGTCCTGTGCCTGATTATTGCTGCGTGGAAGTTTCTCGATAGGGGCTGACAACGGCAATTTTGAGACCGGGGTAGCAGAAGAAAGGAGATTTGGGGAAGGGGAAGCTTCATTTTTCTGTCAGGTTCAGTAGCCTGCGAAAGATGAGTGTGGAGAAGAAGAGGAGTCCCACCAGCTGGCTGGTGTGTGGACGGGGCGGGGTGGGGGGTGGGGGGTGTTTACGCCGCTCAAAAACACACCACCAGCATCCCAGGGCTGCCTCTGCTCTACAGCAAATATCCCGAAACGATTTTACCCTTAGAATAAGTTTTCTTTGCTTGCTTGTCTTCTCGTACAAAACTGCTCTGGTCCCGATGACCACCTCACGCCGAAAGATAAAGAGTTCAGGCTCTGAATGCCAAGAGAAGTTGAATTCAATTTGGGAAAAGCCTCATTTGCGTAGTCTGAAAACTATAGATATGGCTTAACCGATCACTCCTCTGAAATTCGCTCCCATTACTGACAAGTGAAAGTCTCATTAAGGTGCCCTGAACGGAGTTTTAATAATGTGTTAATAATGCCTGGCCATTGGTTAGAAAAGAGAAGCTTTGAACCAGCTCCTGCGTTTGGAAGGAACCCACCGTCTTGTCCGTAGGGGCGCGGGAAGTGCAGGGAGGGCAGGGAGGGCAGGCAGCGCAGGCAGTACAGGGAGGGCAGGCAGCATAGGCAGGGCAGGGAGGGAAGGCAGGGCAGGCAGGGCAGGGAGGGAAGGCAGGGCAGGCAGGGCAGGCAGGGCAGGCAGGGCAGGGAGGGCAGGCAGGCTGCCTGCAGCCGGGCAGGGCCGCAGAGGCGGCGGGGCGGGGGGGGACACGACGCCGACCGGGAGGTCTCACGGGACACCGGGAGGGAGGAAGTGAGGGAGGGGGTGGAAGGAGTAGCTGCAGAGCCTGGCGCCCCGGGCCCACGGGCTGCAGCGCCTCACGAGTGGGAAGGAAGCAAAAAAAAAATAAAAAAAGATCCGCTTCGGGCAGGGACGGGCAGCGCCGCCTGCTTTACGTCCCGGGAGGGCGGAGGGGAGCAAAAGTAGATTTATTTTTATTTTTTTAAAAAAGCACTTTAAGCCAGAATCTGTCCCTCACGTTATTTTACAAAGAAAACAACTAAGACATTGTTGGGTTGTTTTCTTTCCTGTCATGAGAGCCTTCTTGGTGAAAGCAAGACACGAGTGGCAGAGACCGGGGCCTCTCCTGCCGCCCGGCGTGGCCGAGGCCTCCTCCCAAAAGGCACCACAAATCCCCGGGACCGGCGACCGGAGATGCCGAGAACCTGCGTGGGGCTGACTGTCTTTAACTGCAAAGATCACCCGTGATTAATGGTTTATCAGGAACTTAGTTTTGCTCGCTCGGACCCAACAGGCTGCACAAGGCCTTCACAGATTGCTTTTCTCGTTGTAAAATTGACTTCCCTACAGCTCGTCTCCTTGGCTCGTTACTATTATCATCTGAGTTTAAATTTCTCTTTTTAAACGGTGTGATCTTTCTTCGGCTGTGCACCCTGGAGTAAAAATCAGGGCATCATTTTCACATCAAAGAACTGTCAGCTCTCTCGTATGAATTGCTGCCCCTCGCACCCTTTCTACAGCACTACCCTTGACACCCGCGCGTGCGGAGCGCGGTGGAGATATATCGTTGTAATCACAGCCGTTATAATTGAGTTTTGTGCTGGAGAGCCGCAGCGCAAGGGACCTCCTCGGAGCGGGGCGGTGTGGCCCAGCCTGTGGGCCGGCTCGCCACCCGCGCTAGCCCGAGCGGGGCCGGGACACCCGCACCCCCGGCGCGTCCCAGGCCGCCGGTTCTCCGTGCTCCCACCCGGGAAGGTCGCTGACGGCGACAATCCCCCGGCCAGCCCGAAGAGCTGTGCGGGAGCTCTCCGTGCCCGAGGACGTTTCTCGTCCACCCGGGACGTCCACCCGTCCCTCCCACCCGGGACGTTTCCGCACTCGGAGCCGCACTGCTCGGTTTGGTCACCGGGAGCAGCGGAGCCGGTGCCAGAGGAGAAAGGGAGAGCTGGGAAGGGAGCAATCCTGCCGGGAAAGGGGGCGAGGCAGGACACGAAGGAGAGCTGCAGTTTCCTGCCCTGTCTCGTAAGGAAATCAACCCAAATAATTAAAAATATATATACACTCTCGTCATGGAAAAGGAGGGTCGTTTCTGGTTTTATCATTTGGTAGGGATTAATTAACACGAAATGGCTTCACCAGATGACGGAGCAGGAGCGAGGGGACCCCTTTCAAATCACCCTTGAGTTCAATGTTCAAGGCGGGGAGTCAGAAGCCGTGTCCGTCCCGTGTCCCCCACTCCCGGGACCCCTCTCCGGGCTGGCTCCCGCCCCCCAGAAGGACCCCAGCCCGCTGCCGGGACACCCCTGCACCGGGCCAGCCTCGGCCGGGGGATCTTTAAGGGTGAACTCTGCGAAAATCCGACGGGGCCTTGCTGGTAGAGGCAGGCGGCGGAGAGGGCTGTGAGGTTTTGAAACGGTTCCGACAAGTCTAAAAAGTCCCTGTGTGCCCGGGGAAGGCGGCTGCTCCCCGGCCTAATGACTCCGGCGGGCGGGAGCTGCTATTTCCAAGTCCTCCTGAAAGGCTGGATCGGTCATAATCATCCTCCCGCTGGTTTGTGCTCTCCTCTGCCATTAGCACGGACCTGTCGAAATCCATGTGTGCCCCTGATTTCTTCGCCGCTTCTGATGATGATTTTCTTGCTGATTACTAACTTCAACCCGTTAGAGGTAACGTTGGAAAACTGCGTTATTAGCTAGCCTTAAGGTAATTAGTACTTCCCCCTGCCACTGGGTCTATTGTACAACGCAGCATGTAAAAGCCGAGTGTCAGCCCCGCGCATCTAATATTCCTCCTACAAAGACCACTCATAGATAATGAGTCAAGAGCCCTAAACGGAGTCCAAGTAAAGGACACTTATCAGAAGTCTCTCTCTGAGGCCAGAAATTAATTGCGTCCTCGGAAAACATTACGGGCTCCGTCGAAGCGACTTGCTGGCTCTCTTGGAGAGAGCCTGTATTTACTGGAGAATTCACGGGAGCGTTTCCAGCCGAGTTTTGCCTATTGTTGTTAAAACGTGCACATACACACACACACACACACACCCGCACCACAGTGCAGCGGCTTCGCCTTTCTTTGGTAAACATTGTTTAAACAAACACCCTGCCTCGGCTGCTGCAGCCAGCGCTGCTCACAGCTTTAATCAAGGCACAGGGAAGACCAGAACCCGCGTCCAAGACTGCTGCTTAATCCAATGAAGGCAATTTCCGAGGATAATTGCGAACATGTTTTAATGCATATGCATGAAAAAGGATTTTTTTCCGAGAGACCGACTTTACATGCTTATGTAATTGATTGAGGCGCTGACCCGCTATTCAAAATGTTATTTGAGAACCATCAGAATGCGTAAACTTGCAAATTGCCCAGCTTGTATCTGAATTAATACCTCATTCATCATCATTATGGGTTGATAAGTTAATTTAACCATTTCATTCTGCCTTAATGAGCTATAGTTAAATTAATGCCACATAATATATGAAAGTAACATTTAAATAGAAGCACTGGGCTGAGACAAACAGAGGCTGCTGCTATTTGGGCTGGAATAACGTGACATAAATCTTTTCTTCATTACAGGAGCCAGTCTGTTCTACCAGCAGTTATGAAGTATTTATTCATTCACTTTCTTTTCCGAAGTTGCTTTGCCAAATAGCATAGGTAAATTATGTGCGCTTGTAAATAATGCCTCGGGATGTCTTTATTGAAGTAAAACGGTGAAAAAAATAATCTCTGTCTCTATCCCTATAAAGGCACCAGCCAGACAAGAAGCGGTACGCCCCGGAGCGAGATCCCGGGCTGTTTCCTGTGGCTCCTGCCTGCAGGCTGTCCCCGCTCTGGCAAGGCGCAGTGGGACTTGGCGACAGCGGTGCCAGACCATGGGGTCCCCATGGGGCCAGCGGTCTTTCCGGAAGGCGGGGGGGGGGGGGGGCGG
>JAOXNO010000078.1:35149957-35161186 GCA_028565335.1 Limnodromus scolopaceus | reverse complement strand
GGGCCGGGCCCTGCCCTTCCAGCGCCGCTGACTTTGGCCTTGTCCAAGAGCGGCCCCAAACAAACCGGCGGAGGAGAGCGGGCGGTGCCGAGGCCGCGGCCGGCTGGGGCTGGGGCCGGGGCCCGGGCTGCGGCAGGGCTGGGGGGAGCAGGCCCCCCCCCCAGACACACACACCGAGGTGCTGCAGGCGCAGGAGAGGGGAGAGCCCGGAGGCTTTGGTGGGTTTGATTATTTTGTGAGACCGTCCCCATGGCCGTTTCCGCAGAGGTTTTTTATGAGGGAAGGAGGGAGGCGGGGGGGGGACACACGCTTTCAGCTTTTTGCCCAGATACAAACCTCAGAGGATAAACCGAGCAGAGGGGCTGGGAGCCTCGCCCAAGCCGTTTGATTATTGTTTTAGGAGGAGAATGAAATCGATTTCCCCCCGCATCTTGCTGACAGGCTTTCTCTGCCGGGAGCCGCCAGCCGGCCTCTGCAGCACCAGAGCACCGGGGCTGGCCGGAGCTGCAGAGCCAGGGGAAATGCGAAATATTGCCTTGGTCTGATACTTCAGAACATTAAAAAAAAAAAAAAAATCTCACGGAATTTTAGGTCCGGATTGAAACGCCTTTTGGCTGCAATTGCCACCTAAATCTGTTTCTAATGAAGAGGCGTTTCCACACGCGAAACCTTGGGTTGCCTCTCCCAACAGTAATAATAATTACGCTGGTGGAGCCTGCGTTATTTTCTGGTATATAAAGTAGGCTCAGATATGGTTGTTCGGGGCGTACGCAACAAAGCTAAACAACCACAAGGAACGGCACAAAGCAACCACCTATTTACACGGGGCTATTGCCTTCCTGAAGGCAATAAACTCATTATTTCATAAAGAGGCATATTTGAACTTTGCTCCTACCCGCTCCTTTGCTTGCAAGCACTGCTCGCAAGGGCACAGTGGTCCAGACGATTTTGGAGGTAAATGCCGGATTTCTAGGAGGGCAGAAATGCAGCCATCTTCCCGAAAGCTTTCCAGACATCCCCAAAGGTAACGCTCGGATGGTGTTTCGGGAGGGAGAAGGAAAACCAGCCCAACTTGGAGGCGCATTTCTCGCCGTCCAGAATGACCACTCTGGCTGCATTGCCTAACGCAGACAAAAACCTACCTCCTCGCTCATGGCGGGGTGACTCTGCCAGTGGAAAAGAGGGGGCGAAGCAGCGGCGGGTGAGAGGTCCCCGAGGGGGAGAGATGCACACCTAGCCACCTACAGCCAGAGGCACCACCCCTGGGTCCCTCCAAACCTTCGAGGCATTCAGCCCCTCGGCTGGGAGCTGGCGCATTGCGGACAATAAAAGTCGCTTAATTCAGTAGCATTTCCCTAATTAAAAAAACTAGAAGCAACCCAAACGATGCAAGCCAGGAGAAAAGCAAAAACTAGATAAAGCCCCTTTTCTTATTACCCCCTGGAATACTATTCAGCCGGCTACAGTCCATGAGAAATGAACCCTTTATGCCCTCCTTTCCTTGTCCTAACCCACCCCATTACAACCAGTCCTTTTATTACACGGGTGATGTGAAATCCGAAGAGGAACCTCGGGTGAAAAGATGTGAAAGGCGATGGATTATTTATTTATTAAACGTATCTGATCCACCACGACACCCTAATGTCAAGCTTCTAGTCTAAATCGCCCACGAAAAGAATCAAAGCAGAGGAGGTAGGATCTAAATTGCAATGTGATGGGAAAGTGTGCGTGTTAGGGGTGTGTGTGTGTGCCTGTACACAGACAGGCGCACCGATTTCGGCAGCCCCCGTTGTGTGTAACCCTGTGTGCTGAGACACAGACGTACATATTTGCGGGCGCACACTGTGCATGGACACACGGGCGGGAGAAAATGGTGCACGATTTCACGCGTGCCCACACTCCAGGTCTCAGCTCTCCCCCTGGAGCGGCGGGCGACGACAGCCGTGGCGGGCGTTCGGGGAGGCACGCACTCGTGGGGCAGAGCCGCAGAGACGGGGCGCGCCCTGCCTTGCGCGGCTCTGCCTGTGCGCCCTGCCTGCGCGCCCTGCCTGCGCGGCTCTGCCTGCCCACACCCGCCCCGCGGGCACATGTGCGCACACGCGTGTGCGGCACGCCGGGTGGGCGTGCAGGAGATGCACCCGAGTGAGGTGGATGTACCCTGCGCCCTCCGGCTGGATTATTTCGGGTGTCCTTCCAGCTGTATTTCGCCCCCTGCCCGGGCTTGGTGGGCGCATGGAGGGGTGCGAGGAGGGGGGAGGGGGAGCAGCGGGCACCCGCCTGCTGCACCCACGCCCGCGTCCCCCCGCAGCATGCAGGCGACCATCCGTCCCTTTATTTACTCCAACATAAACATCTTATCTTTGCATTCCGACCGCAGCCTAAACGTGATAAAGCCCTTCCGAGGGGGCTCTCCGTTCCTCCTCGTTTGATAAGGCTGCAAACGCAACTCGGCTTGTTGGGAATGGCTCTGGATGCCTTTGTGCTTCCTAAAAGAGCATAAATAATTAAAGTTTGGCAGGGAGGAAAAGCTTTCTTGCAGAACTGTAGTGGCAATAAATGAAATGACTCAGAATCTCTTCTCCAGTCGGTTTTTACGAGAGCTGCCAGACAGTGTCTGTTCACGTTCTCCAGATACTAGGGGCGCCATAACAAAGTTAAGGTCAAGTTAGTGTCTTATCTTGGGTGGCACAAAAATACCGCATCTTCTCCAGCCGGACCGGGTATATTTTTAAACCTGAATGTTATGCAAGTCGCCTTAATTTCCACGGAGGGCTTTTGGAAATGTCACTTGGACCTGAATACTTGGCAATTCCAGGCAACGGTTGCAGATGTTTCAAGACGCCTAACGGTAAAGTATTTGCCTGACTGTATACATGACGTGCATTTATGTTTCGATGCTATTTAATCGGCGTAAGGGAACAAAAAACAAAAAATAAAACAAAACAAAAAAAAAAGGTGGGGGTGGGGGAGATAAGATATATATAATGTTCCGAGCTAGGCTGGGGACCGACACGGGGTGAAAATCCTCTGGCAGGCGGGGACCCCCAGCTCTGCCATGTTCCAGCGGGGTCTCTACTGCGATATTGGTCTCACATTTCCCAAATTAGATCGTTTTTTAAGGGACTGTTTCCTAAAAGAGCTGTTTTCGTATTAACAAATCGTCGCCATGTCTTTGAACTTGAATTAGTTGAAACCAGTTGGCTCCTGCGCCAAAATTTACTTGATGCTAGGCTTGCTGCATCGAAAGAAAGGTGAAGGATTCTGGCTAAGGCGTAATTAGTTGTTTGAACAGTAAAGAAAATGAAGCTCCATAGGTTCCCAGAGCCATCTCTCCTGATGATCTAGGCGATCAGAAACCTGGGGGCACAATCCAAACGGATCCCTGCCCTCCTCTGCTGCAAGCTCAGGGTGGTAAGTGACAGAGAAGCCATTTTAACTGCGCAGACATCGTTTTTAGGAGGTTGTTCATGTGTCGCAGCAGAATCGAGAAGGCTCGAATATTACCGATAAAGGGAGGGAATGGTGGTTTTGTGCCTTGGTTTCTAGTGATACCTTGAGAGAGTCTATCTGCTGGGAGCAATGTGTGGCATTTGAGGTGGTTTGCGAGCAAGGCAAAAAATTCCATTCTGTATGGAAAAGAAAAAAGTGAGGGGAAAAAAAAAGAAGGGAAGAAGAAAAAAAAAAAGAATAATTAATTTTATCTTATCTGCCTGGCTTTGGTCTTTTGATTTCTAGAAAGGGCAAGCTGCACTGTGGTGCGGAAGCCCCCTGGGCAGACCTCGCCTGCTCTGGGGGGCCGGGGGATGCAGGAGGGGCCGTGTCGGGGGCGGCCGGGGGGGGGCCCGGGTGCGGGGCGCAGCGCGGGCTGCGGGGCTCCCGCCCCCGGAGTCACTCCGCAGCGCGGATCCGGGGGCGCGCAGGAAGCGCCTGGCCGAGCCCTCCGCGGGCACCGCCGCCTCGCAGAGTCGGGGAGCCCCCGGGCCTTCCCCCTACTTGCCCGCGGCGCTTCGGGGCCGGTTCCCTACCTGCCGGGCTCTCTGCGTGCTGTGGGATTTGGAGGCTGCCTTTTTGGAAGTGATGCGGGGCCTGCCGCCCGGCCGGAGCGCCCAGGGGTTGTCTGGGTGGCCAGGGGGCGACCCTGCTCGGCGTGGGGAGCTCGCCCAGATTTCGGGTTTATTTGGAGAGCGGCATGTGGCGGGGCTACTCTGGCTATGTTGTACAGTGGCGGAAAAAGGCATTCCCATAGAGAGCTGGCAAACGTTTCTGGAATGAGGGATTGCTCGAGTGTAGGGCTGTTGCTGGCGCGTATTATTTATTCTCTTCTATTTTCAGCCTTTGTGACCCGGTTTGTGCTCGTCTATGTAAAATCATATTTCAAGGAGAAAAAGAAAATTGGCAAAAAATGAGCCCTCGAAGGCAGGACGGCCGCGGGGCTGGCGGGTGTTGTGCGTGTCGCCCGCTCCCGACCCTGCTTTTCCCTTCCAATGAAAATGAACATTTTGGTGGGAGTTGGAAGCACGGGAACAGAGGTCACTTTGTGTGCTGCTCTGCTTCCCAAGGAAGCCGTGCTTGGTGGACTTCTCTTCCTGCCCTAGCCCTTTGCCTTCCAGAAGAGCCCGAAAGTGTCTCCCTTTCATAAAACCGGCTACCGAGAGATGTTCAGTTTCCGTATCTCTCGGTTCAGATGGTCTCTGGCGCCCTGGCACAAGCGCGCGGTGTTTGGGCTCCTAAGCGAGGGGAAAACGAGGTGGTCGGGACTCGGGCTTTGAATTTCGTGACCGATGTTGATGCCAACTGTGGATTGCCGGAGGCGGGCGGGCAGAGCCACTCGCACGCGTGAACGGGACTTGGCTTTCCTGAGTGAACCGTCACCCCGCTCATCCTCTGCCCGAGCGGCGGCCAGCCAGCATCGCTCCCTCTAACCAGGAACTAGCACGTTTCCGAGCTGCGGGTGCCCCGGCCGGCAGGGCTACCTTCCCCGGGGGTGGCCGTGTACCCCCCTCCCCTCCCCCGCCTCGTCGCCCACGGAGCCTGGGCTGGGCGGCGATGCGGTGCGATGCGGGCGGGGGGCTGCGCGCCGCGGGGCTCCGGCGGTGGGCTGCCCGGGCGGCGCGGCCCCAGGTGATTCCCGCACCACCTACGTGTGTCTCATCGCCCGGTGGAAAGATGAGGGGGGAAAAAACGGCTATATTTGTACAAACGCCGCGCTCGCCTCTCCGTGCTGGGAGGGCTCTTTGGAGAGATCTTAGGAGCCTTTCCGAGGGGCTGATATAGATATAAGGACATTTCTACATCGCGTCACGTGACATAATTACCACTAGAATCAATCAAGATGAATTGCACGTCAGCACACGGTGGGGATTTTTTCTTAGTTGATCCTGTCCAAACCCTCTTGTGCAATAGATGGATCTTGTTCAATGCATTGAAGCCTCCTGGTTGCTTGCAATCGCAAAAAGGAAGACATGACTGAGTTTGACGATTGCAGTCACGGCACATCCAATATGTATCTGCCAGGGTGCGCTTATTACGTCTCACCCTCAGATTTCTCGACGAAACCCTCTTTTTTGTCGCAATCGTCGTCCTGTCAAATGACTTTTCCTTATTCTTCTAATTTACCTCATGTCCAACCTGTGCGCGAAGTAGCATTCAGGGAATACGGATTAGAGCGCAGCAAATGGCAGTACAGGGGCAGTTATGCTCCCTATTACTCAGCTGAAGAGGTGATGCACAGAGACTTTCTGCAGCCTGCGAACAGGAGGACGGAAATGTTGTTCAAAACGGACCCTGTCTGCGGCCACCACGGACCGTCTACCGCCGCCTCCAACTTCTACAGCTCGGTGGGGAGGAACGGCATCCTGCCGCAAGGCTTCGACCAGTTTTACGAGACAGCCCCCGGACCCCCGTACCAGCAGCACTCCGAGGGCGAGGGGGACGCGGACAAGGGCGACTTGAAAGCCCCGAACAGCACTTGCAGTAAAACACCTTCCAGCCAGGAGAAGAAAGTGACACCAGCGAACAGCGCCGATTCCCCTTCTGGTGAGGCTGTTGCAGAGAAGAGCAACAGTTCAGGTAGGTATCAGCAGTAAATTGGGGGCAAGAGTACAAGGCCAACACTTTGTCAAGCCGCATTTTATGTGCAATTTTATAAGCATCCAAAGGATTTTATATATCCTATAAGATTTCCTTTACCGTTGTAAAGCGTGTTTACGATAGGAAACCAATTTAGGTGGGCTTAAGGTATTCTTGGAAGAGGATATTAATTGTTATTAAATTGTTGATTTGGCGGGGGGGAGATGGGGAGATTTCACAGGTAGTGCTCAGAGCTGCCTTCGGTTTAGAGCTTAAGATCTTCGCTTGTTTGGGGTGGGGTGGGGGGGTGTGGGTGGGTGAGAGGAGTTTGAGAAACTTGGAATTTTTCCAGCCCATTTAAATATCTCGCTGTATTGCTCGAAGTGCTGTCTTTTAAGGAGAAGTTGGGAAATATTCGCTTTTTTGCTAAGTCACCCAGAGAGTAAAAGCCCCGGGAATATTTTTTTCAACTGCTAGAGGGCTGCTTTCCAGGCAATGGGATATTGACAAAGTCTCTGGTCTCTTCCTAGCTGAGCGTGTTCCTAGCAGCAGCATAAATCAGTTTCTTCTCTCTTGAATTTCAGCAATTCCCCAGCGATCAAGGAAAAAGAGGTGTCCCTATACCAAATATCAGATAAGAGAACTGGAACGGGAGTTTTTCTTCAACGTGTACATAAACAAAGAGAAAAGACTGCAGTTGTCCAGAATGCTCAACCTCACTGACCGGCAAGTTAAAATTTGGTTCCAGAATCGAAGGATGAAAGAAAAGAAACTGAACAGAGATCGACTCCAATATTTCACTGGGAATCCCTTGTTTTGAAAAAAAAAAAAGAAAAAAAGAAAAAAAAAGAAAGGAAAAAATTAAAAATTAAAAAAAAAAAGAGAGAAAGAAAAAAGGAAGAAAGAAGATAAACAAATCTCGGTCTCTGTGACCTGCCATCTGAATGCAAAAGTAAATTGGTTTACATGACACATCCATCCTGCGGAACTCAAAGTTTCATTTTCATGTGCAACTCCACACACTGAATGGCCACTGGAGATTTCGGGGCTTGGCGGAGCAGATTCCTGATAAGGGAAAACTAGGGTAAATCCAACTGTCCACTCTCAAGTGTTTCTCGCCAAAGGTGCTTTTTATTCCTCTCCCACAGTACCAGCAATGGACCTGCAGTGTGTCTGGTAGTTTTTGCTTACAATTCATTGAGTTCGGGGGGGCTGTGTTGTTGCTTCTGAGCTAGGATAACACTTTCGTCCCTTTAAGTGAATGCGGTTTATTTAAGAGATGGTAAATGTACGTTCGCTATATATAAAATATATATATATATGTTTCTATTGTCATCGAAAAGCATGGGCCACTGTCTTTTTCATGTGAATAAATGGTTTCTAGTAAAGTTAAGGTTATAACTTCCGTGCACTGTATGGATTTCCATCTCCGAAGGATGCTAGCGTTTCCCGGGCTAGCCAAGTTCAGCTAAACAGTAACGGGAGGAAGCCTAGTCGGGTTATTTTAAATGCTTTTAAAATAAATAATAGTTTAGATGTCTAGCTCTGCCTTTGTAGGTATGCCTAACCTTCCCTGCTCGCTGTGAGGCAGAGCCAACATGGCTGTCTGCAGACCATCACTGCTGATGGTGCTACAATTACTACAAGCAACGAAAAAGGCTGCTTTCTTTCTTTTTTTTTTTTTTTTAAACTGAGCAGGCTCCCAGTAAGCCCAGAATTCCCAACGCCAATGCCTGTTTACTTGTTAGCGAAGGGTAAGGCAGAAAGACGGGGGGATCGGAGCGAGTCAGACAAGAGGGAGCTATAAACAATTGGCACTAGTGGGGGGAAAATTAAAAAAAAAAAAAAAGGAAAAGAAAAAAGCTTGGGAGGCAGAGGGGTGGATCTCTTAAAAATCCTCCCTCGGCAGGGCGCGCAGAGCGCGGAGCTGGGCTGGGAGCGGGGAGCGTAGCCCGCTGCCCCGGCCGCGGCGGGCCCTGCGCGGGGGCCGGCACCGGCGGAGGTCCGCTCCGCGCCTCGCCGCGCTTTATCTTGCGTGACCTGGCTGGGCTGTTTACAAAACCTTGAACTGTCTAGACAACACCATAAAACTCGAGGTTCTAAACAGCTTAATTGGGTTATATTATACACCTTCTGGTGGGTGAAAAAGAGATTTCCGCAATGTGCAATAAAGGCGAGGAGTGAGAAAAGAATTTGCCTTTTTTGAATAGGACGAAGCGGCTCTCGCTACGGTCGCGCGCAGGGAAGGTAAAAGTGCCCGAATAAGTCAGGAAAAGCCGAGAATTCAAAAAATGGATAAATGGAAGCGGAGGGAGGCATGACTGGAAAAAAAATTTTTAAACCCTTTAGCAAGAAAAACATAAGTGTCTGCCTTTGAACTTCCAAAATGTCAAGGTCATCACCTTTAACCTTTCTGAATAATTAGGCGCCTTAAGGTTCCTCTGTTATTTTCAACCACCACCCACTCTCTCTCTCTGTCTTCCTCCCTCTCTCTCTCTCACACACACGCACAACCACACACACACTTATTACCGCATAGCTCGCCATATTAGCAAATGCATCATAACGCAGAGAAAATTCCGTCTGGGTCGAGGTGAGCTCTCCGCGGCGTGCGGGGAGCGTGTCCCGCTCCGGTCCCCGCCAGCCGGAACACGGCGGGCTCCCCGCATCCCCTCGCCTTTCTCTTCCGCGCCCCGGGAATTCCCCCCAAATCTCCTTTTTTCTTTTTTCTTTAGCTCTTAAAAATAAATATATTTTTTTTTTTTGCTAACAAAAATACAATGCGGGGGCTATAGGAACTGCTTCGTAGTTTAGGGAGGAGGATTACGTTTCTATGCAGCTTTTGCCGACAAAGCCCATTAATTAGCAATGCTCAAAGTCGCGGGGAATTTCTCAGAGCATTTCGCCTGACCTTATAGCAAAATTCCCTTGTCTCTCCCGAGCCTTAATCCGCAGGGCGAGAACGAGCCGTCTGATTTTCTGTTCCCTGCAGTGCTTTAACGCTGTCTCTTAGCGGATTATTACGCCTTTAAAACGCTAAGACACGGCACAAGAGGGCTGCGGAAAACCGAGACCCTGTGGCATTAATCTTGCATAAATGCTCAAAGATTGCAGTTCTAAGTTTCTATTAAAAAAAAAAAAAAAAAGAAGAAGAAGAAAAAAGGAAGGAAGAAATCCATGACGGAGAGCAAATTGAGCTGAGGAGAAAGAGCCCGGGAGGGGAGGAAATTCCCTGGTGCTTGGCGCCCATCGGCCACAGGAGGGCGCGCCCGGGCGCTGCAATGCCCGCCGCGCTCCCGGCGCTCTGCTCCCCGCTCCCCCTAATAATGATTCCACTGCTAATAAAATATCTAATATATAAGTAACGATAAGATTTCAGGGCCTTCCAAATGAGAAAATAAAGCATCAAAAAGATTTATTAAACAAATAACCCATAACCGTGACGTGCTGGAGAAATATGCCACTTTAAAAGATTTTTTTTTTCTCTCTTTTTGGGTCGTAATCTTTTATAATGCATCCGAGCTTTAAAAAAAAAAAATTCCCATAATTTTAAGAAAAAAAAAAAAAAAAAAACCAGTGATACTCAGAATTCGTTCACTAGAACGAAAATCTATTTAGTTCTTTAAGGTCAGCCTTAGCGCGGATGGAACAAAAGTAATACAAAAACCGTGCGTTTCCACAGTTTATCTTCGATTCTTATTTGAGGCTTTTCTTAGATAAACCTCTAGGTACAGAAATCATAAATTTAAAAACATATTTTATTTAAAGGCGAGATTAAAGTTAGATCCTGAGAGGGCTTATTTTTTTAAAGAGAGACAGACTAAAGAGAAAATAAGATATTTTTAATATTCGAACATCACCTTGCCAAGGCATTGCTGAATGAAATCCCTCTGCTTAAAAGCACTACGGAGATCTATTAAAATGAAACTAGAGATTAGAAAATTAAAGCGAAGCTTATGAATTTCCTGGACGCTCTCCAGTGACCGAGCATGTTCCGTTTTTCTGGTCTTCTGTTTCATTTTTTTGCCTCGAGTGCGCACTTTTGATGAGAATCTGAAGAAAGAAAGGACTTCGCTGCTTTCTGCTTATTTGCAGAATTCATTTCACGTTGGCTCAGCCTTATTCCGCAGTTTTTAAAGCCCCGTCTCTCGTGGAAGCATTTGTTGGCACTTTGTCTGCTGGGTTCTTGGGGATGGGGTTTGGGTTTTTTGTTTGGGTTTTTTTTTTTTCTGTGGGGTTTTTTTTTTTAGAAGTTCATTGTTAACAGTTTCCTAGAAATAGCCTTTCCGTCGGTAATAAAATGGCATTGTACAATCTGAAATCCCCGGGATCCCTGACGCCAAAGGTAGCCCTTGCAGGCGCAGCCGGAGCCCGAAGGAAAAACCCCTTGTCTCTCGGTGGAGATACCCATTTCGAGAGGGAAACGTTTAGCGAAGGTTTTGTGTTTGTTTGTTTGTTTTTCTTGGCGTGAGAGTGCTCCTTGTGAGAGCCCACACCAACCCCAGCCCCAGTAAGGCTTCCTACGAGGTGCTTTAACCCCTCGCAATTACAGTGAGGCCGATCTCAGCGAACGTGAGACAGGATGTGTTGGTAATTAAAAAAAATAATAATAAATACTGGAATATGGAAACATCCGCTTTCTTCTTTTTTGAATCATCACGTAAATGTGATGATTCTGTGAGTCTACCATATCTTCTATTCTTTCTCCTTCTGTTTGTTTTTTTATTTTTTTATTTTTTTCCCCCCTCTCTCTGTTTCATTCCTTTAGACAGAGAAGGCTGTGAGCTATTTCAAAATGTCTTTGGGCTTGTCCTTTAAGGAGAACGAAAAGGGCGTTTGCTTATTTTTTTGATTAACCTACAAATGCGGCAGGAGTCTGCCGAAAGAGAAATGCGTAGCCCAAATACCGAGGCTGAGGGCAGAATCGGCCACCAAACTACACGCTAAAATCTCATCTTATCAGATACGCGCTTCTGTGTCCAGGGAAATATGGAAATACAATAGGGGAAGGGCTGAGGCTTTGGGCGAAGCTGAGAGTACAGTCAGTGCTACCGTGCGATCTAACACCTTTGGAGAAACGGCCAGTGTGCCATTTTGTTTATTTTATAAGCTTTCATATTTAGGAAAAGGCATAATGTCACCAGCATGTTTCCCGCCCCC
>JAOXNO010000078.1:35115631-35133115 GCA_028565335.1 Limnodromus scolopaceus | reverse complement strand
GGGGCGGCGGCGCGGCCCCGGACTTTTACCAGCCGGCCGGGGGGAGCCCCACGGCCGCCTACCAGCCGCCTCCGCCTCCCCCCGCCGCGCCTCCGCCTCCTGCCCCCTGCAGCGGGGTTACCTGTCACGGGGAGCCCGCTAAATTTTACGGATACGATAACTTACAGAGACAGCAGATTTTTACGACACAGCAAGAGGCCGAGCTGGTACAATATCCTGACTGTAAATCGTCCAGTGCTAATATTGGCGAGGAACCAGACCACTTAAATCAGAGCTCGTCTCCTGCTCAAATGTTTCCCTGGATGAGACCACAAGGTTGGACGCAGTCAAAAATTTGCTTCCATCTCACGTCTGAGTTTGAAACTTTTTCTTTTCCTCCTCCCGCTTCTTTCTCGCTGCCTTCGCGCTCCCTGCCTCTGCCTCCCACTCTCCCTCCCGCGCTCCCCGCCGTTCCTATCACCGCGGTGGCTTGCGATAAGAAAGCGATACAGTAAGCAAAACAGAAACCTCTGCAGAAGGTGGCTGCCACCCCAAGAGTAGCCTTAAAGTCGCCTCTTGGACACTGAGGTGCAGCTGACACGCTCGCCCGCTGCCTGAACGGGAAGGGAGCAGGGCCGGGGGTGCCGGTTCACAGATAATAAAGTGACCCCGTTGACTCGGTCCAGGGGGAGAGCTGAGGCACTTGGTGCATCTTGCTGTCGCTATTTTCCCCGCACTTGTGTGTAAAGCTCTAGGCTCCTCCGTGCCCTCTGCTCTCTCTCCCTGCCTTTCTGTGGGGCTTCCCCTGAGGGATTTCCAGAGGGACCCCGAGCCCCCGCTCCCTGCCTGCGCCTTGTTTTGGACGGCCACACCAACCCCCAAACCCCTGTGTTTTTGTTTTAAACAGCAGCGCCGGGTAGGAGGAGAGGAAGACAAACATACAGTCGATTCCAGACTCTAGAGCTGGAAAAGGAGTTCCTCTTTAACCCCTATCTGACCAGGAAGAGGAGGATCGAGGTGTCCCACTCGCTAGGACTCACCGAGAGGCAGGTAAAGATCTGGTTTCAGAACAGGAGGATGAAATGGAAAAAAGAGAACAACAAGGACAAATTCCCCGCTTCCAGACAGGAGGGAAAGGAAGGGGAGGCCAAAAAGGAAGCACATGATCTGGAAGAAGACAGAGCTGAAGGCCAGACGAATTAAATTTTGCCCTAAAAGCCATTGTGAAAGGCTATCAAAAATAACCAGCGCCATAGCCCGACATCTCGGTCCGTCTCCCCCTGTACGTGGCCCTGCCGTGGGACGAGTGACCCCGTGTCCCTCCGCTTGACATTTCTTTGCTCGGGTGCTTCAGTCGTTTGTGGTTTTGTTTTGTTTTCTTGTGTTTTGTTTTGTTTTTAACTGTATCCGGAACAATCTCTAGATTTAACAGTACTTCTACTTCTTTTGGAAATTTGATACAGAGTTTGTAGCAATACATTTCTAATGATATATATATATAAAAAATATATATTTTTTTTGCAATCTTAAAAGACGGTGATTGCAGGAAACGACATAAACTTCCTAATAATAAATACCAATAAGCAAGACATTTAACAACGCTTTATTAATCAAGACAAGTGCACTTGTGCTATTTTAATTCTTGTTCTTATGTTATGTTGAGTAAATTAAATAAATCTAATAAATTTGAAGAAAAGATCTTAGAAATATATTTAACCTTCTGCTATTGATATTTGATTAAAATAAACCAAATTTATTCAAATATAAAATGTATCGACTTCCTCACATCCTTTTTGTAATTCACTCCTCCAACAACCTTCAGAGCCTCTCTGTGTCTGGACTAATTCCCTCCTGCGCCTTTCCCCCACCCGTCCTCCGGCGCTGGGTTTCTGTGGAGTCTGGGAATGGCATATTGAATACAAAACCTGATTTTCGCTGGATGCCGCCTGCTCGCCCTGCCCTGCCACCGCCACCGTCATGTCGGAGGCCGCCAGCCGCTGGTTCTGCGGGCCCGGGGTGGAAGCCGCGGGGATGGCGGCCCCACCTGCGGCCTGAGCCCACGCCACGACCCCCTCGACGTGTGCGCCTGGGCCCTGCCGTCGCCTTTTCCTCTGCGCCCCCCTCCCTTTCCCGCCCGGAGACTGCGGGGCGACGGGGCAGGGGGCCCGCTGCCGGCAAACACGGCCTTTACCGGCGGCGCCGGCCGCTGCCAGCCCGGCTGGGGGGAGACGGGACCGGGGCGCACGATGGGTCCTCGTCGGCCCCGGGGGCTGCTCCCGCTCGGTGCGGAGCTTCCAGCCCCGCCGTGCAAACCGCGGCCAAATCGGGCCTGGCCTCCCCCGAGGAGGGTGGATGAGCAGAGAAATGCAAAGCTTTCGTGGCCTTGCGTGGGGCTGTCTCGGGAGCTGTAACCATCTGTGGTCCCAGCCACGCGTAACCTGAAAAAAAAAAAGGGCTTTATTTCCCCTTAAAAATTTTCGCAGGGTTTGGGTGCGTTTCCTAGCGGAGGCCTCAGCGGCGAGAGCAGAGCCCGCCGCACGGTTCCCGGCAGCCACGGGAAGAAAAGTCCTCTCTGCTCAGTAAAACGGTTTAATTTATCTCCCCCTCTCCCCTCCCTCCCCATTCTCCCGCTCCGCGGCGTGGTCCCGCAGACCGCAGTATCTGAGGGGACGGCCGAGAGCAGTCCTTTTTAGGAACGGCAGGCAGAGGGCTTGAGGTATGAGGTATAAATCCCTACCAAGATTTCTGCGTCATTTTTTTCCCCACCGCCTCACACCCCCGTGAGCGAGGGTTCCGTGAAGGAAACCGCGCCAGCCGCTGCGGGAAACACGACCAATTTGTCCTATCTGCCCCAAAAACGAGCGCGCTCCCCACGGGAGAGGGGCCGAGCTCGGAAACTCGCATCCAGGGGCCTGGGGAAGCGCCGGGCGCCGGCAGCCACCTCTCCCACCGCCCCGCTCCCGGGAACCGTCCCCTGGGTGGGGATCCGAACGGCTCCTTTGCTTCATTTCGTTTCCCTTTCTCTTCCCCCCTCCGGGCCGGGCCCGCGTCCACTCCCGCAAAGCGCCGGCTCTAGAGGGAGGCAGAAGCGAGCGGAGCTATTGTTCTCCGTTCATTTTAATCGCGTAATTGGTTAAAGGCTGTAAACGCGGGGAAACTGCAGCAAAGCGGTGGAGTAAACATTTTGCTGCGTGGATTTGCATAAATACGCCGGTGCCCACCGTGTCCAGGAAGGATGTGGGGGTGGTGGCGGTACGTTTAAGGAAACCCAAGTCGCCTGACGCCTAAAAACCCCCTCGGTTTTTAAAATAAACTCCGCTGCCAATGGCACCGGCATCGGGTCTGCAGGCCGGGAATGAGACTCTTTCCCCCGCCGCGCTTGCGGCCGAGGCTGGGGGCAGTGGGGTCCCGGCGGGCCCTGCCGCGGGGAAAGCCGCGCTGCTGCCGCCCGCTGCAAACCCGAGGTGCCCGCGGGGGGACACGCACAACGGAGACCTTCACAGCCGAGCGGAGCACTTCCTAGGCTAATAATTGTCCGGGAAAGAGCTGCTGCCGTAGTTGTTTTTAATTTCCAGACAAAGAGAATAAAATTAAAATATTCCTGACGAAGTTTCCGTTAGCGTCGCTCTCCCTGGGCCGACTGGGAAATCAGCCACGCAGGCAAAAAAATGACTTCCTTGTGCACACACCAATTGCGAAGGCCTAGTGGTAACTGAGATTGTCTCTGTCTTATTTATTAAGAAAAACAAAACAAATCCCTGTAGTTGTTAAAGTAATTCCCCCCGTAGCCTGGCAGCTGAATCTCTCACTCCTTCGTGCTTGGAGGCCAGAAATTGGCCCAGGCAACCCCCCGGTAAAACCGGAGCCATCGAGCACGGAGCAAGCAGCGGTATTTTGGCGGAGAAAAGCCGTAGCCGAGCGTGTGGCGGCTGCCGCGGCGGCGAGAGGCCACCTGCGACCGCCGCAGTGCGGATGTACCGCGCCTTTGGTTTCCGCAGGATTTCTCCGTTCCCACGTCGAGCAGGTCTGCACGGCCGTGGGTGCTGCGGGGTTACCGCCAAAAGTGCGGGTGCCTCGGCCGAGGGACACGCTGCACGGGCGTGATATTCACGGGTGTGCGACTGCCTGAAGCAGCGTGTCAAAAAGACTCTACATCTTTAGGAGTTGGGCTTTTTTTAAAAAACTCTGTTTTCGAGGCAGGTACAACCAACACGGAGGCCACTGGCGGAGGGCTCCGGCTATTCCCTGAATCAAAAATTGTGCAAGAAACACCCACGATCTTCCTTCTCTGAGCCGAGCATTCCCTGTGGACACACGGCCGGTTTTAGTCTTTTCGAGTACTTTCTAAGAATCGGGTTTTCCCTGTTGGTGCCCCAGATCCGAGCGCCCCCGGGAAGGTTTTACCGAGGGCGGAGGCAGCCCCTCCCGAGGAGGCTGCGGGCAGCCTGGGCGCGATGACAACCCCAGCCGCAACCTGTGGGAACGGCACGAACGGGGTGGGGAAGTGGCTCGGATTATTTTTAGGTCGGCGACGGCTTCGGCTTCAGTAGTGGGCGCTAAAGGAAATGTGGTTTCTTTGGGGGCCCGGAGGAGCCGGGGCAAGGGGATGCGGGTAAAGCCCCCTTTAGTCGGCGCAAGGCATGGTCCCACCGGGACAGCGCGGTGTCGTGTCCCCCCCTCGCCTTTGTGCAGCCCCGCGGCCGCTGCGCGGCGTCTGGCCCCCGCTCTCCGCTCCCCGCGCGGATCTCCCGCGTCCCGGCCGTGCCCGCGGGGCCCCGCCACCGCGCCCGGGGCGCGCAGGCCGCGGGCAGGCGGGACCGAGGGCTCAGTGAAAAACGCAGCGCGCAGGCGAAAGAAACATGGCGCTGGGAAGCAGTATGTGCAAAATCCGCAAGGAATTGCAGTAAATTCCTTTTTGTTTGAAGAAAATTTACAACTTGGTAATAGACCTTTTTATGACCTATTTGGGCTCGTCATTGGCTGCGGCTGGTCATGTGCAGGCAGCGAGCGCTTTCATGGCCTTTTCCTGATTTCCCTGGCGAATTTCCCCCTGCATTCTGCCTTCAGAGAGCCTCAGCCCCTCTTTTCCTAACCTTTGTCTAGGCTGAGGTGTATGGCAGTCGCCCTCACGTTTGTGTCCCGCTCCCCGAAACCCGCGGCCGGTCCCGCCGCCGCGCTGACACCTCGCCGGCCCCACGCCGCCTCCTCTCCCGCGCCCGCGGAGGGATGCGCGGAGCCCCGCGCCCGCCGCCTCCACCCCCCCCACCTCCTCTCCCGCCGCTTGTTGCCCCCGCTGCCGCTATCTCCTCCGGCACACGGATTGCTACGCGGGCGCAAAATGGATTACAGCGACCCTCCCGGGCTCCTCCGCAGGCGGGCAGTGCCGCGAACCGGTAAGCGCTCGCCTCCCCTCGGGCTGGACGCCGGTTCTCCTCGCCCGCGCACCGTCCCGCACCGCGGCACGGGGCCGGCTCCCTTGCCCCCCCGCCCCGCTTGGTCACCTGTCCCTCGCAGCCCCTTATTCCTGCTATTACTATTGCTATTATTATGATTGCTGCTAATACTGTTGCTGTTATTGCTACTGTAATTATCGATGTTATTATTATTCATAACAGTTCTGGGCACGCGGCGGGGTGCGTGAGGCTGTTGCGCGGTCTGGCGCGGAAAAGGCGCCGCGGGCCGCGGTGGCGTGGCGATCCACGACCCTCCGCGCCGAGGGGCGGAAGGCTGGGGCGCAGCGCGCTCAGGCAGCGGGGTTTATTCCAGTAAAAGGCCTTTTTTTGGGGGGTGTAATTTTCCCCCTGCCAAGTCTGAAGCGCGGAGTGGTGAGGCTGTGGTTTGTTTTTCCCCACGGCGGAAGGGCGGTCGCGTAACTTTAAAGCTTAACAGGTGTTTTCGCAGGAGAATGGGGGTCAGTGCTCCCGCGGGGGCGGAGGGCGCGGGGCGGCCCCGCCGAGCCGGTCGGGCCGGGGGCCGTGCCCGAGGCCAGCCCCGGGAGCCCCCGCCCGCCCCGCCAGGGCGGTTTAAGCACATCCTTCCCCCGCGGTACCGTGCCCGAGCCAGGGCTGCGGCTCCGGTCGGCTCGGCGGGAAGCACACGGGCCGGGCTCGGAGCTCCGGGCTCCTCCTGGCCGGGCAGCGCGGGGGCGGGCTGCACCGAGCCGCGGCCGGGAGCGCACCCCCGCAGCACGGATACTTACCCACGTGGAAATCACGGGGGGCTAAATCGGGGACGACTTCTGGAAAAAAAAAAAACCCAACCAAAACAAAACCAAACCAAAACAAAAAAAACCCAAACAAAAAAAAAACCCACCCAACCAACCGAACAAAAAAAACAAACAATAAACCCCAAACAAAACAAACCCCAGATTTATTTTTAAATATGTAGAGGAGATAGAACATCACGTAAACTTTATCTGCGCTGCCTATATATGTGTCTATATCCTTGTCCACGTTACCTATATACGTGTATATGCGTATCTACACCTCTACTTCTCTCTGTAGAACATATATTCTTTTGAAGTGTATTACTTTGAACATGTACATATTTTACACATCTTCTCTTCGTTTTTAACACGCTAATGCACAGTAGAACACCCGCTGGTATTTAGTGTTCACCTCGTTGGTCAGTAAATGGAAATGCCCCGTGCCATCGCACTGCAGGAATGTTCCGAATCGCCCTTTACCTCAAAAGCAGCCACTAATTTAACGGTAAAGCAAAATGCCTGATTAAAGGATACCCAGTGAGGGTGGAAAGGTGTGGGACGTGCCCTAGGTACATATTTTGAACCCGCAGAATAAATTCTTCTTTCATCCACCCCCGAGCAGCTCCCCAGCCTGCTGAGCCCCAGCCCCGCTGCAGTCAGATGCCGCCCCTCACGCTTTGGCTCTTTGCATTGCTCGGCCGCCCTGCGCTGCCGAAGGACTTGGGGATTATTTGGGAGGAATCGTTTTCAACATAGCAACAGTCTTCCAGAGTAACTTGGAAAGTATGTATTGCTTTAGGTTTCGCTCGCAGAATCCCTCCTAGGTGACACAGTAATTATAGCTGCTTGGCTATAAATCTCTCCAAAAACTTCGAAAAATCTCGTCCTTGAGCTGTTTTGAAATTATTCGTAGCCTGGGGGAAAAGAAGAAAACAAAAGCAGGATGTTCTAACGAATTCTAATGTGCATGTGTGTGTCTGCGGGTCCATATGCTGACACATACGGATACGCATATGCATTTATGATCCCACTGGTTTATGAGGGGATTCGGCTTTTTCTCCCTCCTAAACGGCTTCCTTCCTTGCTTTCTTTTTGTCTTTTTCTTGTGGTTTTTTTTTTTTTAATCTTTTTCTTTCATTTCTTTCTTAACATTGAAGCACACATAGGTATGTGTATGCTCTTAAAAATGCCTATGTGTTTGTGAGTATTCATAACAAAATCTGTATGTATGTGTACACATATGGCACATATAAGACTGTGTTTTTGTATATATTTATACACCTATATAATGTGAGTCCCTGTATGAGTGTAGATGTGTTGGTGTGCTGTAATTTTTAGCGTACAGAATTCCCATTCACATTTCTCACACCTGCTTCGTTTCCCAACGTGTTCGACAGAATTTATGACTCATCTCATTATTATTTTTTTTTCGTTGAAAGGAAACAGCCGATCCCTAGCCCACACTTTACTGACGCACAGGCAATAAAAGAACACCACCACAAAATAACCGGCAGGAAACGGCAGCCTGCGCTCCCTGGCAATGCCCAGGTACCGCTGGCGCCGGCTGCCATTTGGGAAGTCAGGTTGGGCTCCCGCTTAGCTGCTGCAAGTTGCCTGGAGGAGAAGTGCAACCTCTGCTCCCCGAGCCTGGCAGAGGTTTGGTGGAAGGAGGCGAAGGGATGTGAACCGCGGGCCCGGGAAACACGATAAGACTGAGCAAAGAAATCCGCGTTGGCTTTGAGCTCTTAAGAACAGCAAATCCCGCCGATTCGTTTATTTCCCAATAATGTTGCTCTTTCCCCAGGCAAATATAATTCTCACGGGGTGTTTTATGAGCGCTGGGGGCAGAAAAAAAAAATCCGAACAAAGACAGTATTTCACCCCTCGGTTGGCAGGCAGCTGTTAAAGGTATTTACGGCTCTACTGCAGTGCGGCACTCAATGCTGCTGGAGCGGGAGAGGAAAAAACAGGAAGCGAAAGGAAAAGATGAGGCACCATAAACATTGCAGCAGGTCGCGGGGGCCGGGCGGGGCGCGGAGGAAGAGTCTCTGTCAGAGACAAGAGGCAATAAAAGTGCATTCAGCGGCAGCAGGCTCTGCCTCAACCCAGCATTCGCCTCCCATCACCCGCGGGGGAGGGGGCGGCGAGGCGCGGGGGAGGCAGCCCGCAGCACCCACCCAGCGCCCCACTCCGGGGACGACCCGAGCTGGACCCTGCGGAGGTGCGGGGGCGGTGGGGGGACGGCCCAGCCGCCCGCCCCGTCCCGCCGTCAAGGTCCGTCTCCGCCGCTGCTGCCCGCGGGTGGGCGCCCGCCCCGACGGCCCGGGCTGGGGTCACCTGCCCGCGGCTTCCGCCCTCGGGTCGGCCGGTCCGGGGCGCGGAGAGGAGCGGAGCTGCCGCCGGGGGCGCGGCAGGCCCTGGCCACCTCCACCAGCCATTTTGTCTCCACGGCCTCTTCCAGGAGAAGGCGCTGTAGGACAAGCCTGGCCGCTCTCCCCGCCTGGGCGAGGGTCCCGCCGCCCCCCGCCGCCTGCCCCGGGCCCAGGACTGTAAGCCTCCCGTCCGCCCACTGAGAAGCCCACCGGCGGGCAGGGGGCACGGGTGGGGTTCCGTCACCCTTCTCGGGAGTCCCCGGAGCCCTTACCAGCTGGGCCCTCGTTGTCCCGCTCCCTCCAGCGCTCCCCACTCCCTGCCTTCCCCGAGGGACCGACAGGGCTCACCTCAGGTGCCCCGCCGCACTCCCGGTCACCGGCCCGCTCTTTGATGTCGGGCAGCCACCGCTTCCTTCCCTGCCCCTTTGATGTGGGTGCCCGGGCACCGTGGCGGCCCGCACCCTCCTCCCCGCCGGCTGCCTCGCCCCGGGCAGAGCCCTCGGCCCCCCCCTTACCTCCCCCCTGCCCCCTGCAAGCTGGGGCCCGGCACATTTCCCTGCCTCCGCCTCACCTGTTGCTTCCAGGCTTCATCTTCCCCAGCCGTGCCCGGACATGACCCTGGCGGCCCCCGGCTCCCCCGGGGCCGTGCCTGCCCCAGCCAGACGCTCCCACGGCCCCCGGCCTCCCCTCCCTGCCCCGTGCTCCTCGCCCTCTTCCCCCGCGGACCCGGGGTGCCGCCGCCGCTGCCCCCGTTTGATGTCGGGGCGCGGCTCGCCGCCGCCCTGCCCGCTCCGGGGCTCTGCTGCCGGCGGATCTGCCCGCGGGCGCGGGGTGCTGCGGGCAGGGGCCTTTGCATGCCCACATCCTGCTGGGGAAGGGCATGGGCGGCGAGGTGACGGCAGAAAGGTCGGGGTTAGGATAAAAGCAGAGAGGGCTAATGCGTTGGACGCTATCAAGGCGCTCAGTAGGTCTTCAAAGTCAGAGATGGAGCCTATCATTTTCTGGCGGTGTGGTCCTCGGGGTAGGATGCTGGTCGTCATGTCTGTCAAGTAGACCGACGGTGATTTAGACATGCGATTCAATTTCCCCAAGCCTTTTATCGCAACAATTACCAGAGGGAAAACAATTGTTACTGGGTTACTTCATTCCACATCTTATCCATCTCCAGATCGTCAGCCCCGAATATGAGAACTCGCATAAAAGCCTGGAGAATGAACTGGCCAGAGCTTCAAAGTCAACTTTCACATCTGCATTTTAGAATAGGAAATGTGAAAATCCTCCTAATTCCCTCTTCAAAATCTCAGGGCTAGAATTACTCAGTTGCAGAAACATTCATCTTACCCCTAGATCACAGGGAGCTGTATCTCACTCATCAACTCCTCACGGTCCCACAGCCTCACCTTTCCCAGCCTCCCCTACACTTTTCCCCGGAGCACATGCCCGGTCCGGCCCCCCGCTCCCGCCCCGGTTGCCAGGGGCTGATGATTCGGTCCAGTCTCGCCGCGGCTACTCTCCTCCCTCAGGGCGGGACAGTGCCCTGTCTTCAGACCGCGGGCTTCTCTTGCCTACGAGGTGGGCCAAGAGAGCCGGAGCGATCGCAGACACGCGGGGAGGGACGTGACGCTCCCCGTGACAGCACAAGGGCTTGGAGCGCACCCGTGGCCCCCGCTGCCCGGGACCAGACCTCCGCCCTGCCCATCACCAGGGTTTGCCAGGCCCCGGGGCAAAAGCATTTGACTCAGCAAAGTGGTTCCTGTCGTCCCAGCCTGTTTTCCCCGTATTTTGTTGGGTTTTCCCGTTGCACCCTTCCCCTCACGCCCCGATCCGTAGCCTTTCCCTCCGCCTTCCCGAGAGACGGGCACCCTGGTTTCTTGCGGCTTGAAGCCATTCCCCCAGAGGCCAGCGAAGACGGGAGGTCCTGGGGGGGGGCTCTGAGGGCTGCGATGGAGCCTGGTCCAGCGCCTGCTGTTCCCAGGCCCTGGTGCCTGAGCAGGGCGCGGGGTACAACCCCGTGGAGCTCTTCCCCCTGCCTGCCCGGGGATGAGAGCAAGGGCCGTGCCCCAGCTGAAAGCGACCCACCAGTCAGCCCCACGCAGGGCAGCCCACTCCTCTCCCGGAGGAGCCTGGCTGGATGCCCCGGGCTTTCATCGGCCGCCCGGTAAAGTTGCTGAAATGTCACCTTAAGCGCTGTCCCTGGCAGCTGTCCTGGGCGGGCGAGTCCGCAAGGGGAAAGAGCCTTTCCCCAGCTCAGGCCATTCGTAAGGCGCGAAGGCGGTGCCGTGTCATTAAAGCATTGACACAGAGCAAGGACCACAGCGGAATGCAAAATAACCCCGCGTTGGACAGAAGGAGCAGGAAAAGTGATCAGGACGCCTCTTGCTTTTTGGAGAAAACCGAATTGACCAGCTGTGATTTGAGCCGCCTAAGAAGTACGGCGAGAGATAAGCTGCTCCTTCTGGGCAACCTCACACTTGTACAGCCAGACTCGGTAGGAAACGGCCAAGTACGAGGAGAGCAGGAGGGACCTAACTCTGGTGTTAGACAGGCACCACCCAGCCGATGACAGCTGGTGCCACCACCCAGCAAAGAGCTGAAGCTGGCTCGTTTTTCAGAGCGGAGCCCCTGGGCGGAGGCGCATCCGCACACGCAGGCCGGGGGAGCGACCGGTCCCCTCTTGTCCGCTGCCGGTCCTCGACGGGGCGGCCGCGGCTCCCTGCCCTCTGAGGAAGGGACAAGCCCCTCCTTGGAGGCACCAGGAACTGCTGGCCGCTCCCACTTGCTCATCTTAGCCATGATAGATTGGGAGCTGATGCCCGGGTTCCTTTATGCCGTGTGACTGCCAGGGACATTTGACTTCCTGCGCTCCGGCTCCTTGAAATTCTCATTTGCTAACTCACACCCTGTTCCCTTCACACCAGGGCTGGTTTATTGTTTTATAGCCCTCCTTAAACTTCCAGCCCTCAAAGATCTCATTGTGGCAGGCTTCACACTTTCTCCCTTCCCAACGCCCGCTGCCCTCGCTGTTGCCAGCAGTTTGGTTGCTTCCAAAGGTCCGTCGGGTGCCCGGCGAGCCCGCAGCCCCTGGCACAGCTCCCCCGAGCCGCAGCTCAGGAGGTGAACGAGTCAAAACCATTTTCCAGAGGCGCCTGACCGAAATGCCATAAACATCCCGAGAAGGGAGAGAGGAACCCCCCCTTTCCCCTCAGTATCTTTGGTTTTGATTTGATTTGTTTTGTTTTGTTTTCCCTGACGATGGGCTTCCCTGTACCCTAAGAGATACAAAGAAAGGTTTGGATGGGTACCCGCGGCAAAATGCACCCGGGTCCCTTCTCGAGAGCAATTTGGGAGCACTAACTCCCCTCTTAGCAGCTTTCCCTTCCTCAAAAAGGCCGGCGTAATGCCGCGGAACTGACCTTCTGCCCGTCCACGTTATTCCGACCCAATCCCGTTTTACAGGACAGATTCAGCGAACCTTTATTTAGCGAATAAAAGTTTAAAGCTGAAGGTTATTTATGGTTCCGCAGAGATAGGTCCTGAGTGGCTATTTAGAAGCACGTGATTCCAATAAACTTTGTTTTATGGCTTGAGAGTTGACAAGCCAAAATATAATTCCCACCATAAATTAGTTTAAGAGCATACAAGTGCAGATGCTTTCGTTCCTGGAAGCAGTAATCGGGAACGTGTTAGCAGGGAACCGTCTGCGGGAATGCGGCCGTGCAGGCACCTCTGCTCCCGGGTCCCCCCGGCCGTGGGGGGAGCGCGCAGTAAGTCCGTCACCAGCCTTCCTCGCTGCCACCGCCGCGCTCGGGCTCTCTCTGTGCCCCTGGGAACCCCCTTGGTGGGAGTGGGGTACCACCAGGGCTGCTCCGCTTGGGAAAACGGACAGGTAGAGCTCAGGTGGCTCGGGCAGCGCCGGGATGAGTGGGACGCTCCCCGTCTGAGATTTCTGAATTTAATGGCACGTTTTATTTGAAGCTAACCTTTTCTTTTTTTTTTTTTTTAATTAAAAAAAAAAAAGAAATAAAGAAAAGAAAGGAAAGGAACGGCAAGGAAATGTTTAGTGCCGAAATGCTGATATTATTCCACTGTCCTCGCAAGCTCTGAATGCTATCAAGAGCGGGCAGAACTAACAAAAAAAATATTTTTTTTAAACAAAAATAGACTTGGGAAGCTCTGCCTAGTGAACTATTGATACCGAGGCAATTGCTCTGTGTGTAATACAATAACTCACCAAGATATCTCAGGAAGGCAATAGAAGGGTTGAAAAATCGCTTACAGAAAAGAAACCCCCAATATTAGTAATTTACTCTAAAATATAGGGTGGGTTTCAGGAGCATTAAACTGAGCGTGTTGTTTTGTTTTCTTTAATGTGGTCTTTGAATGTATTTATCAAAAGATTTGAAGGAAAGTTCAAGTCAAATCCATCCTTCTATAATGCAAACAAAGACGCATGTCTCGTGGTTAGTGTTTGGTTAGTTAGGTGATCTTAAAGGCGACCTATCCTAGGATAATCCGAGATTTATTCTTATAACATTGTAGTTCTTTCTGTGCTTAGCATGGATACGATGCTGCCTGGCATATTGTGGCGTTTTATGGGTGATGGTTTAGCAAAGATGATCTGAATATTTCATTTGTAAGTGACTGGATTACCACAAAACAAAACAAAAAAAAAAGGCCTTTGTTATTCTTTTATTCCATCAGTGAAAGAGGGAGGTCTGACTTTTCGTCCCTTTAGAAATTATCCGGTATAAAATCTAGACTATGAATATTAAAAGTGAAAAATCACACCCCAGACACGGAGAAAGCATGTGTTCATAAAAAACTGCCTGAATGCAACGTGGTCCTCACTCGGAAGGGGCTTCCTCCCTACCACTCCTCTGCTCGCAGGATTTACCACCAGCTCCTCTCTGCCTTCATCTATCAAATGTGGTCTGTAACTGTTCTCCAGAAATACCACCCGTATGTGGAATACAACAGTAACAAACGTTTTTGTTGCAACAGGTTCGGCAGCATGGAAGGGCATCCACGGTAAGTAACCTCTTATTCCTTGTAGAGTTTGCTTTGCGTGAAAATCCTGTTTCGTCCCTTCAGACTGGAAGAATTAGAACTGATGAATATTGCTACCAAAAAAAAAAAAAAAAAAAAGGGAAAAGTCTATGTCAGCATGTGTGAAAGTCTTGTGGAGTCAGTTTGTGGTACCATGTCATAATGCTGGCTAGCGCTAAAGGTAGAGGTGCAGTTTCCCGAGGGTTTATTATGGGGCTGTACAGGTGTCCTCCTGCTCCTAAGCTCTCTGAAGCAATTAGCAACGTTTCCATTTTACCTCGGTGGGATTGTAGAGCGCCTCCCCGTGCAGATCCCGGGCGGATCACGCTGTGTCCCAGCGCCTCACAACCTTGGCTACTCCCCCTCTTTTCTCCAGACGGGCTTCCAAGCCGAATGGTGCCTGCTGTCTAACGTTAGCCTCGTTGGGCACAGCCCGGTGCGGGAGTGAGGGAGGCGGCAGTGCGGGGGGCTGGCAGCCCGGGCCAGCCGGGTCAGCCCACGCTGCAGGCGGATCGTGCGGGGCGGTCCCTCCAGTCCTCTGATACTAGGTGTCTCCGAGCAAGGGAGATTCAAACGTGGATTTAAGATGCTGTGAAGGCACGGGGGGCGGGGGGGGGACGGGTGTCTGAGTTTAAGGGGGCAACCTTTTGCTGGAGGTGCTTTCATGGTCCCCCGAGAGCTGCGCTGGGAGTACCGAGGGGAGGGCAGCAGACGAGCGTGTAGCAGGAAATGCTGTTGAACCTTTCTGGCTGCAGCAAGGAGCTAAATGCATTAGTCCTGGTGCTTCAGATTGAGACCTGTTTGTCTCTCAGAGAGGACAAGAAAGCCTGCGGTATTTGGAGATTCATTAGGTACACGTTGCCCTCCCTGCTTCTGCCAGCCCCTCTCTGAGCCGGGAGCACGCAGAGGAGCGGAGCTGTGTTTGTTTGCGTTTCTCCCTGTTTCCTCTCCTTGCTTGCTGATAAATAATCTCTTTAACTGCTTGTGCCAGGCTTCTCCTTCTCTTTTTGCCTTACTTTGCGATATTGGTTTTCGAGCCCTTTAAATACGAAATAAAGGATCGCCTCCAGCGCTGCAGTTTTAATTGTGTTCCATAGGTAACTTTCCTCCCCCCGCAGCTCAGCCCTGCGCTGTGTGGATGCCCTTGGCATTTTATTCCAGGGCCGGCCCTAAATGTATGGATTACTTGTTTTCTGCCAACGTACATTTAGCATACTGATTATGAACCAGAATACAAAAAGCCTGATAGATCAAAAGCATTTTGTATGGGCAGTTGAACAGGAGGTGAATATATAACGCTTTTGTTCATCAATAACTCTTTGGCTTTGACCTGTCTGAGCAAGTCGTGCAATAAGGTGAAACGCAGGTCACAGCGTCTAACAAATATGAAAATGTGTAGTATTAAGCCGAGCGGGGAGCTGCTGCTTCCCCAGCCCCATCGCTTCTCCCCGGGCAGCCCTCGGCGGTCTTGTCCGCTCCCGGGGGCTGCCCCAAAGGCGAACTCGCTTTTGGAGGGGGGAGTGTTACCCTGCCAGTTCGGCCGGGTGGCTACTAACACACACCCACCCACCGCGGGGCGGGGGGGGGGGGAGGAGGTATCCCCCCTCCCCTCAGAGAAAGGAGGAGAAAGCGGGGCGAGCCGCTTAGAATAGTTGGGTGGAGATTTAAATAATCCGAATAGGGGGCCGGGGGGGGAGATTAGGGACACAAAGTCGTTTCGAGTTGCACTTGCTGTGAAGAAGACACCACTGCAGTGGTAAGAAAGCAGATGTTTAAAAATAGCATCCTCTAGATCAGGCAGCTGGGAGTTGGAGGCAGGCAAACAAACCGGTACACATCGCTCGGATAAACGCAACACCCCCAAATCTGCCCTCCGCAGTGGTTGGATGTATCACACCCGCACCATTATTTGTCCTTATGGTGCCTGTTTTAAATAGTGGAAGGAGAAGAGGTTGACCGCAGGACAGCAGTGAGGAGCTGGGTCAGACACAATTCATGAACTTTTGTACTCCTGTGTGCTGCTGTCGACAAAGTAAAAATAATGAAACTTTGTGATATGTTAGTAAATGATTTCGGCTGACCTCTCGCCCTGCCCTTCACCATAAACGCTACGGCGGGGAGAACCTGGGAGGGTGCGAGGCTGCGGCTCGCAGGCAGCTCGCGGGGATAATAGCTAGACCAGCATAATGGGATGAAGGTAAATTTGGAAACTCTCTGCTTCCCGAGAGCCACTAACTCCAGCCTATAACCTCCTCTTTATTCACCAATCGCTGTTTCTGTTTTCGACTGTTTTGCTTCTGTTTCGATTTTTTTTTTTTAAATTCTCTTTTCTTTGGGGGGGTGTGTGTTTCTGATTAAAGAAATATCTCTTCAGATTCGTGTTAGCCTAAATAGATAAAGACTCTTTTCTAAATGATTTCAAGTATTATTATTCTAAATAGCGCAATTCGACCGGTAACGTCCGTTTTCCGTAGCGAGGACGTAAACGGCAGAGCGTTTAAAGTGAGCAGCAGGTCTTTCTGAGAATTTGGTAGGCGAAATTCGTGGCTATAAATTGGTGGGGAGTCGTAGAGCTCTATTGCAGCGATAATAACAAGCGTGTATCTTTTCTGAAATCCCACCTTCCTGCAAATGCGTATTTCAGAACTGAGTCCCAGCAGAATAGTTGCATTCCTCAGAAGACAGTAAGGACTAAGAGAATTGCAAAGACCTGCCATATTGTAGATGAAAACAGAATGTTATTACGTTGTCTATATATACCCTGTAGAACCGAATTTGTGTGATATTCATATAGTCACAGATTCGATTCTAGGGGAATATATGGTCGATGCAAAAACTTCACCTTTCTGCAAATGGTTAGAAGTTTAAATACTGGTGGAATCAAAAGGCATGTGCGTGCTGAACACTCAGAAATTATAAAAGTTTTGCTGCCTCATTCCTATTTGCTAGGTTTTAGGACGTCTCTTAAAATTTCAGTTGTCGTTCAGTTGTAACTCTCACTGACAGACTGTGAATTTAAACAGTTAATCTCACCAAAAGTTGCAAATTTTCTGAAAAAAAATAAAAATTATCTATCAATCAGTGACGAGTCTTTAAAAAGATACTAATAAATTAGCTAGATATGCCAGACATTAGCAAAATTTTCCTCTCAAGTGTCCAGATCGCATCAAAATATTTACGGCAGCAGCAAAAGTAGCATTCGCCTCACTGGAACGTATTTACTTGTGCTCCAGGAATGATATTGATGAATGAAGACCGAATTTATCTCATTAAACCCGTGATATTTTTAACCTAATTAAATGCCGTCTCCAGTTCAATTGATTGAACTTTAGTGGTTAAAAGTGAACGGTTTCTTGCCATCTGTATGATTTTACATACATGCGTGTATAGATTTACACATACACGCGTGCGTTTGCGTCTGTGCGCGCATACGTATACCCGCATATATATTGAGGCTCGCAAAGTGAATGAGAAGTTACTGATTGCCTAATTTTATTCAGCAGAACTAAATTCTGGTAACTTTTGGATGACCTCTGCGAGACAAAGACAGGACAGATCTATTGTACATCATATTACCATCTTCTTTGATGGCTTTTCTTTTCCTCGCCTCCTTATCAGTTTCCTCCCTTTTAATCCCGCTTCAGCTCCCCGCTCCGCGTGTTTCTTTCGATATTTTTATTTAAAGCGAGGTAACAAGCCCCGGTGGCGGTGGCGGCTGGCAAACCAGGCGGCGGGGCATCAGCCACCGGGGCTGAGGGAAGCCAGCTCAGACAAAAGCCTGGCCCTACCTGGGGGGCCACGGGGGGCGGGGGGGGGGGGCGGCCGCCGCCCCAGGGGGACCCCGACACCTCCGGCCCCGTATTTGGGGGGTGCGCCCCCCCG
>JAOXNO010000078.1:35077760-35100323 GCA_028565335.1 Limnodromus scolopaceus | reverse complement strand
CCCCTCTCCCCGCTGAAGCGCGGTGTTTTTCGGCGTTGCAGGCGGCGCGGCGCCGTGCGGGGGGGAACCTCCCGCCTGCCCCGCACGCACCAGCTTCAGCACCCGGCAGCTCACGGAGCTGGAGAAGGAGTTTCACTTCAGCCGGTACCTGTCGCGGTCCCGCCGCCTGGAGGTGGCCCGCTCGCTGCGCCTCCGCGACGCCCAGGTGAAGGTCTGGTTCCAGAACCGCCGCATGAAGCAGAAGAAGCGGGAGCGGGAGGCGCTGGCCGCCCCCGCCGCGCCCACGGGTGCCCCGGGCGGCCCTCCGTGAAGCCCCGCCGCCCCCCACGGAAGGATCTGCCGGGGACGTCGGGGCCGGGCTGGAAGCTGCGGCCGGCGGGGCACCCCAGGTGCCCTTTCACGCGGGACCGCGGCGGCGCGGCTCCGCTCTTTTTTTCTATCGTAACTTATTTACAGCTTTATTTCTGAGGATTCAGGGAAAGGTGCCAGCCCAAAACGTTGCCGCTGGTGCCCCATTTCTGGGCGGGCCGAGCCGGCGGTCTGGCGCAGCTGGGAGCTAACGGGGACTGCCGCTCCCCCCGGGAAGAGCAGAGAGCAGCTCCGCCAGCTCCCCGCGGTCCGCGGGTGCGTGGCGGGTGTGTGTGTGTGCCCCAAGCTCACGACCGCTTCGTTTTGCATTTAAAAAGAGAGACCCGCAGGCTCTGGCAGAGTGCATGCAGAAGAGGGGGAGAAACCTGGAGAAGACAGAGCAGAGGAAAGCAAGGAAAACTTCCTCTCACGGGAAGGGGCAGGGACGGTCACCGCTGTCAGTATCAGCCCGAGATACCCTTTTGGAAAAAGTGCCCTTGTCTTCTGCCCTACCCTTCGCAAAATTGCTGCGAAAAAAGAGAGGCTATTTATGCTTGTATTTATTCCTCATTTGTTCCCATTCCTTTTCCTGATGTGGCTGATGTGGTCCAAAATCTGTTTAGTAACTGTGAGGGAAAGTTTTAAAATAAATCCCTTGGGATTTCTGTTAATCCCCTCTTAGAAGGAGTACCTTTTTCCATTCAAACTGCAGAAGTGCTGGGATTTTCCTTGCAGAGGCTCTGGGCTGCTCAGGACCAGCCAGCCAGCTGGTCTGCTGGCTCCCAGCATCTCTCACAAGTGCCTGGGCAAGGACAAGGAAAAAAAAGCCTCTTAAAGCATCTAGGGTCGTACTCTCAGATCATTCAGCTCTCCCAGGTTTGACTGCATCTTATGGTTAAAGAAATGCACCCTATTAAATCAGTTTGCAACAAATCTTACCACTTGCAAAACCTCAAGGGCTGCTAAAATGCAGAAAGGTGCTTGGGTTTGACCACAGACCTCTGCCAGCAAAAGTCCAAGCGGATTTCTGGGTCTTTTACTTGGGTTATTTGTTCAAAAAGAGTGACAATGACTGATTACCCCAAACAAGTGCAAAACTCACCAGTGATGCTCACTTCTCCCGATTTCATCTTTCCCAGAGATAAAATAACAGGATCAAAGTGGACAAAGGAGCCAAGTTTAGACTCTTCCTGTCTGTGACTGGGAAAGCATAACAGCAATGTGGAGATGAATGACATCAGGTTATACGAGAAGGTGATTTTATTTATTTGTGGGACAAAACGATTTTGGACAACTCTCTTATTGTCCTGGATTTCTGCTGGGTGTTGGACTTTGGACTGAAGAACAAATTGTATCAGCAGGGGAGATGGATCTCAGGGGACCTGTAAATACTAGGTCACTGTCCGGAAACCAGGCACTGGCTGTTGGTCTTTGCTGGATGCTTGCTGGGCAAAAGAAACACAGAGAGAAGATGAAAATGTCTCAAGACAGAAAGTCTGCAATGTAGGGGATACTTATTTGCCATCCTGCCTTCCATTCCCAAAGGTGCTCTTCTGCTTGCAGGCTTTCTTTTGAAGACTTCTCTTCTGCTGAGAGACTGGGGAAGCCGCCACTGATGGCAGCTTCAGCAGAGGTTGGTGGGACCCACAGGAAACAGCGTGCTCCCAAAAGCCGGGCAGGCGTATTGGGATGATGCTGTGGCAGCAGACCCACAGCTGAACTGGGGCAGGATGCCTCCTCGGCAAGGAGGTGGGTCCCCCTGCAGTGAGCATCTGAGGGAGGGGACTTCCCAAGACAGAAGTGTTTGGTTACACACCATATCCCGACTGTACCTGGAAAGTACAATAAAGCTAGAGGCTGGTAGTTGTGCATGCACACAGGGATGTTTTTGTTCTGAATCTGATGTTACGGGTTTGCATCCCACTGGCTGATTCACTTCATGGGTTATCACTGAAAAATTCTCAGCACTGAAGTACTCGCATGAAACTAGTTGCAACCAAAATATGTGGTTTGCAGTTCTTTATTAAAGTAATGACACCAAGCAAGTGTTTATACTGCAGGCTGATCATTCATTAAAAAATACGAAATAGTATTTCTGCCACTTGTTTTTGAGAGGATGCTATTTAAAGAAGAATAAAACAAAATTCATGGTTAGATTCATGAAAAGTCAAGTAAATCAAATTTATTTTGCAAGCTGAATATTAGAGGAAACCCAGATACTTTTAAGGTACATTTTTACCAAGTCTCCTAGATGTACTCCCTGTTTTTTTAAACAGCAAATAAGCCTAGACATGTAGCCAGAATAACCCATCTTTCTAAGAGCATATGGTTCACGCACAAACTTCAGAAAACATCTGTGTTTTCAGTTGTCTCCAAATTCGTCACGTCTATGGGCTTGCCAGTTCGTCAGCCTTCTATTTTCCTAATGATTTTGACACTCGTGCTAGGCACTTCAGGCCAGAGGAACGTTTTCCACACTGCTGGTACGCTCCTGCACTACCAACATGGAAAGAAAGATTCTCATTGATTTCAGTGGTGCTGGATCAGGCCATTAGAGCACACTAAGTCTTTTATAATGAATGTTTTCATGCCGTATATTTTCCTGAATAAATAAATACATGTGCCGGCCTTGTAGCAGCGCACAGTTCTGTATCCATCAAAATGACACAGCCTGAATATATAGAGATTTACTTGCAAATTAAGATGAAACCTTACAACTCTTTTATGGCAGTCTGAATCAATTTGCTGGTATGAATACAACTATATTCTGTCCTAAGAACTGGTACTTAGTATTAAGTGTAATTTTTGCTCACATGACAGGGCCAGTGTAATAGGATCTTTCTTCTTTGTGAACAGCTTCAGCTGTATGAGGATTAGATATTGCTCCTTTGCGCTGTTCTGTCAGCAAGATACCCAGAGGAAGGAGCTAATGCAAGTCATGTGCCAATTCCTGAATAATTAAATAAAAATGCCTATGATATACATGGGTGCACACATGAGACAAATAAATGATAGATAAGGTCTAAGATTCACTCATTTAACATTAATCCCAAGTCTTGTGTCTCACACATGTTCAATTTGATGCTGGCAGTTGGAAACTGGTTTTAGGTTAAGCAGATAGAGGTAAGAGCACAAGCTGCAGTTCTTACCGCAACGGGAACAAAATATTTCAGATTTGCCTCAGTAGATACCCACCACCATATAATTTATCACAAATTATGAAAATACTATTTCCTGGCCTTATTCTCCCTCAAACATCATTAGAAACCACAGAAAGACCATTGTATTTCACTCATATATTAATTTTTGTCTACTGACTATTGCTCAAAGGGCCACAGGCTACAAAGGGATATGAACAAAATAATTTTTTTTTATGTGTTCCCATTTTGCCTGAAACAGAACAAAAATATTGATTTGGAAGGCTTCCAAGGCGAAAAGAAAGTTGTAAAATTACTGTTCCTAAGCGGTATATGGTAATGTAGATATTTCATATCCTTTGGATAGGTTAAGTGATAACAGAAAATCACACCTCCAAAAACCAAGCTTAGGCAAGAACCCAGGCTTGTTTGGGTATCTGGCTTCCCATGCAGAACTGAAGGGGTATGTTATTGCTTGCAAATACAGCACAGGGAATGCTTTCCGGAGGGTCAAACCAACGACTCCCGTTTATAGTATAAGCTGCGTATACAGGTTTATTTTGAGCATGAAAGAACACAGCAGTAAGCCAGAAAACAAAAATATGCAACCCAATCACCACATTTTAATCTCCTTTTAAAAGTGTGCCATTTCCTCTATTTATTGGTAAAACCTGGAACGGTGGGTTACACATAAAATGGTACAGGTTATTAGTAGAGGAGAACAGACTATTACTTCTTTTAAGAAAAATCTTTGCAGGCAAAATTACAAAATGGAAAGACCTCCTTGTAGTTCCAAGCACTTGTCTGTAACAGCTAATATATCATACTTATGATTTGTCCTGCCCTGCTCTGTTAGCCTAAATTCCAAGGAAATCCCGAGAACACTTGCAAATCCCTGATGACCAAGGAGAAAGAAGTATGGAGAGAAACCCCAAATAAGACACGGTTGTTATGAGTTTATCATTAAGAAGTGACTGAAGTTTAGGGGTAATGCGTTATTTTCTATTGGTGATATATGGCTACATACGTGTATATATGACTCACTCAATCTCAACCATCATTTTTATTAATTTTCCTAATGTCAGTGAACTAGAGGAGTTTTTGGGCAGGGAAAGACACCCCATTGAGAGAAAGAAAGGTGAACCAAATGACAAATCATTCTGCTCCCTATTGTAACAATGTCTGTTATTCACCCTCCACCCCAACCATGTCTCTAAAATGTCCCCAAATAATTCTGGGCAATATACAGGAAAAGATACTTTCCAGAGCCAGTGTCTTATTGTATTTTAGTTTTATCCAGAAATCATTTGCCGTTTTTAAGCACCAGCCAAGTGAACAAAGTAACCCCCAGCTGTGCAACATGTGGAATCTTCCTTGACTTAAATTTACACCTGCATAGAGTGCTAAAATCTCAGATAGAGATAGAGTCCTGGGAACTATTTGTAAACAGGACAAGGATTCCTTTGTAGTGAAAAAATTTAGACCACTGGCCCACAAAAGAGCTTTTCATAAACAATTTTATTTTTCTTGTGTTTTTGTTTCCTCAAAAGACAACAGCCCCTGGTGAGTAGTAGATTGAAAACCAGCAGTTTTAGTAAACAAACAAATACAGCCAGTTGCTCCTCTACCAGCCTATCGGACTTCCCACTACCTAGAAAATAGATCTTTTTACTACATTTCATCAGAAAGCATAGTGTTATAAATAATAACCCACAATAAATTTTATTTTTTTCCTGGTAACTGAGGCATCTTTAATGAGGATAGAATATCATGTCTTATGAGAATGTTTAAAAGGTCCAACTCAAGCAGTTTGGCCCATGACCCTGGCCTTAGAGTGAGACGCACCAGTATGGGAGACATATCTGGGTGCTTGTGCCCTTGCATGGAGAACAAAGACCTTTGCAATGCATCGATCCATGCTGCTGTGGGTGTGCATAAAATTACACCCATGTGTGAATTCAGTGGACGCAGAAAGCTGCTTCTGCAGGGTAAAAAGAACCATTCCTTCTGCCGATACAGCCTATGAAAAACACCCGTGTACCAATATGATTTTGGTGACATTAGTATAGCAGGAGAACCTGAGACCTAAGGCTTCCCAGCCATTACTCTTCATCTTAATGGTTGTGCTACACTAAATCTACATTCCTAATGCCCCTTTTTATGTTCCTTTAACAAGTAAGCTAGATTAAACACAGTAAAGTTTAGAGTGGTATTTGAAAATAGATAAAAATCTCACTAAATTTTGTAATGACTACTCAGATCAGATTTTGCCCAGTTGCTGTTCAGGTAATGGAAACTGTTTCTAATCCTAGAAATCTCTACTATCGGATCCGTATGTTAAGCATAGGTATTGGAATAATTATTTTTAAACTCCAGACATTTATAGATTTATAAATCATACCATTTATGTGGGGTCACATTTTCTTCAACATCCCAGCGTATCAAATCCAATTATAACTATCAAACGGTGTTAAAAGCCTACCAATAAACCCCATCTACCTTTTCCTTTAGAAATTCAGCCAAGTAAAAATGTGGTAGGGACATAACATCAATGGTTTATCAAACACATTTTCTTGTGCTGAAGAGATTAGACCAAAACCACAGTGCAACAGGGTGATGTCTTACAATAGGTCCAAGATTTCGTAAAATTTTGTAATTGTAACTAGTACTGTGAGCACTGTGACTCTCATTTTAATGTGACCAGGCAGACAGTTCAAAAAAATGGGACAGGACTGTTGAACACTCTTAATGTCACGTCTCACTTAAGAAATGGACCACCTGGTGCTTCTGGTTGCTTTTCAAATGTAGTACCAAATCAAATAGATGTGGTAATCTGATTTGGGACTTCACAGGTGTGAATTGTTACTGCAAGAGCCACCAGAGAAAAGGGCTATCACAACTCTGGTGCTCATAATAAACGTGAAAGAAAAAGAAAAAAGAAAAAGAAAAAAAGCATTACATCCTGTCTGCATGTTGTCAGTGTCATCTATGATGCAGTTGTGTCTGTCACCTGTGATCTAAGTCCTGCAACAGAGCTCACCCACCCCAGAGGCAGACGGCCGTGCTTTCCAGAACTGGAAGAGCATGGCTCTGACCTGTTCTTCTGAAGATTTTTTCCTAAATTTAAAATTGATTGTATTTAATAAAAAAGGTGATGGCGTATCTGGATGTTGTCGGCAGCGGTCACATCCAGATGGGGACACCAAGATCTGCAGTCACTGCCAGCCTGCAATTTGTTTCCTAAAGCCTTCATCAGCCTCAGGCTAGCCTGAGCCTCACTGGTAGCCGCATGACATACATGCAGTGCCAAAAATTGCTCACGTTTGCTGGGTTTGTCAGTCTTGGGGCTTGTTTTGCTTGTTTTTGGTTCTGTCTACATTCAACTATGCTGATAGTTGAGACCGACTGGCCATCTGACTCAGCAGTGTAACTAGAGCTGAGATATATTGGCAAGGCCAGGCATTCATTTTACTAAACGCATTTAATTCTGAACATCTGACTAAGAAGGCTTCAGATTCTAACTACATTACTCGTGTAACTTTTGCCAGCCTTCAGGGAATTGAGAGGAGGTAATGGATTGGGGATGTCATGCTTACACATGGCTGCTAGCTGGACTAGGCTTGAATTTAGCTAACGTGCTCTCTGCACACTCATGGAAACTGACTCTCGCTCATGTGGCTCAAAGTATTTCTCAACCAGGCATTCCTTTTCCATGTCCTAGTGTTCAAAAAGCTTCAAAGTGCCTATTCTTTGCAAAATGTTCTGAAATCATTGCTGCACTGCTTTTCATTTCTGGCTATTTTGTCCCAAAAAAGACCAAAGAAGACACCTGGTGCTTTTCTCACATCCTTTTGCTGGTGCCAGGAAAAGGATCAATATGGTCTGCCACCTCTCCTCACAAATCTCAGGAGATACGCAGCCTCACCAACTCATACCCATTAATAAAAAGACCATATGTTTTTAATCTATATACATTCAAGTTATTTCAGTCAGCATAATATTTTTTTCCTTACCGCAGTTGTACCCTGGGGAGAAACTATGTCAAGTATGAACTTCTACAGCTGTAATGAAGATATGGCAAAGCTTTTCTTCTTCCTTTTATGGAACAAGACAATGATTTCAGATGGAGAAGATTGAACTTCTGAAGTTTCTGCTGTGTCATATCTAGTGAATCAATACTCAGCCTCCCTTAAAAAAACTGACTCCTGTACAGTCAAGCTACGTGTTTAAACTGGAAGTGTTGACAAAAAAAAAGAAAATAATAGAGAAAAGCTTCTTATTTATGAGACACGTGGGGGAAATGATTCAGAAAATAAAAAGTCACTTCCATGTAAGCTTTTTTAAAAAGGAGATTTCCCATCTGGAGGCAAAAAGTTTATAAAAGGTAATTCAGCTCTGCAGCATTTAGCTGTAAAAACAGAAAAGTCAGTATCAACAACGGATTGCTTCTCTGAGGACAAAGTAGTCTGGTAGAACCAGTCTCAACCCTTGTGCTGAAGTGAGATGGACAGCACAAAAAGCTGAGAGCTAAGCCCCATCCCGGCTCGGCAGAGACAGCATTCACATGAGATCAACAAGGTTCATGTCCCTGCTCCAGCATGTTGGTCTCCTCCCTATAGCGCTCCTTGAGGGTATGGAGGTTGAATGGGATGGTTTGGACCCCATGAATTCTCCACCAAACTTTCTTCTTAGGTGTTAAAACTTTCTGTTAGGCTTTCCTGTTGCAAGAGTCCTACACATACAACTGGTGAGGGTTTTTGTAGGTGGGTCTTGCTCCCTTTCTCTATTTCTAAGATCTTTTAAAGGGGTTTTGGTTTTATTCCAGTGTGGAATAGCAACACATTTTTAATCTCAAAAATCTTTTGGGACAAGGAAACCATTTCCTGCCCAGCTCTACAATTAATCACAGCACATCCCTCTTACAGTGTGCTACAGATAAATAATTCATTACAGCTGCCTCTTCCCTCCATGTGGGGTAGGCAGTTGTGATCATTTCTACAGGAAGAAGGAAAAAGTTAATTCTTTCTATGCCAGTCTCCAGAGAAGGATTTAGTCCCTCTCACAAGGAGCTTTGATAAATTAATAAGCCTTCTCAGTATTTACCACACTTGTCCAGAAACTGAGTTCAATTGCAGCTCCTTAATTTTCCAGATAACATCTTTAGAGTTTGAGAAGACTTGCCTAACCAGTGCCTAGAGTCAAACTGTGAACAATTATTCTTACTTTCATTAACAAGATGGATCAGAATTTTGCTGCAGTATGAGCTATACGAATATCAGAATGAACCTTTACAGCCATTGCTACTGCAAATTGGAGTCATGATTGCTGCTTTGACAGTCGTGCTGTTTTGACAATGCAGCCCTGACCTATGCTTTAAAAAAAAAAAAAAAAAAAAGATTTATTAGTGTCCGGTCAACTAGGGATTAATAAAAGCCAGAGAAGCATGGAAGCAGTCTGTTAACACAGGTTGGATCCAAGGGAGCCAAAGGTAGAGTCAGTTTGGCAGGGAGGGTAGAGTAAGGTAGTGCAGACCTGTGCAGTAGCATGGGCAGGCAAACCAGGGCAAAGTCCCACTGAAGCTGTTGTCGCCCTCCTGGGAGCTTCTACTTGCAGGCCCCTCTGATCTGAGATTTTGTTTAAAAGCCAAATCTTGGTCCCATCTAGCATGAGCTATGTGAAGCCTATTGCTCTAAATCCACCATTTGTGTGGAGAAGCACGCTCCATGTGCAGTGGAGACACTGCTAGGGTCCTGGGGGCATTGATAGGCCTGACCAGCCCCACCTGGGACCCCCACCACACCCTGCCCATCAGCCCAGGGGATCCATTTAAAGCTCAGCCCTGAGCAACTGCCCTTTTTGTCTGTATGTGGTTCCTGCTTAGTTGGATCCTGACCAATAAGTTGATGCCCTTGTCTCCATGGAGGTGCTTGATGACCTGGACTGAGAGCAGTGGGACGGGCTGTGGCTCTGAAGCCTTTGTTTGGCTCTGCTCTGCCAACCTGCAGAAACCCCCCCTCACAAAAATTTAGGTAAAGCTGGGAAGATCAAGGTCTGACTTCAAGCTATTTCAGAGCATGGGGAAAGCTTCCTCAGCAGCTGCTGTGAATGACAGCGATACGTGAGAGCCCGTCGGCTAGTAACTCCTCCAGTGAGTAAAACAGCAAAGCTGGGATTTCTGCACAACTGCTTTGATGTCTGCTCAGTGCAGCTGCAAGGATGACATGTCCCAAAACAGATTTGGCACCCCTGAAAAGAAATGAAGGCAAGAAGGGAGGTGAGAAAGGTAGGAGAAAATGATTCATCTAATGGTTTTCATACACAGTTTAAGATCCCGTTTGCTTTCAGAAATGCTATTCTTATCCCTCTTAAAACACTATGAAAACTGTTTCTATCCTCATGTGAGTTGTTCAAAATGCATCAGCATTAATTGATTTGTCAATTAAGTATACAGTATCTTCCATGAGTGTGGTTAGTGTTAATACTCTGACTACTGCATTTTTATAGAAGCATGTTCCTAGAACTCATGCCTTATCTTATTTATGCAACTATTAGGCCAGAATTTGTACTTGCCTGATTATGAAAATAAGGGAATACTTGCAGCAACATGCAATTAATTTTATCATAGTGTGAAAATCTATTGTAAGGTACACCTCAGCTGTCATAAAAACAGCTTTAATTACTCCGTCATGGATGCTATCACAAGATATACGTGCTTACTTCCCAAGGAAGTGCACAGAAGCTGCGGAGGTGAAAGTTTGGCCTCGAAATTGAATTCGTGTTCTCATATAAAATGACACCTCCTTAGTAAACTCACAGGACTGTGTGTGTTACTGAAAAAACTTGCAACTTGGGCAATTTTGACACCTTTCCTCACACTGAAGAATAGTGGATTACATGAAATGGCTGATAGGCAAACACTTGCATTAAAGATATACCAAATGCCCTGCGAGATCCATTTGATCACGCTAGTCCAGATCCATCTGTTTCTGTTGCTCTGTGTAATTTGCCAGACTGTTTAGTGTACAGAGAACCTCTGGCATGAAGTCATGCTAAAAACACCCTCCTGCTGCTGGCTGGCACTGGATGTGTTGGCAGGGAAGGACTTACTCAAGTCTTCCTTCATTGCAGAGATTTCCAGCAGCCATAATAGCTTTTTAAAGACACTGACAGGCAGCATAATGCAGAGCAGTCCCCAGGATGCCCGAAGTTACACCAGAGGGGCAGCCTGGCCACGGGCCAGGCAAGGAGAAGGCATTTCAGTGCTGGTTTGTTTGCCACCTCTTGCTACCACTTGGCTTATTCTCAAACACCAGCCGTACCACACAAGCAGTCTTCAGAGGTTTCACTCATCAGCAAAATTTCCGCACAGTTCTCTTTCAGAGAGAATCATTCTTAATTGAATCTACGACTGTCAGCACTCCTCTTGTGTCTTAGAAAGGCCTGGCTTGTTAGAGACCTGCTCCATGGAAATGGAGAGTAGTAGTTTGGGCAGGGTCCCCAGTCGTGTGCTAAGTGCCCTGATGAGGTCTGCTGAGCAGCATGTGGCCCCAGCTGGTTGTCTTGGGATGAAGAAAGGTCATTCTGCAACACAGAACAACTCTGCAGTGCCATAGAATCATCAAATGGTTTGGGTTGGAAGGGACCTTAAACATCATTTAGTTCCAACCCCCCTGCCATGGGCAGGGACACCTCCCACTAGACCAGGTTGCTCAAAGCCCCATCCAGCCTGGCCCTGAATGCTTCCCTGTGATGGCGTCCTCTACCATCTCAACAGTGCTCCGAAGAGGAATGTTTGCTATCAGTGTTTGGCACACACTACCATTGTATTCACCTTAAATTTGACTTAGCCTACAATGTGCTTCATGAACTTGAGAATTGCATGTGACACCGAACAGAACTCACATTTGGAGAAACTCATTCAATTGCCTCTGCTTTCTGGTGATTTGTTTGATCTTATGTCCTGGCATACACTAGGCCAGCTACGCTGTAATTTGAATGGCCAGCAATACTGGATGTGTTAAAAAGCAAACAGCTGAAGAAAACGCAGGAGACCAAAAGTCTTTCATTGCCACCTCCCAGTTCCTCTTGTAAAAATATTCCTAATATTCTATCTGTGAAGGACTTATACTGTAGGTATAGGTATGCACTATTGATAGCCATACATTTTATTAAATATTAACATGAAAAAAAGAACAATACAAATTAAACATATATGTTAAAAGCTGTCTAAATAGTATTAAGGGAACTTACATGAACAGTCTTCTTTTTTTTTCTAGGCAGAAGATTAATCCTATTCAAATTCTATTTTATTTAAAATGGAGCATGTGTATATATGGGCTAGTCCTGTTTCTCCAGAGGACAGTTTAACTCTAGCAATTAATATCTTAACTGGTAAAGGCAGCCCATGTGGAGAGATAGGCTATGAAAAAACTGTACTCTCCATCTTTTGGGTATGCCTCTGTACGGTAAGACCCTTATTAAGGGGTAACGGTTCTGCTAGATCTGCTTCAGTTGACCTTCTGAAATGCAAAGCCCAAGGGACTGCCTAATTCTGCCTTTTGATTTCCCTTGAAATCCTATCTGAAAGTGCATCCTTCTCTCCACACTGAAATCAGAGGGACTAGTACCTTGGGATCTGCTGTTATGCCTTTAAAACCTGTAAAAGCTGGGGAGCATTCCATGGTGTGGATCAAGAATTACTAGAAAGACATTTGTCAATAGTGTGGCCAGCTGAAGAAATGATTCGCATGCAGGCCCTGCAGGAAGCCAGGCTCACAGGAGCGATGCCTTTCCTCAAAAAGCTGGGGAGGGAGAGAGGCGTATCGAATAAAGGTGAAGGTGGTGATGGAGTCGGTTTCATTGCTACTATCTATCATCACTGGAGCTCTCTGGGGAGGATTTCGTACAAGTTGCTCTGTTAAAACAGATCTTTCAGTGGGAGCAGGGAGGAGGACTGGGAATGCAGAAACAAAGAACACTGCCCCGATCTCCTGTCCCAGAGAAGGGAGACTGAGCAGCTGTGCCCTGCCACGTGGCCTGAGCTCCACTCAGTTTTTCTCCAGTTTTGGCTAACTGGTTGGATTTGTTGATAGATTTCTGTTGGTATGTGTTTGTTGATGCTTGTTTGTGATTACTTCCTAATTTCTGTCCCCTGTCTTAGTTTGGATCATCCACCTCCATTTCAGGAGATCGTAGAGCTGGTCACAGCACTCTCAATAGCTCTTTCTACACTAAATTTAAAAATGAAAACAAACACTACCCTCCCAACTCCCAAAACCACCTGTTGAGATTCTTTCATCAAAAAGAAATGTAAAATAGTCTGAACTCATATCTTACAGCTCTTTAAGATATACCCTCTACCTGTGATGTGGAGCATGTCGTACTGACTTTCCGTCAGCAGTAGAAATTCCCATGACTGGGGCCTTTGCCTGAACGACAGTATTTTTAAATTTTTTTTTTTTTTTTTTCTAATGCTTCTCTGCTGGTGCAGTGCAGCCTTGCCCCCGACTCCTCTCTGTAGGACCATAGCCTACATATTTAATTTTTCTACCAGCATAAAGCTGAAGCGCCCCCAGTATTTCAGAATCCAGCTACGTTGATGCTGCTGAAGGGTTTGGCACTGGCCGTGAGAGATGCCATTGCTCCCTGGGCACGGCCTTCACCCCTGCTCGCTGCCTGGGGCTGTGCCTGTCACCCCGCGAGCCCATTCCAAACACAGAGTTATCATCAATGTTCTCATCTATCACAATATTGGCTGGTGTTTCTTGCTATCATTTGACAGGCTGGAGGGTTTTTTGTTTTACTCCCCTTGCAATTATATTTCCAAGTTAATTATTACACCCCAACTATGCCTTTGAGTCCCGTAATGTTTCCATGGGTCCTGGTTTGAGCAACACAGGACTTATTTCTCTTCCAATGCTTGGGAAAACCGCACTTTTAGAAGGCTCTAGTGTTTGAATTCGTGAAAATATTTACTTTATAGACAGCTAGGCCAAGGTCTCAGTGTTTCCGAGCCTTGCCAGGTGTGAGGATGAGGATGAGCAAGACCTGGGCGCTTGAGCAAGACCCAGGCTGGCCAACAGGACTATTTCATGCCACGAATGTCATGTTCAATATAAATTAGACAGTTTGCTGCGTAGTGCTCTCTCTCCCTTGGTGGTGGTGGTCTGCTTGCCCCGGTACCAGACCCCTGAGCCCTTCCCTGCCTCCTGAAGCCCTGGCGCTTGCCGTGTCCCACATTTGCCAGGAGCGCACGGCTTCCTGCTGAGAGAATGGGCTGAGTATAGCTGTTTAAATAACTGTCTAAACGACTACTGTCGTTTGGTTGTTGTGGGTTGTTGTGGGGTTTCTCAAACCGTCACCCCACGGGGTGTGAATTCACGGGGCTTTTTCCCCAGGCTGGAGTAACTGAGGAGATCGCGACGTAAAGCTCTCCCAAATTCCCGGTTTATTCGCGGATGCCTGCCCTTCCGCTGCCCGCTAAGCGCTGTCACTGGGGAAAGGCCCCGGTCCCAACGGCTACAACCGGCACCCCGCCGGCTCCCCGCCTCCCCTCGCGGTGACCGCCGGCGGGCGTGTGACCCGGCAGAGGCCCCGCCCCGGGGGCGGAGCGGGCCCCGGATGCAGTTGCTGCTCCGGCGGCGCGGCCCCTAGTTCCTGTGCGTGCCCTCCGCCTGTCGCCTGTCTCCCTCGGCGACATGTCGCTGGTGGCCGAGGCCTTCGTGACTCAGCTGGCCGGTGAGGGGCGGGGGCGGGCGGGACTGGGCCGTGCTTCGCGTCCGGCGCTGAGCTCCGGGCCACGGCCTGAGAGCAGGAGTGGGCCCGCTGGGGCGCGGAGCCAAAGCCTGGCGGCCTCAGCCCTCTCCCGGGGTGACCCCTCCGGACGGGGCTGGGGCGCCGCGGGAGGCAGCCGGCCAGGCTTCCCCGGGGAGGGGCGGCGGTGGAAGGCGGGCAGCGGGAGGCAGAGGAGCTGTGGAGAGCTCGGCCCCGGGCGCCCTTCCCTGCCCCTCGCCCCCCCGGGCGTCCTGAGGTGAGGGCAGGTCACCCTGCCCAGCTCCCCACCGAGCACAGCGGGGCAGGTTCACCGGGCCCCTAACCCCTCGGCGTGCTAGGGTGCACCTTTGAATAACTTCGGTACCTTTGAAACTGTTTACATCTCTTCAGTGGTCTAAAAACCCGCGCTCTGTTTATAATTTCAGCGGCTGGAGTTGAGGCCTGCTCTGTGGGAGAGCTCGGTGTGGTGCTGTCCTCTCCCAGCCCCCCGTGGGCGCCCGCCGTGTTCCCCACGCTGCTGTTAGAAAGCTGAGGAATGTAAGGGAACCTTTCCTACTGTTAGTGCTCTTACGATCTGCTGCAGCTGGGCCATGTAAACTGGACATGAGCCTTATCCTAAAACAGAAATCGCCGTGTATCACAGGGGAGTTATTTAGCAAAAAATGACATTAATCTGCTCTGAAGTTAAAAAAAAAAAACCAAAAACAAATAGGCCCATCAGATAATTCCTGGCTAGGAAGTCCAAAATACATTTGGTATGTAATCCTGAAAATCAATGCATTGGCCAGTTTCTCCTTGCTTATCATTCTCTGTTTCTGATTTCTTGCTGCTACACAAGCAATAAATACTACAAGGGAACAGCATTTTAATTGCTACTGACCTGTTGAGGAGGAAACTGGTGTTTTTGTCCCAGGAGCTGGGTCTGATGCCACTCGGTAGAAGCTCCAGTGTAAGAGTCCAAGATGGATTGTCACTATGAATGTACAGTTTCCAGAGCGGGCTTGCCCCTAACGACTAGGTAAAGTGAAGGTGGTGGATCTTGAATCTGGGTGTGTAGAGGTACCTGTAGGCAAGCTTGAAAGTTATGCTGGGTTCTTGTGTTGACATTCATTAATTCATGGATGTTAACACAAACTATGCATACATTCTAAGGGCCAGAGCCCTAGATCCTCAGGATGTGGGGAATATGGCATGAAGCAATGCTGGTCGTGACTGTTTACTAGCCTTTATGATCTCTTTAGTATATTTTATTTATATTATGAAACACAAGATAATGACTTTTGTGAGTAGGTGTTGATTCTGCTGCCTTTGTTTGCTCTGTGACCTTTATAAATATTCTAGAGTGACAGCTTGCTGATATATCCTTTTTTTCTAGCACTACAAATACAAACTCAAAACTATACTTGTGCATAGGCATGTCACTGCTTTCTTGTTGCAAGTGCTGGGTTTTTTTTTTGCAACAGCTTCCCACTAAATAAGCAAATTGTTGTGGAATGCAGCAATGACAGATCAAAATTAAGCACAGCGCAAGGAAAATGTGAGTTTGAAAAACCAGAAACATGAAGACAAAATCCTGCAACAACTGGCTATTTCCCTCCTTGATGAAGCATTCTTGCTCTGTTCCTAGAGAAATTCTTGCCTCCCCTTCGATGTAGTTGCGTGCTGCTTATACTAGTCTCAGACTCTTGTGTTAACAATTGTACTATTAAGGTGGTGCTTTGAGTGCATCAGAGCTGCTTTGGTACTTCTGGACCCTCCTACAATTTAATAAGCTTAAAACAGTAACACCTCAGTTTCTGCCTGTCAGTCACAGGTTAAGTGATGCTCATTTTCTTTTTATAGGTAAAGTAATATGTAGGCATCTAGTAGAAAAATACTGGCAATGCTCCTCCTTTTTTTTGCAGAGCAGAAATGGTTGGTGCTTATTTTATTAATCTTGTACTTCTGCTGGAGGCGCAGCTACTTACTGTGACTCAAGGTACAGCACAAATCCTTGTTGCAGACCTGTCCACTGAATCATTCTTTAAAACAAAATTATGACATTGCCTTGCTTTCCCAAAAGTGAATCAGTGTCTAAAGCAGTTATCTGCCTTGAAAATAAAAAATACCTTTGCAAATGGGTCATGGCCTTCCTAGCTTATCTGTATTTTGTACCGGTCCCAGACTGAAACTAAATAATGACAAAATCACTCAATTTGTTTGTATGGAAGATTTTTCTAAGGAAAAAAGAAGACAAGTTATCTGGGATCTTGGCCAACACTCACCACTGTTCTAGATTTCCTGAGACATTGCACAGACACAGCAAATATGTCATTCTGGAACCAAAAGGTATAAATGTCCCACAAATGTAAGAATATTTGTGAGGAAGAAAAATGGTGTATCTGCAAGGAAAAAAACACCACCTAACAATGACGCTAGTTTTAATAGTGTCTTATCCCCATATCTGTAGTTGTGAGTATGGCCTTTCTGTTATGTATGTATGGAAATGTGAGAATGATTGAGAATTTTTTCCATGCTTGTACAAATGAAATTTTATTGGCTTGTCATTGAGGATTCTGTTCATGAAGATGGTCACTTTGTCATGGCAGTCACAATGAACTACTGCTGCTCCAAGATGTAACACCTATAAAGCATGGGTCTTTGCATGCAGATGTTTAAAGACAATCATCCTAGCATAGTTTGTTTTCTAGAAATGTTTTAAAAGCTGAGGGGAGGGCTTTAGTAGAGAAGAGGGTCATAACTTTCTATTACATACTGACTTGCTTGTGTATGTATTACAGTATCTTTGTATTGCCTATCTTCACCTTTCCTGCACCTTATGCATTCACTTCTGATGTGCCTATTCACTGTCTCCGCACAAACAGAAACACAGAAAATACCATCTGAACATAAGAGAAACTTTTTTTACTGTGAGGATGGTTTAACATTGGAGCAGGTTGCTCAGAGCAATTGTGGAGTCTCCATCCTTGGAGATGCTCAGCACTGAACTGGAGATGGCCCTGGGCAGCCTGCTACATCTGACACTAGACCTCCAGAAGTGCCTTCCAACCTCAGCTGCATGGTGACCATCAGTTACTAAGCCCACTTGCACTGCTGCAGTAATTCAGTACCCTCTGTGTGTAACACACATTCACTTGAACATGCTAAGCATGGCCTGCTGCTGTAATGCATTAATGATTAAATACAACACAATGACTGAATCACTTACGTGGAGCAAGACACTTGCTTTAGTGCCATTCAACTGTTTGCTTATTTGGAAATATAACGAGGTTGATACTGTGTCTCAAGGAATAATAAACAAATATTTCCATAGCTTCATGAATTGCAGGCATGTTATGTCACATTTTAAATCATCTATTTCTGAACTGTAGAAAATATTAATTGGATAATATGGTAGAGAATTTGTTTAGAGTAGCTCAGCATCAATCACATATTAACAGGATAGGAAATGAGTGTTTATACTGTAAGAAGAATTAGAGTGCCAGCTTTAAAGTGGTCCAGAACATTAATCTTTCTAACTCTAGTAGTTGTAAGAAGCTGACTGCTCAAATCATCTATAAAAGATTGTTGAAAAGATATTTAACTGATCACTAAATTACTCAATATGCTTTACTTTTTTCCTCAAAAAACATTAGTTTTAGATCAGTGATCAAAAAAAGAGAGAAAATAATATCCTTGTTTGTCCTTTGATCTCTAGAAAATTACTTCTGTTTATTGCTGTTGAGTTACGTCCAAGGGTCTTAAGCTAGTTATAATACTAAGGGAAATGAATGCAGTTTGAAAAACAGATGCCCTTCTGCCTTTAGATATTTTACATTCTTACTGAGTCTACCTCCAGTGAGACATGCCAGAGCAAAAATAAATCTCTGATGTGCATGTTTTATGTATTGAGACAAGCTGCAATTTCTCTGAGAATAAATACAGAGGGAATGAAACTTGACCACCTGAATTGTTACTGCACATAAAGACGTAAAATTTAAACTGAGTATGTGTTATGTGCATAGGTAAATGTTAACATTTCCTGCGCATGTAAGGTGAAAAAAATAGTTATTCTTGCTTAATAATAGTTTGTAGCGCAGATTGTTTAAGCCTGCTGCAAAGATGCTTGTAGTCAAAAAGAGGTGATTTGAAAATAGCAAATTTGTCAGGCTGTATGGTTTTATCTTACAGTATTCTTTTACATGTGCTTTTTTTTGGTGTGTAATCAAACTAAAAGGAATCCCTTTAACTCTTGTTCATTTTCAATAAACAAGTCTCTTACACAGCTCTTGCCAATTTGTGCTCAGACACAAATGTTTTATGAGTTGATCTGAACCAATCCTTTGAGTGGATTGTCTATCTAATTTTTTTTTTTTTTTTTAGGTCAGGAGAAAAATGACTTTCTTTCACAATTATTATAGTACAGTACATATTTCATCTTGAGATATTGTTATTTCTTGTTTTTAAGAAGCAATGTAATTACAGTTTATAATAGAGTGTGCTTCTGTAGTTGTTTCTGGCTCCATTAAGACTAAGGAGTCTAATCAGCTTTTTATTGTTATATGCTTTCTAGTAAAGTAATATCTTCTTTTCTCATGCCAGAAATTAGATTGCTGTAGAAATAATGGTAGAAAAATTAGGAAATGAAAAGTAATACGTGTTTTGATATTGTCCAGTTTGATTTGCAAATGAGCTTTCGTCAGTTGTAGAATGGTTCGGATACGAATGCTGGTCAGGAGCCTAACTGTTCAGCTCACAAGAGGTTGTAGAAGAATGACTTTGGAGAGGAACTAGATTTTTCTTCTCTTTCTCACTCCTTTTTTTCTCTCAGGTCCCTAGATACTCTGTTCTCTGACTGTCCCCAGGCACTAACCTGGTCTCTTCTTGTAGGTTTGTACCCAATGAGCCCCTTCCTTTTCAAAATGAGAATGAGTAGAAGAGCTTGGTTGCTGTCCTTCTTTGCTCTAGTTGAACAGGCATAGCGTGCTGCTGCCTTACTGGGCATTTTCATCTGCCTGTCTTGAAAGTGAGTGAGAAACTGCAGGAGCACATGGAAGCCATGGGGAGGACAGAGAAAGTCCACCCCAGGTTCTGAAATTTTTATTATGACTATTTTTAAATTCTGGTCTTTAGTTATTAAGAAGATGATGTAGATGTAATGTGAACATGGATGCTTTAATATAAACTGGATGAAGTTAAATGTAGTAGTAAAGCCTATGAAATGTGTAGAAAGGATTGGAAACATCAAAGGAAAACATTACAATGATGCGGCAAAGCATGCAAGAAAAATTGATTCCAGTCTCATTTAGGGTGAAAAAGCCCAACAGAAAAACTGGAATGTGCATACTGAGTTGGAAAGTAAAAATGCTGAGAGATGGGAATTTTTAACAATTCTGCCTTCTAGCTGTTGCATAATGAAACTGGACATATCTTGCTAGGGATGCAAGCATTACGTTGGCTTCAAAGTCCAATTGCATGTGTATTTTTTTTGCACTGGAATGTCATTTTGGAGAAACTCTGGATGCATTGGAGTGTGTTCACTGAAAGCCTTGGAAAAGAAATGAGGAAGACTGTGAGGGTATGGTTAAGAGAACAGGGTAAACGTTTTCAGATTTTGAAGCAGGGAGTCTGCAGTGTTTCTCAGAGGTGAGGAAGAGCCTGAGAGGTGCTATCGCAAATGTCAGCGTATGTTTTGAGCTGACTTAAAGACTGTGAGCCCTAAAGCACTGTCTTCCCCCTTGCTATTGGCAGTGCCTGGCTGGCTGCCTGCACCAGGCTAACTGTTTGCATTTCTGCTCTGCAGAGCTCTCCTGCCTAGAGATCTTGACTCTTCTTGTGCCTGTGTGAGACCAGCACAGAGTCTCTGTTGTCATCACTTTGTATCTCCTGGTACTGCTGTGCTCAGGGGTGTGGGTGAGTTAAGAAGAGCCTTAACGAAAGCCAGGGGGACCAGGGCTGGGTGAGCAGGAGTTGCATGTGTGAGGAGCAGCTTTTGGAGCAGGTATGGCATATTGAGGTCCTGTCTGGTGGGATGGATGTGTAGAATCTCAATCATGGATCAGGGTAGGGATGCTGTGGATGAGAAAGCAGGGTAAGTGATCCTTTGGGGCATTTTGCAGAAGTGGTGTTCAGGCTGAGAGACATCCTTAGGGGAGGAGGAATTCAGGCTACCACAAAGAAGAGGGTTTTTCAGTCTAAGAGAGCTTTCAGAGGACTGATTTAAAGTATACAAATGTAGACAACATAGCTAAGAAATGTCCTAGTCCAGTAAGGCACTTAAGGCATTCATGAGTGTCATATCTCCACTGTCCTACTCTTCATTGCTCCTGTGCTCGAAGTTTCACTTGGCAAGGGATTTAAGTAGCACAAAGGGAAGAGATTGATTTAGAGATCTATAAAAAGCTATAATTAAGAATTACAGAGCTTCTTTGAGATGAAACATTTATGCTGAATATCAGGAATAAGTAAAATAGCTCCAGCTTGTCAGGACTTTATAAATAAATCTTTTGAGATCATTTTGCTGGCGCACTGTCTGATTTTTTCCTGAAGAAATCCAGATGTTGATTTAGGAACAACTTTTATTTATGGATTTGGCTTTATTGAGATTTTTTGGCCTTGTCCTCTGACAGAGGCGTGATTCTGCGAGCATGGAGATGCTGAGCAATCTCCTTCCTGTGCCTCCGCTAGCAGTGAGAGCACTGAGCACCCTGGAGGATTGAACCGCTGATGTGTTCGCCCTGGAAAGTTAACTCAAAGACAGTAACAGAATTGGACTAATGCTTAAATACATGCAATTAATAGCTTGCTTGGAGGGTGAAGAAGCAGATTGTGTCATGCTAAATGGCTGCTGCAGTAGTGTCACACGCAAACTCTCTCAGTGGTACAGCCACAGGAAACTCGAGTTTGAGAATTGCTGCTGAGATTCAGTCTTTATGTTGACAGTCTGCTTGATCAATAATTACTGAATGGTCATGATTTATCTGAATTGTAATACCTCTACGAAGGAGGTCTGGGATGGATTTAAGTAAATGATGTAATTATTTGATACGTGATTTAATACATATTGTTTAACTTGTGTGAAAGTCAGTTTTCATTTGGCAAGGCACTATGAAACACTTCTTGGTCCTCTGTCAGCAGAGCCAGGGAGTTGCTGATGCTTTCATTTTTTCTTGGCCCTTGTTAGTTTACAGGATCAGGCCAATTACATTAAATTGATCTGTACTCGGTGTGGGTGGTTGAACTGGTGGGTCTTAAGGCAGCTAATTCACAACTTTCTCCAACTTCCTTTATTGATCACCCTTAATTTACGAGATACATGTTTTTAACTGCTTTGATTCCAAAGTGGCTGCAGCTTCTCTGTATTAATCAAAATGCAACCCCCACTTACTTCCTGTAGTAAGGATTTAGAAATACATCAGTTTCTGGCATGTTCTTTTTAAACAATGTATTGCTACTTGCAGATGTGACTGATTTGTATTATCAAAAGAGAATTAAGTGGTGATATGCTTCTTTTTGTTGCATCTTGACATCAAGTGGCGAGTAATCCTATTTCCTTCTGGAATCTAGGAGATAGCATTCTGTGTGGTTTTCTTTGGGTTTCATTGGTGCTACATTCATAGCATTAGTCTTGGGAAACCAGAAATGGTAACTATTTTCCTGCTGATTGTTACAATGTTTGCTGCATAATGTTTGGAGACTTGTAAGTAATGATGTTGGATGTGGATGTTGCCCAGATGTAGGACTAAATTTCTTTCTAGTGTTTACTCTTGTGAGAAAACAATTTTGAGGTATCTCATTATAATTTAATCAAATTTGTACCTAGGGAGAGGCTGAAGGAAACTATGTGGAAATAATGTGTAAGTTAATCTCTCCAGTTGTAATATTGCAATACAGTGATTCAAATTAACGCCAACTTTTTTTGTTTTTAATAGAGGATATCTTGCCTCTTGGCTGTTTTAACAGGCCTTTAATGCCATGTGAACCAAACTGGTAAATACAGATGTTTTAGCTTTCCTCCTTTTTATGCAAGTTTAATATCAAAGTGTTTAAGCAGAATATAACAGAATGGAAACTGATCCATGCAAATGTGATGACTTCAGAGAAGTAGTCGTCTTTATTTCTGTATGATCTGTAAACTTCTTAGCGTTTCAGGAAATTGCTTTGTCTGAGAATATCAAATGTTGCTGGGCCAGGTCCTTGCCTCACTGCAGAATGGCATACAGTGAAATGCATGGAAGAGGTTGTTAGTCGACTGAATACTGCATTTACTTATATGGAAGAAAGATAACAAAGGATAAATTGCTGTCATACTGAGAATTCAGTAAAT
>JAOXNO010000078.1:35057005-35077660 GCA_028565335.1 Limnodromus scolopaceus | reverse complement strand
GACTGAATACTGCATTTACTTATATGGAAGAAAGATAACAAAGGATAAATTGCTGTCATACTGAGAATTCAGTAAATTTTAGTTTTTAGGAGATTTGGGGCAGAGTTTGTCTTGATTTGCTTCTCACTGTATAGTTTCAGCACTTGAGAAATAATCATTGGGATAGTAGCATTCAGTATCAATTCTTTAGCCTTGATTCTTATTAGGCATAGGCTAGTTTTATGACAGAAAATTATTTCTGTCTGCACTGCCTTCCAAAAATGTTCTTCCCCACCGGAATTGTATGGTATTGCTAAGAGCGGGGAACAACCTAATTTCAAGTTGAGCATTTTCCTCCAGAAGCTTTTAACCTGTTGATAACTTCATTTCCTGTGCAGGAGGGAGCATCTTGATGCCTGGATCCAGAGGTCTCTGGTGTTTGTCTGTCCCCAATATTCAAGAATGCTGCGGCCTGACAGCAAGTGGGCTGAATGGGTGGTGGAGTAGCAGGGGAAACCACACTGCACACCCTGCTGCTGGAAACTGGCTATTCGTCCTAGACTGCTGAAACTGCTGAATTGTTGTCTAGCATATTCCACAACTTAACATGCAAAGTATTTAATGTCTTCTCATTTTCACAGTCAGAGTCTTATTTTTGTAAGTAATAGGATTAAAAGCCATTTATTTCATTACAGCTCTTTCATCATCGTGAAGCTGCTTGGGGAAGGTGGATGAAAATGTCTGTTTCCCCCCATCCATCCAGGCAGCACTGACACCAGATGAATGGTTTCCCAGTAGTTCAGAGTATAGGAGCTGAAACTGAGTTTTGTACACTCATAAAAAGACTGTGAACAGCCTGGACAAGGAATTGGTGGGGCTGAGGCACTGTAGAGTGTCTTGGGAATGCGGTGCTCCCTCTTGCACAGACTTCACTTGGGAAATGTTATTGCAGCCTCTCATTCTTTGAACTAAAATTCACCTCTGCAAGTATAGTATGTCCTGTTTTGAGAGCATTAGTTGGAGCTGAGAAGCGTGTAGGCCTCAGGTGAGCTGCTGATCCCCTGCTGATAATGGGATCCAGCACTCTCAAGTGTCTCTTCTTGCAGCATATGTGCATTCTTCTCTCTTGCTATCCCAAAAGTATTTGGGTGGATAAAGTCTTATTATTGAAATGACAGTCTAAACATCTGGAAACACTGAAATCAAAATGCTAATTGAATATCTGTCTCTGGCTTTAATGCTGCTCAAGTCGAACATTTCACCACAAAGTCTGAAAAATGCACCTAATGCAATACATTTTTAGCAGCAAAGAATTTGACACGACTGTCATGCCTCATTCTGTTTTTTTTTTCAAAGTTTTTTTGCAAGAGCAAAAATTATGTATTTTCTAAGTCATTCTTTGACATGACAGGTGAGTAGTTTCAGAATCTGTTTTAATAGGTAGTTACAAACCTGAGTAATTAAAACTCCACTGGGAACATGCAACACACTAGTTCACAGAATTTTCTTCTAAAAGTTTAATTTGACACCTAAGAACCCTATTAACATTTTGAAATCTGCATTTTCTATGCTAAACCATTAGTGAGTAAAACGTTTTGACTAACAAACACATTGAGCTTAGTGAAATTTTCATGCATTTGTAGTCATCCACAAAACCAAAGAAGATTTTATGTAGGTGGTCTGCTTGCCAATTGACTTCTCCGGTTGTTGTAATGCTGCATCTGCTGAATTCTCAGCTCCTAAGATAACAAGGCTTGTGCAGTGATGCTTTCTGTGTCCATCTCCCTTTAATTCTCACTTCCCAGTAACTTTTGAACTCAAAGCTCATTTCAGACAAACCTAACAGACAGGACTGATCCTGCAGATGATTGTTTCCTGTAACTTGCATTAAAACAAGCAGTGGGACAGGGGAGAAGCAGGGAAAGACAACAGTATGAGGTTTGGTTGTCCTAAACAAACGGCAGACAATCCACATGAAAGACTAAATATTTGAATTCTTTAAGCATGGGAAAGGTTTCAGTAGGGTGGGAAAACAACTTTTACTAAAGACTGCAAGCCTGAGAGACAGACCCATTGAAAACCACACAATAGTAATTCCTCTGATTATGGAGGCAGAAGGGAGAACCAAGTAGTTCCTTATTCCTAAGATATGTAGAGAAGCTATTCCTATAGGGCATACTTCCAGGCAGTTATTTCATCCTGTAAGCAGCTAATGCTAAAAATGTATGTTGCGTAGGATCTAACACATAAATGTGATTCTGTGTTGAAAGCTCCTGAAACTGAATTGACATCACATTTGTTAATTTTCTCTTTATATACCTAGTGCCACAGTAGCTGTGGTTAGCAGGGAAATGAACATCTACAGACCAGAAGATTATAGTTGCCGAAGGATAAACTGGATTTGACTTCATTAGTGCACAAATGATAAGTTTGTGAGGAGTTATTATAGCATTAATCAACTTGATGGATTGGAAATATGACAGAACTGAAGCAGCGTGTAATATTAGTGCCTATTATTCTACAAATTATGTCTTCACCTACATTCATAAGGCAAGAGTCATTGCCGCACATTAAAGATGTTACACACTTTCTCCTCTTGTGGAGGCATGTGACATCCCTTCAGCGATTCCTCCCCTTCTCTTCCTTCAGTGGGATTCTGGTCTCCCTTAGTTGCATGTTTTCACCTTACAACTAATAGAAAGTGGCTTGGGAGCTGGGATTTGAATTTAGCTTGCACCTTATGAAACTGAACCTCTCATGTAGCAGTGCATATTTAAACTTCTTGCTCCACCAGAAAAAAAAAATAATTCATATTCTAAACATCTTGGGAGAAAAAGAGGGAGTAGAAATTGAAAGATATGGTACAGATAGTGAGTAGGTATTTAATTCTTTGATTCTAGCGAATTGTGCAGGCTTTGTGTATATACCTCTGGTGGTGTCGGAACACGATCTGTTGTGTGCAATTCTGAATGCATGCTGCAGAGTAGTTTTTCTAGGATGTAAGTAATACTATGTGAATCTTAGTGTGAAGTTGATTGTTTTAAAAGCCAGCCTATACAGTGGCAGCAAAACCAATTATCTTTTATCTGGTTTGTGCAAAGAACTTAAGGCCTCAGTTCAAGGCTCATGAGCATGTGTCCACCCCATCCAAACATGGTCAAAATTGTGACCTCCCTCTGGAGACTGTCAGGTGCCAAGTGCAGGGGGTATTATTCATTCATTTTCTTAGAACTGCTGAAATTTGCAGTTTAAAATGTACTAATAATGAAGCCTGTGATTTTCATGTGGATGTTCATCCTCGCTTCATTTACTTTTCCAAAGTCATATATTAGTACACAACTAAACTGTGAATGAATGAATGCAAAGACTTTAAACTACCCATGTCGTTTTCTTCCCTTAAGTTGGGTGCGTGCTCCTGCTTATATGAAGACTGTGGGATAAAGACTTCATATCATGACTAACAAAATTAAAATCAGCAGATACAGTTCATGAAAAGCTCCATGTGATCACTAGAATGTGGAAGGAAAATTTAAGGGAAACAATTTACAAAAAAAATATTCTACTTGTGTTTTGGTTTATAGCATGGATATGGCATGCCTTAGCAGTGGTGTAGTTTTGGATTCTGTGTGCCAAGAAGCTGTTTCTCTCTCTCTCTTTGACTACATATAGCTTAGTGCCAAGATCAGACTGGGATTAGTGTTTCAATTTCTTGAAATATACTTAGCTCTTTTATGGGAAAATGAAAAGTTCACTTGATTTTTGTGGGCCTGAAATATTTCAGCCACGTGCTTGTGTAAAAGTAGGCCACTTCCAGATTGGGCTGGAATCCAAGAATTAGATACAAATCTGACATTTCAGCCTGAAGAGGATCTGGCCAAAAGTTTCAGTAGAAATGGGCCCATGCAGTTTGAATTCCTCCGTACCATTTTGGGCATGTAAAAAGGACGTTTTCACTGGTTAGCTGGATTGTTTACAAGATCAGTGTACCTTTGTGACTTAGTTACTTCTATAAGTATCTCAGAGTCCAGCACGGATAAATTTGTTATAACATTCTTAATTTTCTCATTCCGTTTGCTCTTGCAAGACTTCAGTGGACCTGGAGAAATGTATGTTAGATAAATTAGTTTAAACAGTTAAGGCTGTAGTACCGCAGACACTATCTTAGTCTCTTTTTATTTAAAGAAGTAAATGTACTTCCACCTCAAGAATTTTTACTCCAGGGCAAAACTTTAATGGAGGGGTGTAAAACCAATAACTGCTACAATAAAACATAAAACATTTTTTCATGACACTTACATGTGATTAGTTGCTTTCTCATGCCCATACTAGTATAGCTTTGATAGGCTCTGTGCCTTAATGTTAGAGATGGTGACCTTTGCAAAACTGTGTACAGTGTTATAAGCTTTACAGTTCTATTTTACTTCCATAAAAATTAATACTTCATGAGTATCCAAAAAGAATGATAGTTAGAAAACTGCATTTTTTTTCTTTAGGTTCTGAGGGCAAAGACACAAAGAATGACCTTATTGAAGCCAAAGGCATATTTCTGTTGGAACCACATATAGTTATTTATATACATTATTGCTTAAAAAAATATTAAGTGAATAGAGCATTAAGTTTGTTTACAAATAGCTAGTTTGGGTAGGATGCATGGTATGAATTGGTATTTAAAAATAGATTTTTAATTAGATATTAACAAGGAGTGTAATGGAGACAAAACAATGTGATAACCTGTTATCTTAATGCTACCATTAACAGTAAATCAGTACTGATTATTATTTTTGCTTTCCCATAAATTCAAGTGGTGTTTGATTGATTAAGTGCAATGGTTCTCAACTAGAAGGTGTGATTGTCTTTTATTTCCTTGCCTTTTTTTTTTTTTTAACAACTGTTCAACTGTTTTGAACAAGTGATGATGCGAGTTTTTTAATGCATATTGACATTCCCATTTTAGGGTTGGCCAGTACATCATTTAAAGCAATAGGCAGTCCCAATCATCCTGATGGGTAGGTTTCTGACATGTCTGAGCACCTGGCTTTGTGGGTATTATATAGGACCAGTGAGTACACAACTTTAAAAGGCAGGAAGGCTTTCCATTTCCCCAAAGCATTCTTCACACTTGGTTTTGGAGGTTTGTGCCTCTCTCCTCTGGGTCTTGTTCTGTTCTTTGCAGAATTCTTTGTTTAGTACCTTAATAAATAGCTGTTCTAGAGAGTGGCCAGAATTGTGATGGGAATGTGCACAAGCATGTCTTTATGGTGGAGGGAAAATAGCTGCTTTAGCTGCTTGAGAATTACAAGGCCATTCTGTAACGTAGCTTGAATTTTAGCTTTTCTTGTAACATTAAATTTTGGGACTTAGTTTTCTGCTCTGTGTTGTCCCTCTGTGAGCCGGAGAAAAGTCCGGGAGAAGAGAATGACAGTGGGACTTTTTTAGGGCAGGTTAAATCCTGCATCAGCGTCTTTGCAGTTAGAGTTCCTACTCTAGGTAACGTGTTCAGTTAGCATCTGCAAGCACATTGTTGTTTGGCTTGCTTAATTAATTCATCTTCTTTCCACAGCCGCAGAGCCTTGGCCTGAAAATGCTGCATTGTATCAGCAACTGAAGGGTGGGTACCCTGTTTTTTGCAATTAATGATTACTTTATATTTAGAAAACACATTAAATATGCACTAAGATAATTAACTGCAGGGAAGCACAGAAACTGTTAGGAGTCCTTTGTGTTGTTTATCTGGTCAGGGGTTTTAGCTACGTTTGCATCTGCCAGTATAAACCAGCTATTCATGGCCTATAAGGTCCTTGGTTTATTATTGACTCATTATATTGGCTGCTGTAGGCAGTGTAAAATGATGTGGTTGCAGGCACAGTTGGCAGATTTACTGCACCAATAGCTGAGGCAGCAGATTTTTGAAGTCTTGTGGTAAAGTGGGCTCTCAGTAAAAAGGAACTGTTAAAATGTATAGGCTAGGATGGTTCAGGCTCCCTTTAGCAGCTCTTCATATATCATCAGATCACATTATGGCCCCCATTTGGGGCTCAGCAGCCTGCTACAGTTGTCAGAAGACTGCAAAGTAATGAAGACTAATAGGTAGCAGCCCTAGTCTTCTAAGCATGGAATTTTTATTGCAGTGAACTTGTCATCTTTCTTTTGTGTGACAGACCTAGACATAGTGTGCAATATTAACTGCAAGCCGCTTTTATAGGTTTCTGAATGCTTTTACTTTTTAGCCAGAGGAGTTATGAAGATGCGGCTTTATTTAACTTTGATTAGAAGAAGAGTAATTGGCATAAAACTCAAGCATTTGGTTTTTAGTTATGAGCATTTTTTATTGTACATTGTTGGTAATGTATGATAAATGCAATTGCATTTGCAGGAGAAATATTCCTGGTGTTATTTTTGGTTTTTTCCTCTTTCTTTTTTTAATATTCATATCAAAGGTTTTCTAGTCCAGCTGCATAATAATTATGTATGTGCTCCTTGTTTTATGCGTGAGAAATGCAACCCAGAATGAGTTACAGGTCAGTAACTAAATAGGTACTGTCTTTTGTAATTGTGTTTTTTGTTTGTTTTTTTTTTTTTCTTTCAACAGAGGAACAAATTTTGCTTTCTGATAATGCATCTTCCCTTGCTGTTCAGGTAAAATGCATATTTTCTAAACTAAAGTTGTTAATTTCATTTTATTTTTTAAATTATTAGTAGCTAGCTAAAGTAACTGTATTTAGCTAAATGAATAATTTAAGAATTAGTTCTGTCAAAATCAGTGACTTATTTCCTGTATCTGATGTGCTTTACATTGAAGTGCCAGAGTCTAAAGGGCATGAGAATTTTGAGAATCCTATGTAGAGTGCTGCTGCTTGTACACGTATTTATATTGGTCTATGTTTGTACAGTATCTGCTTGTCTACCTACTCTGGGAACTGTGCATAGTTCCCACCTTTTGTCACTTGGTATGCTAGTTCCTCTTGTAACATCTTGCATGGTGCTTGCTGGTTATTTAATTCTCAAAGTTAATACTGCCCCAAACTCGAGGTATATTTGCTTCATGCTGTGGGCATCAAGTCTTTATATGTCTCTGATAGGTTTTTTCAATTTCATCATGTATACGGAGTTGAGATCCAATGTGGTTTTTAGAAATAGTCCATATAATTGACAAACTTGCATGTGTAATTGACTTAAAAGCACCTCTGTGGTGTGAAGTCCGTGTAAACTCCATTAATGTGTTAGGTTCAGTAACCCCAAATCTCGAGGGGATGTTTTCCCCATTAGTAGAGAGGGCCTAGCTGTCAGAAGTGACGGCGAGCAGGATGTCTATGAGGTTTTCGTTCTTCAAAGCAACTTTGCTGCTGCTTTGGGTAGTACGGAGTTGCCCTGTTCCCCTGCTGCTTGCTTTTTGTGCATGGTCTAGCTCAGAGCAGCTACACCAAGCAGCCTTGGAAGGCTGTCCAAAAAGGTGACATCTCATTTAGCTGAACTGGGACACTTGGAGACGGTAACTGACATTACTGGTAAAAAGGTTAGGGTCATTTGATCATGGTACTACTTCCAGGACTTCTAACTTTTTTCCTTCTAGTCTGGCAATCTAGGAAGTACCTCTAGGAGTAAATTCTATCACAGCAAAAAGGTACCTTTATCCTTTGCTGGAAACATGAGTCATCTTTGATGTACCAAATAAATGTTTTTTTGGTGGCAGTGTTTATTTGTGTTTGTGGGTTTGTGTTTTATATTGTGCCTCACAGTAATGCAAATAAATGTTTTGTTGCTTACTTGATCTCCATGTTCCTTTTTACTCCAGCAACTGTATTTTTTGTGGTTCTCATGAATTTTCTTACCATCTGACAATATGTATAGGTGTGGCTAATATTTGAAACACAAATAAAAGAAGCAACAACGTAACCCTAAAATTTCCTTTTCTAATGCATCATTTTGCTTTACTGTTTCCAGTCCATTGTTATCCTACACATGTCACTTAGATGATAAATTAACTATAATATATTAAAAATGCTTGTTTTTCTTCAATATTCTCTAGTTGGACAGCTGATAGTAGCCATGACTATAAATATGGCTCTGGTGGATATCTGATCTTAAACTTTATAGAACAATTTTGTATTGGGGAATCATATCTATTTTGAAGAATCTGTGTAACATGGTTATGACTGCAAAAGAATAGCTATCCTTGGTGTCTTTGATGCATTTTGAAACGATACTAGCATCTGTAGTTATGTATTACTAGCTCAGTGATTAGAAAGCTTTAAATATACCGGTGTGTTTTGCATAAGGAAATTGCCGACTTCCTCTGTTTTAGAATTTACTTTTTATTCTGATGAGAGCCTCTTTATCTTTATAGGGATATCTTTTCGTTGGTTTGTTTTTTTGGGGGCGGGGTGTTTTTTTCCCGAGAAAGAAATGGGAATGGGGGATAGGAGGAGAAATAGGAGCTGGTACCTGGTACTTTTTTCCCCACTGTTTCCCTTCCTTTTCCCTGTGTTACTGATTTGGGGCACATGAATATCACCAGAGCTTGTTCATGGCTTGTTGAACTTCCATGTGGTGAAAACACATCAGAATGTTGAGTCCCTCTGATCAAAAGAGCACGTGGAGTCAGCTGCCATCCTTTAAGGAACATGGTTCACAACAAGACTCTAAATGTGCTGCAACTGGTCTTTCAGATCTTTCTCAAAATCTCCTCACAGCACCTCATAATACTGCTCTGGGATAACTCTCAGAGGACATAAACACAGATAGCTACATATAAAATAAAGAATAAAATCGAATGCCATACTAAGTAATTAGCAAGAGTAAAAGTTGACTTTTAAAATTGCCGACCCTGCAATACAGATGGCATTACATGTACCTCTTCTCAACAGAGCAGACCAAGCAGACAGCAGAGCAAGTTACTCTCAGAGAAGGTGTTGCAGGCATTTTGTTTGAATTAATGAGTAGTGAGGGCTGCAGACTTGGACAGAGGAAGTTGGTCGGGTCTTACCGTTTTAATAATGATTGGCCTTACGACTTCTCATTGTGCAATGAAATCTGGGCTCCTGGCTATAACTACACGTGGCATAAGAGAAGGGAGGACAGAATCTTCTGGGAATTGCTGAGTAACTCTGATGGTGCCTTCAATAGTTAAAACCCAACCAAACCAGCAAAAAAAAAAAAAGCAGCTCATCTTGTGGAACCTCTCTACTGATTTTGGTAGGGTTTGTTTTGTTGTTTGTTTCTTATTCCCTCTTCTACCCATTGTTGCTCTTGGAAACAGACTAAATTATCAATCCCTTTGTCTTTTACTGGGTTCAGATTCTTTATATTTGCTGAAGATGCAACATAACTTTAAATGATATAGTGTATTATTTCTGGTCCAGCTTGGTGCTTGCACTCCTTGTTTGTTAACTAGAAGTAGCATATTATATAGTCCTGTTGAAAGTGAAGCCCGTTTGATCTTAGGCTGCAAAATCTTGATATTGAATGAAGTTTTATTTTCAGTGCAAAAAATTTAAAGTAAAGGCAAAATACTAATCACAAATGGTTATCCAGCTACAGGAGAGAGAGAGTTGTACATAGAATGAAGGCTCTGTTCTTGTGAGATATTCAATCCTGTTCTCATTAAAGATAATGAAAACACATACACTTCCTGGGTAACATGACTCACGGTGAAAACCAATCTTCGCTTATTTATTGTACAGCTTCCATTATACAGCATTCCTGCTTAGCAGTCCTATCATAGGAAAAAAAGCCACCAAAACCCAGAAGTGAATACACAACTATATTTTGATAGCAAAACAACTCCACAACTTCGAGGAGGGAAAAATGAAATTTTAAATGGATTAAAATGGAATTACCACAGGAGGGTATGTTTCAATCTGAAGCAGAGAGCCTGTCTAGGCCCCGTCTCCATGTTGATGCCCAGTGCAGGTAAAGCCTTTTTTGTTTAGTGCCGGGGTGGAGGTTGTGTGGCTGAGTAGGAGGGAGGGGGTTAATACAGCTGCGCTGTGCCAGGCCTCCTGCCTCAAATGGCAGCTCAGAGCATCTCTGAGCACTGCTCCGACTTGTTGGGAGTAGGAATGTGGATCTTGAAACTGCCTCTGTTGTTACAGGTTCTTCTGAAATCCTTATGCAGGTAGTCTCAGAGTCTTGCTTTAAAAGGCTGGCTAAAGTGTTCAGGATTGTGGAAATTCTCATAGCTATCCTGAGGTTATAGAGCCTGCAGCTCATTATGTTAAGATATGTATTAATTGCTTGTGAAATTGATGTCCTTGTAAATGGTTTTAATATATTCCAGGAAAGTGCATTTAGAATTGTCTGTTCTTAGTCCTGAATGACAGAAGGATGTTTGGGCAATTTAAAATTGTGTTACACAGACCAAATGCTTATTTACTTCAACAAGTAATCAAATAAATGTGTAAATCATGCATGATTAATTGCCCTCGACAGATTTCTGATTTTTTTTTTTTTTGTGTGCGCATGAATTGTGGTTTGGTTTCTCTCTAGACAAAACATTAGCAGAAATTTGAACTTGTTGCTGAGGCTTAAACAAAGGCTTAGTACTGAAATGAAAATCTGACAATCTCTTTTTTTAAAAGAGAATAAAAGCTGGAATTCTTCACGATGAGAAATGCAGTATCAACATAATCAATCTAGCAGCATTGGTTGTAGCTGAAAACATGCTTAAATCCCAAGCCATACAGGTACTGTGTGTGAGTGAAACATCTTTCATATAGTTATAAGATGAAATTACCCCTGAATGAATAGCATCTTCATTTATCTTCAAAACCGCTGTGCTACCAGTGAGTCTACTCTTTCTGCATTCTACAACAAGAATTACATTACACCATTAGAGCAGTATTGTGCTGCAGTGTAAAATAGATTGTTTTGGAGAATGAACGTGGCTTTGCTATAAATTACATTCACAGGTACAAAGGAATGTGTTATTTTGTTTAAAATAGTCACAAATATAATTAAGCTCTTAATTTATGTTAAACTACAAATGTGGCCATTACCATAACTGGATTAGGAATTTAATATGTCACTCAAAGAATGATACTGAACAGTTTTCATTTATAACCTTAGACACACTATTTCAGTTACAGGGTCTGCAGCTGTTTGATATGAAAACTGAATTATTCTGTAGATTTGTTCATGGTTTTTAATTTTACAATGTGTTCCTGCAATAAAGTAGAGAAGAACTCTTTAGTTGTCATCACATATTGTCCTTTGTATGCTCAAGAAATAATGTAAAAATGAAAACAGAAAACGCCTTTCACTCTTTCTTCACAACAGTATTGTGCGAGTGCTTTTAGAAGTGCTGCTGAATAAGAGATGGCTTGGAATGGCTCTTTCTTTATTAAAAACTAATCATGAATATATCTTCTTCAAATGAATCTTGGAGTGTGCCATCTGAAAATCGTGTTCCTCACGTGGGAACGTAAGTTGTGAACTATTTGAGTCTTGGCATAAGTAATTTCATTCTTGCCTCTGATCTCAGAAACTGCAATCTGGATATGATTTACATGAAGTTGTAACTCATTTTTAATGAGTATATGTGTTTGCCCATATGTATTATTCTGAGAGGGGAGTGAAGAGGAAGAGGAGAGCGTTGTGATGGAGGTCTGACAGGCTGATTCGCAGCCCAGTGTGTGTTATGTTTCCAACTGACGGTGTCCAAACAGCCCTTCCTTAGCTGGGGAGGGCAAAGAGGAAGGGAGAGCAAGACTGAAAATGGCACCTGAAACAATTAACTGTAGGAACAAATACAAAAGTCCCCCCTCCTCATCTTATTCCTGCCCGTTGTATTTCATGCACAGTCATTTTCCATCCTTGTTATCGTAGGGAGACACAATGGCATCACTTTCTGGCATTGTTTCGGGGGCGGCAGCAGCAGCGGAGATCAGGACGTCAGTCGTGTGAGAAGAGGAGGAAGGGGAGGGTGGGGTGAGTTGCCCCGTGGCTGGCTGAGGTTTCTGGGCTCTGGGCTTTTGGACTGTGCTAAAGCAGCACAAAGGTGATTACTCTGATCATTTTTATTTATTTTTTTTTGATAATTGAAATCCAACGTACTACCTACATTTAGAATTTGGAATTGGTCAGGCTATAAGAAAACAAAACAAGCGCTAAGTTGATTGTGTCCCTTAAGCAATGCTGCTGTTGTAAATGTACTCCGTAATTCTGGCAGGAGGTGTCACCTGCTCTGATTGAAATGAATGATAGGCATAAGATTGTTGATTAATTTTGTAACAAGTGTCACCTCAAAGCTTCCTATCAGCCCTTTTCACATAGCTGCTGATACTTTGTTCTCTCGCAGCACAAAAATGAACTGGCTTATTCTGAAAACAGTGGCTTGTGCTGCTGCTCTCTGGGAGGAGAAGACAGTGCAACACAAGCCGAAATCCTGTGTGGGTCAATGTGCAGTAGGGCAGGAAAGGCACCGAGAGGCTTCTCCATGCTTTTTCTTCAATTCATTGTCCTCACTCCCATGCTCTTTCTTCCCTAGTCTGTAACAGTAAATGCTGGGAGGACAGGGAAGGACAGACATAATTCATGTGGTCGCACCTTTTTTCCTGCCTGTACTCTTGTTTCTTTTTATGGGCTTGCAGCAGCTCTCCACTTCTCTGTCTACAGCAAGATCTCCCATTAAAAACAGGGTACACAGAGGCAGTAGCAACTCAATAGACTTAGTGCTTTCAGTGTGGAAGAAGAGATGTAGCATTGCTAAAAATACATCATCCACATTTCTCCCTTCCCTTCCGAGGTGCTGGAAGAGTAGGTGATGCTACAGGTAGGGAGGCTGGAAGAGGGTGAGAGGGGAGAGTGCTAGCCTGCAGGGAAGAGAGGCAGAGAGCATGCATGGGAGAGAAGCTGGCAGACCCTATTAAGCTGAATCTTTATTTTTTAATGCCTTTATCTGTTTCTCATATTAACCTCATTCAAAGAAAGGACACGCTTTGTTCCAGAAATAACTTAGAAAAAAGTTTTTGAGGCAGACATTTTATCATTCGCCAATGCCTATACTGCACAAGAAATTGGGCCTCTGTTTTTAAAATTGCAGAAATGCAAATAATCAGTGGAACATACAGATAAAGGAGGCACTACTGCTGATGCCAGGGGAATAAACTCAGCTCTTCCCAATCTGAGATTTCATTACCCTTTTATGCTGCATTAACTAGTATGAGCTCATTCCTTTTAAAAGCCTGTGCGTTTTGGTTTGATGTCCTTCAGTTGTAGCGAATTCTGTGTATTTATGTTTGAATGAAGTTTCCTTGATTTGTGTAAAGTCTATTGGGCAGTCATCTGTTGATCTTCTGTAACATGGACCAGGGGAAATAAGAATGTTAATCCCTCCTCTTTATGAATTGATCCAAATAGTTAACTGTTCGGATAGGTGTTAAGTATAAGAAAAATTAAAGTTATCCTTTCCAGCAGGAATTCAGATCTCCTTTCTCTGCTTAGATTTTGTTTGGAAGAGTTGTTTTCAAGATATCAATAAACATTTTCAGTGAACATCTTTACAATTGCTATGAACCAGAAAACTTCAGATGAAGTAATGTGTACCAGTTTTACTACAGACATGAGAGCTATAATTTTCCCCCGTTCTGAAGAACTGCAACTGCTATGGTATTATTGCATGAGAATCCTAGGTGCTGGAGGAGAGCCAGGTTGTGGCCTACAGTAGTCACTCTATTCAGGCTGTGCTAGTACATTTTTTTCCAGAGGGGAGGGAGCAGGAAATTTAATGCTCTACTTTGGAATTACAAGAATCTTTGCAAGGTATAACAGTTAGGCTGTGCTCAGTTAAGTGTCTTGTTTCTAGTTTTCTGTTACCGTCTTGCTTACCATTTTTAGGTGAATTTTCACAAGGGCTTGATTAGCTAGCTTATGTGTCACTTGGAATTTAGTTGGCCCTTTTCAGTCCCATTTTAAGTTGATCAGCCAAATTTATGATGTTAACAATAAACTCTGATATACTAGAATAAGCCTGGGCCCTTGATCTTTCAGATTGCTCAGCTTTTGATGCTGTGTCTTTGAAGGGATATTGATATCTTCACAAATCTCAGTAGAACTGTGCTGGGGTGGTTTCAGCCCTCAATTTCTCGCCCTTCACTCCACAAGCGCTCAGAGGAGCTGAGCTCACTCCTATTTACTGATGGTTTCTCTCACAAGAAAAGCAAGGGTTTACTTGCCTGCTCAAATTATATATGTGCAGTACCCAAAGGGAACCGAGATGATCTGAACTGCAGTAATCAGTGTTCCACTGCACCTTTTATCAGAGTTGGAAGCTATGGTGGTCTGATACCATCTGCATACCAAATGTGCTAGTTTGTGACATTCTCCATGAGTGGTCAAAAAGGGAGCAAATCCTCCCTTGATCACTGGGCTAAAGTGTTAAATGAGATAAAGACTCATAAAAATTGCTGCATTGTCCTATATTCTCACTGTAGGATTTCTTTGATCTGTGCCAATTTCAACTATTTTGGTAACAGTTTATGTCACTTTCTCTCTAACGTTGGTTATTGTCTAAAATCTAATTTATCTAATTGAATGCATCGGGAAAAAAAAAAAGAGGTGTTCTGGCAGTGGATATTTATAAGAATGCATTGCTTATGTTCCTTGTCCATCTCTTTCTAAAAGAATCCATAATTTCTATAAATATGAAATACATTCACTCTGCTGGAAAAGTCAAAACCACCTATGTTGTTAGTACTGATGATTTCCAAAGCCTGTCAGTCACATCAATGAAAGAATGTGAGTACTCTCATAAGCACTCTAAATTGCAAGGCTTATTTCTTAGACTGAGCCCTTATAGTTTGAGATAGTATTGTCTCCTCTTATCAATTGACATGTAGTTGTGGTCAACTTGAAGGCTATCCAATGGACCACTAGTTTAAGATGGGTCAAGAAATGGATACTGTCCTTTTTCTCTAAGTAATGGTTACTTCAGCAGTGTGGATCCTATAAGGATTAAACTTCTCTCATATTGTGGAACTTTCCTTCATTTTCTTGCAAACAATATTTAAGGAGTACATAAAATTGAATAGGTCATGCTTTGGGTACGGATTACAGCTCAATGTACTAGTCTTAATTCCTAGGGCTTCAATCTTTTTGAAGACTTAATAGCAGGTTTTGAATTTTTTTTTTTTTTGGTTTATTTATGGTGTTAAATGATTTTGTCTTCAACTATTTTGCTGTTCTGTTTCCTCTTGTTTTTGTATTTCATTACTATTTCACCACTCATACTAAAGCTGATCCTAATTATAGACAAAGGCTGAAGTGGAATAGGTGTTGGCATGTGGATGCTGAAGAGGGTTGCTGGAATGGGTCTTGTAAGGCTGCTAAAGAGGCGGTCAGTATTTCTGAACCTCGCAGGACGGTTGCTGGGGTGAATGCAAAACCAGATGAATTTGTCCAATTTTAATCTCAAATCGCTTTTCAGTTTCTCAAACTCAGTTCTCATCGCCCATCTACAAAATGTTAATCAGAACTGGAGATGACTATTCCAAGGGAGTTTTCTCAAGTTTTTAGTTTTCAGTCTAGTGTTTACTTTAGGGTTTCTTTGGGTTGGTTTTTTTTTTGTTTGTTTGTTTTTAACCTCACTGAAGAGAGACTGACTTATTGCTAAGCTTTCTAGAATATGCTCTTTACTATGCAGAGTAATGAATGTTTTTATTTAGTTAATATTTGTTCCCACATTAGAGCTCAATTCTAGTTCAACCTTTTCTCTCCTCCTTTCTTTATGAAGTTCAAAAAAGGCACACTGACCCAGTGTGTTTGCATTTCTGGGATGCCGAAATGGCAGCGTATGCTCAATCCTCTTTGCACTAGGCCAGAGACTGAGGTAGAATTTCCCTGCCAAATGTAATAAAGGTTGGTATTCCTTGCTCTTTGGTTGTTTATTGAGGAGAAGGAGAGAGAGAAAGGTCAGATTCAGATTTTTGATGGAAACTTGGCTGAACTCTTTACACTGAAAAGATTTTATTTATAGTTTAGCCTGTATGCTGAGGAGTGGTTTTCACAGTCACAAACTGGGTTTTTGGTAGAAACCTTGTGCTGTGCAGGAGTGAATGTACAATACGCTGTACTGTAGGCAGTAATTTGCTGAAGCAACTCATGTAACCTGTGTTCTGTGCCAGCATGTCTCATTTTTGACATGCTGATATGAGAAACTAAAAATAGTTCTATGATTCACCTTCTTTTGCTTAAGCGTGTATCTGTGCTTACAGGCTTTTCAGTTGTTTGTGCATTGCCCTAACTCCAGTGTAGTTCAGACTTTTATTTTTCCTTCTGAGCTTGCAGTGAGAATAGTACATGGCAGTTACAAAATTAATCTCTAGCTTAATGCATAATTGCAGAGTTAATTTGGTGCCTTACTGCAACGGAAATTCATTTGGTAAGCCTAGACCAAATGAAACTTCTCGTATTTTTGAGATGGAACTCAGCAGCTAAGGATTAAGTAGTGTGGTAGAAGTTCATTCCACTCCCACCCAAAGATGAAATCCTTTGAAGCTGTTGTTTGATGCCATCAGTCCCACTGCAGCACGGAGCTGTTGAGGAGATGTTGTTAGCTACTGTTAATGCTTTCAGAAGAATAAAGTCTGTGTATCACTTGAGTTAGAGAATGTTTTTGGTGGGTTACACCATGTCCAGCAATGGCATAGGAGTGTGTATATAATCTAAACCAAAGTCTCTCCATTCTTATCTCTTAGCTATTTCCAAAAACGTTGCATATGAAGGCCGAGTTCGGGCAGAAGACATGATGCATATATCATAGAGTTATATATATCATGGAGGTTGGGATGCTGAGACAGCAAGAACATTGACTTTTGGTGGACTCTGGTGGATGCACAGACTTAGAAAATGGGGTGGTGTTAAATGTGGGTGGTGCTTAGTATTTTTTTTGGGTCATAGTTGCAGTGATAGAGATTCTGGTTGGGATGAAGTTTTGGCACTCTAGAGACCACTTTATTGATAAGTAGTCCTGGTATTTTGCTATTTAAACAGAAACACACTGAGGATTTTGTGGTGATGGCAGATGCTGACAAAAATTGGTATCCTGCTGAGAATGCTTTGAATCTAAGGTTACAGATAGAAAGAAACAGTAAATTGATCACTTACACTCTCCATGATTCACATAAATTACAGATAATAAATACTTCCTTCCAAAGCAGACTTGTGCTCTGACAGTATCATAGAGCAAAACTTCTGGCAGCTATTGTAAATATAATATGGAAAGGTGCTATATATGCTTCTTGTGTTACACAATGTGATATTGGTTAGCCAGCTTTAGCCAAAAGAACTATGATTTTTCAGGAAGGGCAAAATGTCACTTAATTTTGTACAGCTACAGCACTAATTGTTTCTGTCAGATGCTGCTTCTTTGCTCATCTTGAAGAAAACCAGTAAAAGTAGATGAAATTTCATTAGAAGAATTCCAGTTAATGACTGGATGATAAACTGTTGTCTAAAGAAGTTTGAAACCCTTGGGTTTTTTTTAACTGAACCTTCTTTCTTCCTAAAAGTAGTATGCAAGGAGCTATACTTCATAAATGTGTGCTAAGAACTAGCTAACACGTAGTCAAGTGTGCTTATTTGTCACTGATGTATTAATGCTTTCTAAATGTGACTCTTTGTTTCCAGGCCTTTTTGCAAATGTGCAATCTGCCAATCCAGGTGGTTTGCAGGGCAAATGCCGAGTACATGTCCCCATCTGGTAAGTGTGGCCTTCATTTAGATTACGATGTTATACCTCCATTTTGATACCATGGCAACTGCGCCTTGTCTTGCTGATAACAGTCGGTCAGTGCTACCACGTATGGGTTGCCTTCCCCCCTCCTCTCCAGTGCACTTTCTCCTCTGTAAACAATTAAAACAGTCAAATGCAAAGTAACATTGGCATAATGTGTAACTGCGACCGCAGTACCTATATATAGCATTCAGACATTTCAAATACGTGGTGAAAACCTCTAAAATGCCTGAGAGGAGTTGTCCCCTGAAGCAGAAAGAGTTACGTTTCCAAAAGTGACTTTATTCTGCATCCAGGGAATATTTCAGTGAACGCTGTTATATTTTTCCCATTGCTGGGGTGAGACACCACCAGAGGAGTATCTTTTGTTACGCTGTCTGGGAGATGATTGCCAGGATGTTGATACAGGAGGGAGACTGAAGGATCCATTGTCACTGTTAAGGGTGACAGGCAGTTTTAAATCTTCCTCTGATCCATGAGACTGGGGAGAAAAATCCAAACCCATCACCACCAAATTAAGTATTAGAAGGGTACAGAGCCTGCCTTTTGCTGCTTGCCTAAAAATGTCCAGAGGCCGGCTCCAGAAGGTTGCCTAAAAACCAGAGAGAACTGGTCAATGCAGGGTGCAAAAGTCTGGCAATCCTTGCACCCTGTCCCAGATTTTTGTGGTGTGAAGAGGTCCTTATTTACTGATTACCTGGCCCTAGCTGATGACTGCCACTTGGAAGGGCCTGTCAGTATGGGTCTGCCAGCTGTATGGGTTCTGCTGCTGCTACTGGTATTTTCATGAAAGCAGTGGAATTATGCTATTTTTAAAAAAAAAATGTTTGCTGGGCAGCAGGAAAAAACAACAAAATACAGAGGTATATAAATAATTCGTTAGTAAATAAAACTAGCTTTGAAATGCTGAATCCATGCACAGAGAAGCATCTTGCCTGCGCAGGAGTAGGACTGGTGGCAGTTGCATGCTCTTGCTTCCCTGACACTCACACCCCCATGTCCACACTTGCTGGCATCTGATGTTGTAATGTGGGTCTGAACAGTTCCTTCTTCTGCTGAAAATAAGGAGCACAAGAGGGAAAATGATACTGCTTCAATTTTATATGTAGGTAGAAACACACGCCATCTTTGTGCCCTTACTTCTGGAGTCATTATTTTTATTTGCTAACTACATTTCCTTTCTTTATATTGGTTATTTAATGATAATTCAGACAAGGTTTTCATTTGGTCCCTTCTCCTCCCCACCACCTTTTGTCTTACAGTAGCAGCAGGCAAAGATCTGCATCTTATCATTTTGGGGGGAGGTTATTTGTCTCATAGTTGTTCTAATGACGAAACCCATTCTGAGGGAGTCAAAAGTATGATACCAAAGGATTGTCTTGGTGCGTGAAGTACAGTCTGACTGAAACCGCTGAATTCTGCAGCATAGAGAGGTCTGCATTTCCTTCTGCATCATGCAGCGTGTGGATGCAGACGAAGCCTTGGTTGGTGTGATGCACTTCATTTATTGCCCTTAGGCTGATTGAGCCAGTGAGAAGTGAATCTCATGATAAAAACCATGACTGAATCTGCTGTTAACATGAGCTGTGTTTGAGCTAGGCCGAACAGTAGGTTTATTGTGTTTCTGTGAAAAGAGTGAATGTATTGCTAATAACATATTTGGAGTCAGGCAAATACTGATCTTGTTCTTTGGGCTCTTGTCTATCGAGAGCAGAGTTTGCCCACAGCGGGAGGTGGGAAGGTAAAAGGGTGCTGTGCCCCACTGCGCTGGGCAGGCTTGTGTGCTGCCTTTAGGCTTGAGGATTTTTTCAGTAATATAAAGCATCCGGCATTTATCTCCATTTTATGGATTATTTCAATCATATAAATAATCCTAAAAGCTTTCATCTTTAATATTAGGTTGATGTTTGTCAGTTGCACTTGGATGAGGGTTTGCAGGACAAGCAACCTGGTTAGGGCGGATTGGAGCAGGAGCCCTCAGCTTCACACATTGAGAGCTGGGAAAAATGGGCATAAGGCAACTTTTCTTATTCCTTGTGGCTTGCAGTGTGTAACAGGGCTTCACCTTGTATCTCTGCCTGCCTTAAAGCTTTGGCTCAGTTCTGCGTGTAAGAAAAGTTACCAAGCAGAGACGGTGACACATACAGACTCAAGAGACCTTCACACCCTGGGAAGTTCCACCAGTGACATAGTCATTTCCCAGTTTCCTTTTGAGGACTGGCCATTTTTAGCCGTGCTCCACGCTGGACCCTTAGGGCTCAGCTTCATAGACTGAACCTTGAGCCTTCCTAGTATTAAGCTTTAACCCCATTTTGCTTCTGTGGTGATGAAACAGCTCCTTCCCCCTGCCAACCCCTGAGATCGTGAAGGTTTCATACCAAGAACCTCTTCCTGACCCCAGGACCACAGAGGCTCGAAAATATCCGCTCAGAAGTAGAGGGTGAAGTCTGGGGCAGCCAACAGGAGCCGGCTGGTCCAGTTGCTGGAAATCTGAAGGACTGGAGGAGGGAGAGTCAAGATCCTGCCTGGCTGAGCGTGTGTTTGCACTTCCCCCTGCTTGCTTTTCTGGGCACGGCGCCACCTCTCCCGTCATCCTTTCAGCAGCCCTTTCCCTGCTAGCGGGTTAGAAGGGAGGGTGGGAACGCCTTGTGTTGTGAAACTAGCCAAGGGCTCTGTCTGCTTTCCTGGGGTTTCTCAGCTGTGCTTCAGAGAAACGTTGAATGAAGTCTTTCCAGCAAAGCAAACTCCTTTATTAAAATACAAGTCAGCAGATCTCGTAACTTTGAAATACACAGTTGCAAATGTTGCATGTAAAAGAGGATCAGGAGGAGGAAGATCAGGAGGAAGATGTTTGTTACCACAAATGTTTGCTGGGTGAGCTATATGTTAGAGCTTTACCTGTGCTCATTTGGAAAAAAACTGAATTTCACTGAATTTCACTGAATTTC
>JAOXNO010000078.1:35044662-35056905 GCA_028565335.1 Limnodromus scolopaceus | reverse complement strand
TTCTCATATTTGAGTGGAACCTCCTATGTTCCAACTTATGCCCATTGCCCCTCGTCCTCTCACTGGCAACCACTGAACTGATGTTCAGTTTTACCTGCAATATTTAATTGCTTTGAAAAGTGTAAATGATGCTCTACAGGAATAAAAAGCTCTTACTAAAATACATCTCTCGTTTTGCAGGCAAAGTACCCTTTATTCACGTGGGAAATCAAGTAGTATCTGAACTTGGGCCCATAGTCCAGTTTGTAAAAGCTAAGGTAATAGTATAAATGTTTTCGTCAGTTGCTGAATGGCATGTTATTCTCCTTAGTACTTGTGCTGATTTAGAGTGCTCTTCTGGAATGTTACTTAATTTCTTAAAACAGTGTAGAAATCTTGTGCCGTTTCAAAAGAAAAATATCCTGTAATAGGAGTTTGTTGATGTGGAAATGTTTTTCTTTGTCATTTACTCAAATTCTGTAAGTAAATTCTGTGTGGGATAGATGCATGCCAGCACCAGTTTCTGAGACTGTTTTCCTACGTGCCCCGTCTCTGGGTCTTAGAGCTCCTAAACCCAGAACGACTGGTTTAAATCCTGAAGTGCCAGATGATAATGTTCAAATCAACCTCGCCTCCCTCTCCTCCTGCCCCCATATTTTTAAAAATACTGTCTTTTCACCGAATAGCTGATAAAGCTGTATCACAGGTGTAAATTTATGTTTACTTCTTGCCACAGAGATACACTAACCAGGAGGCTGTGTGCTCAAACTATGTTAATCTATAACTGATAATAGCCTGCATTTTTTGTACATTAGCTATGTTACATTATGATGATTTCTTTTTAATTCTAAAGGACAGTATATGTAAAAATTGCATTATAATTTGCTGTTGAACTCTGTAAGAGATCAGGATCTGAGTACTGTCAATGAGCTCTGAAGCTTATTGACTTCAGAGGTCCTTGGGTCAGGCATTGCTGAATATTCCAATATCCTTTTTTACATGTGTGTGTCTGTCTTTTTTTCTTTTCCCCATTAGGGTCATTCTCTCAGTGATGGGTTGGATGAAGTCCAAAAAGCTGAGATGAAAGCCTACATGGAATTAGTCAATAATATGCTCTTGACAGCAGAGGTACAGCAAACCATAGTAACTCCACACACTTCCATAAGGGATTATAAGCAAGAAAGGTTTAGGATTTTTCTTTATATTGGAAATTCTGCTCGTTCTTAGATTATGTTCTCAACTTTTGAGGTGAAAGGAGGTAGGAATAAATTCTCTAGACCTTATGGATTGCTTGCTGAAATGTTGCTCTAGACACAAGCCCTGGGTATGATTCCCCTGATCTACCCGAAGCATGTCACGCAGCTGGAGAAGTAACCTATTTCCACAGATGGAAAATGCCAGTGGTTCCCGTGATCCTACCCTGTCCCACAGCTGGGCAGCTTCCACAGTGTGTCTAGCGGGTGGCTGGGTTCCCTTGCCGTTCGCGTCTGTGGCCAGTTAACGTGACACAATCCCAGCGCAGGAACAGTGTTGGAAACACTGGCAAGCTGCAGGTGGTACTGGGCTGGTAGCCTGTGTGCTGAGTTGTGTGCTGTCTGGGCAGCAATGGGAGGGGGCCTTCACTCTCAGATTGCTCATGGTGCTGGCGAAGTAAGGTCTAGCAACTGGGCTTTTGCCTTCCAATTTTAATTTATTTCCTACATTCAGACACCTAAGAAAAGTAACGAAATGGAAATTTAAGCTAATATAGAAAAGAAAATTCTACTAGTGAGAAATGATTGTCTCTGTATTCTCCTTTATTGGGAAGTTTTAGTAAGTGTTCTTTCTGTTCCTAGCTCTATCTCCAATGGTGTGATGATGTTACAGTAGAGGAGGTGAGTGGTTCTGCAGCATTTATCTTAATTAAAATTTAATGAGAAAACACTTTTGCTCACAATTGCAAGTCCCTACTCATAAATGAAACATTGAGGTTTATACCATTAATGATACAGTCTTTTCACTTTAATTTTGCTTGTATATACATTTTAGGGAAGTTGTGTCATTACTGGAGGTAGCTGACTGCAAAATAGATATGGGTTTTGTATATGTTTCTGAAGTAATAGTTTTAAATGCTTATGCTGCAAACTATAAATTCTGTGCAAATAATTACAGGATATCACACAACTCGCTTTCTCTTTTACAGCTCCCTTTCTGATAGAAATATGTGAATATTAGCTGTTTTGGGCATAGAGGTATCTGTATTTTCTTACATGATAACACAGTACCTTTCCATTTCTAACCAAAGATTACCCACCCGAGGTATGGCTCCCCTTACCCGTGGCCTCTTAACCGCATTTTGTCCTATCAGAAGCAATGGGAGGTAAGGCGAAAGATGAAAGCCATTGGATGGGCTGGCAAGACACTTGAGCAGGTCAGTATGTGAAGTGAAGCTTATTTCTTTACCTTGTTTTATTGTTTTCTTTCTTTCTTTGTTATTTTTTAAAGGCTTTGGAGAGTAACACTTTCTTGAAACAGATGTAGTAAAAAATATATTTTGTACTTAAAATATTATCGGGAGTCAGGTATTTGCCTTCAGCAGCAATAAATTTAAAATTAATGTGCAACCTGATGGGGTGGGAGGAAGGATGTTTTACCATGAGTGTACATCTCTGGTGATGTTAGTTTAGGCCGTAGTCCTGAAAATAGGTTGTAAGTTACTTTATGGCATTAATACGCGCTTTGCAGGATTGTGGCTTCCCTTGTCAGAGGTCTGAAAAGAGAAAAGAAAAAAAGGCAAAGCAGTTTTGAGGTATAAGTTAGTAGCTTTAATTAAGCTAAGTTATAAATGTTATGGGAAGCACTTAATCAAAATTGCTTTACATCAAATGTTAGATTAAGTAACATTTAGCTACCTGCCTACTGCGTAGGTTTGATTGACTTTAACAGCTTTTGATGTTCCAACATTGTATATTCCTTGTTCCCACCGTCAGCGCAAATACAGTAAAGAGGTTATTTTTCGCAATGTTGGTGTTTCCTGGCAATATGGATCTTTTATCTTTTGTGTGTTTTGATAGGTGCTTGAAGACGTAGATCAGTGTTGTCAGGCTCTCTCCCAGAGATTAGGAACACAACCGTATTTCTTCAATAAGCAGTAAGTTACCCTTTACTGAAATATTACATCCAGGAATGTGAGATACAGATATACATCCACATATATATATACATATGGAAAACTCCTGTTTTATTTTAATGCTGCATTATTAGTTCAGGAAATACAAATGCGTGACTGGAATGAAATTTCATGAAACATGAACTTTCAGAAATAAGTAATTAAAGGTATTAAAAGGAAAGTTTCTGTAAGTTTCTGGTTTTGTTTTTTTTTTTTTTTTTCCTATTCATGATTCATGATTTAGGATCAGTCACAAAGTGAAAACTAAGATTCACATTCCCAGGGAGAAAAAAGGAACTATGTGGCCTCCATGGGATGTCTCTGCTTTCACTCGTTTCTTCCAATTGCAAAGAGCTTTTTTTTTCTCACCAATAATTCAATATTTTTTAAATGTTATGGATTTAAATAACATCACATTAATTCCGTCTTCTCCTGTGTGTAGACCAGACTGGAAATGCTCTGGACTGGACTTCAGTTTGGACAGGGAGATGTCTTCAAAAGGCAGTATATGGTCTTGGTTACTTTTCTGTGTGGGTCTTTGCCTCTTAATTTTTCCAAGTTGAGAGTAGGTGGGAAGTGTAAATTGAGTGGATACAGAAATATGTATTACAGAAGATAATTTTAATTGCATCTTCTCATCATTCTTTAACAGAGTATCTCCAAATTTTTCTTTCTGTATTTGTAAAGAATTGTAACTCGGGGATTTTGTTTTTGTTCTTTGTTAACCAGGCTTTCTTGGTAAAGTTTCAACCTTTAAGCTTGTCAGCTGAAACGCTACTAAGGAAGTATGTATTCTTAGTCCAGGATTTTTCAGGAAGTCTGTGACTTCTGGGAGTCTGTAGGAGGTAAATAATAAAGGCAGCCTGTTGCTGCCAAATTGAAGTTTGTTATACAAGGGTCCACATCTCTGCTGGAGAGTTCTTAGTGATCCACAAATAGAAAGGTAAAACACGTATCAGTTAAAAAACCCTGATGCTGCTTACCTTGAACACTAGAGAAGAACTCTTAAATTATATTAATATACTTGAAAAAAAATGTTATTTGCACACGGGCTACTTACATACAAAGGTCCAAGATGACAATTCAGAAGGCTTGTACCTAAAATAAGGTAGGACGACTCAAAATGTTTAATGGATCACTGTTTCCCAAAATACCTGTTTTCTTCTGTGTAGTCCCTTTTCAAAAAAGAGATGTTTCCAGCTGCTGTCACCCTGGAGCTCCTTTTCTTATTGGTTAATAGTCCCTGGCTATTGAAAAGCACAGAGAGGGAATAGGGTGTTTTGTTTTTTTTTTTTTAATAAACCTCTGCAGAGGGAAAACTCCAAAAAGACTTGATAAGCATTTGCCCTTGTTACAGAACTAAAAAGTGGAGCATGGTTTGATGTTGGATCAGTAACTCTGGCCTTTCTAAGAAGTGTTATTTCCACATTTTCAACCTACCAAAAGCAAAGAAAGATGCCATACTAAGAACTAGCAGTATGCTTATGTACTGCATACAGAGTTTTCATGCATTTGGTAAGTTCAGTATTGCCTGATTTCTTCCCAATTCTTAGATTGCGTGGCTAGCAAGATGTTATTCAGAACAGTGGGGTTTTCCTTAATCAGGACTTGCCTTCCAAAATACCTGTTCTTATTTCTGTTTGCTTTTACAGACCGACTGAATTAGATGCGCTGGTATTTGGACATCTGTTCACAATCCTCACTACTCAACTGACCACTGATGAACTCTCTGAAAAAGTGAAAAACTACAGTAATCTCACAGCCTTTTGTCGGCGAATAGAGCAGCAGTACTTTGAGGGTCATGATAAAGACAGCTCTGCGACTGTCGCAGGCCGACCTGCTAAGAGGTCCTTGCTGAGATAAGCTGGTTGGTGGTCGGGGCAGATTGCATTTCAATTTTGGGTTTTGTTGTTCAGTGGATTGATTTTGAGAATGGAAATGTGTGCTAATTTTTTGAAGCTGCCAAATCATTCTGGAGCAAGAAGAAAACTCTAAATGCAGTTTTTGCGTTGTAGAATATACTGTGCACATTTAATCTGAAATGACTGCACGGGCCCTTCCGTTTCAATAGTCTGTATGCCACTTACGCTAAAGTGACCTTGGAAATATATTGTATCTGTATGAAAAAAATAAAATATTTAAAAAAGTTTCAGATCTTTCTAAAAGCCTTTCTTACTAAGGTTTATGTCTATGTAATTCATGTCTATGTAGTTATTGAGTGGGATCCTGTTGGCAGGACACCTGGAAGACAGTTGTTTGGTAAACTAGTTAGAATTATTAAACTGAGAATGAGAGGACTCATTAGAGATGTTAAGTTTGCCTGCCGCAGCCAAAATTAATTCAGGAATTGGCTGACAAAAATTTCTTGGAGGTCTGCAGCACACAAATAATGTGATTTTATTCAGTCAGTTCTTACTTTGTGTCAGAGTAGCTCCTGGCTGTCATTTCTTCTTATGTGTGTCCTGCCTCTGCTTTTATTTCTTGTTCACCTTTGGTTTTTGGATTTACATTTTTTTTTCTTCCTAGGATTCCCCGGTTTTAATCCGCAGCTTGCCTTGCTCTTTAAGAAATGCATTTGCTAGGTGAGCGTCTGTCTCAGTGTTTCCACTGCCAGTATGTTCACGCTGTTTCTGAACTTTGACAAACTTGCTGGGGTGATTCTCGCAGCACAAGGAGCTGGTGTGAGCCTGCGGCTGTGTGCCTTGCTCATCCTGCCTCCGTATTATCCTGTGCTGTGTGCAGGCACAGTAATACAGCAATAAACAAATAAATATCATTGTGGTGCTCCAAAACCCTGACAACGTGGAACTTTTCAAGGGAGAGTTCCCATGTAGAGGCAAGGACCCAATCTGACTAGTATTTCTTTGAACGCATTAAATGGCATCACTCTGTTCTGCTTTGTCAGTTGTACTTGACACTTTTCCAAAAGCACCAGCAATTCCACCTGGGAATGTGGAGTCCTTGTGCACTCAGGAGGTCCTGGGCACAAGCAGGAGCCAGCTCAGGATGTTTGGCTAGTTGGAACTGTCATGTTTTCTTACTATGAAATATGTATTTTTTGACTATACTCCTCAGTGTCAAAATACTTACTGGCTTGAACTGGTTATGCAATGGTCATGAGATTTTTGGCTGCCAGTTCCTTCTCTCTCAGAAGCTGAACAGAAAGCTGCTGCATACCTTGGACTGGCTGGGTGTCTCTTGAATCTGTAGCTTGTGAACCACTACTACTTTCTCATTCCTCTCGTCAGCTCTGCTGGAAAATGGAGCTGAATTCTTACTGCCTGCTTTTTGATACAAGAGTCCTACTGGAGTCAAATCCACGTAAGGACTGATGTAGAAGGGGGTTTTGGCCTTTTATCAAATCATTCTTGCTGGGATTGGAAAATTGCTCTTGTCCTGCATTTCAGTCTTAAAATTTCAGATGTGTATATTCAGTACCTTTTCAAACTAAAACCCATCAATTCCTGGCAGCTCGGTGACAATTTCTGCTATTGAAGCAGTCAGTAGCTGAGAACCCAGATATTTCCTTCAAACCTGCTTTTCTGCATTAATGCAACTTCTGGAAAAACTGGAAAAGAATTTTTTTTTGTGGCGATTTTCTTAGTTTGGAGAGAATATTATGATATACACTACTCTGAGAGAAAAACACTTTCTAGTAGTCTAGTCTCTAAAGCTAGCAGTGTCACAGTGATGGGGAAATCCTGCATGAAAACTAAAATGTCTTAATCCAGAGCAATAAAACTTGCCTTTTACCTCTTCCTATTTACAGAGCACCATTCATGAGTAAAGATTTTACCCTAGTTTCTGTGGCTTTCTCCTACCAGTAGACTGAACTACAGGAGTAATTTACTTAATGGATTTCCAAGCCCACCTATGCACAGGCATTAACTTACACGCAGTCTGAAAAAGTGCAAGTGGGCACGTATTCCTCCTCTTTCAAGGCTGCAGTGCCCATTAGCCAACTTGTAACCAAATTTTAGCAATTGCTTTGAAACAGCATTGAATGAAATCATGTTTTTCTATTTTGGCAAGGTTTCCATGAGGCAGAGCAAGCACTGCTAATACCACACTTTGAATGCTGAACTGCTAGTTATTGCAAATTTTGTGTTGTAACATGTAACAAGCTTCATAACTTCAGAGGATTAAAAAACCCCACTGAGGTAGCCATATGCATTAACCCACTTTGAATGTCTCCTCTAGAAAATATACTCAAATGCTGTGGAAGTGGTTCAGTAAAAGATACTGATCTGTTAAAAACAAAGCTTGTGGAAATCCATCTGAGCTACTTTAGACTGTACTTAAGGATACAGAGACAGGCAAATTACACAGAGTTTTCAATATTGAAGTGAGAGAACAAGCAGAGACTGAGCTCTGAAACCTAAACTGAATAGTTTCTGAAAGTTTAACCACCCCTTGTTCCTTGTGTATGACTTTGATAACTTAATTAGTAAAACAAAATTTAAATGTGAAAAAGCATTCCTTACTTCCTTGACTGAAGAGCATACTTTCTGTACAGCTTGTTTGCCAAGGGCTGGTTTCTAGTTCAGGCTGCACCTCATTCTAGGCGATATCTAAACTTAAAAGTACAAGGAAAATCTTGGCTTTGCTACTGGTGTTGAAAATAGCTATTAAAATCCTAGACAAAGGACAGACTTTGTCATTCATAAATACAATAAACCATTATGCTTTTTTAAACTGGCATTGCTAACAGAGCGACTGAGCTGGGCACCGAGGACCACAGCTTGTGAGCCCTGCTTTAACTCTTGGGAGGCCACAGTCCTATAAAGCACACTGATACTGATTGCTCCTGAAAGGCTGTGCACGGTTCAAGAAGAAGAAGAATGAAAAATTGAAACAAGACCACCAATAAAACCAGGTAAGGGTGGAAAAAAAAACAAACCCAACCCCAACTCAAACCCAATAACCTTTATAGTAACGGAGTTGAGCAAGTCAACAACCTGCCTTAACCAAGGCCAAGTAAAGAGGGCTTTCTATGAGTCTGAGCGGCCCTCTAATAGATAGGGCTGTGCAAGTGCAGCCTGTGAGAATTTTACTTGAGTTGTGTGTTTTTCTAGATCTCCCATGACTGAACCACAACTGCTGCACCAGAGGCAGGAATTGGGCCAGGAAGGCCTATGGTCTGTTTCACGTAGCAGGACAGCGTGGATGATGACTTTCTTTCCTCGCTTTTCAAGCTTAAAAACCCCAAGCTCCCAGAGGCTATTTTGGATGAAGAAAGCAGACAGCTGGAACTTCTTAAGTTTCCCAAAATCAAGACAAAAATTAGATTTCTAACAGAAAGAATGTCAGGAGCAGCTGTACCATGGCTTAACATACATCCTCTGAATGTGCCCCACCAGGAATTGCAGGAGTCACTCAACTGAAACAGTACACAAAGTCATAAAAGCACTCATAGCTACAAGTGAATAGACATTAGTGAATCTGAACAATGTATAAGTCACTTGCCTGTGGTGGTTTGCTTCTTGCAGTCTTTTTGTTCCACAAATTAATAGCTTCATATGGAGATGCTCAAGTTGAGCTAAATGCTAGTCGGAAAGTAGCAGATGCTTTCCTTGCCTGATGGAGCTAAAACAATTGGGAAAGTCCTGGTGAAAACAAGACTGCGCCTCCATTCCCGAGATGCTTCTTTGGGGTTCTGGAAGGGACTAATCTTGCTCAACACAGACCCCGCTCAGCACAGTTACCTGGTAGCGTCCGTCCTTGGTGGATTCTGGTGTCTGCTCCTATCAGAAATGCGTGGTGCCACCAGTTCCAGATGTTGTGGAGGTCTCGAGTGCCTGACAGCACAGCACTGTATGCACAGCTAATCTGTGGGTCCCGTGTACCCTGCGCCTCCGCATGTACAGCACAGGAAATGGAGCAACCATCGTGCTCCACCACAGGCTGTGGCAAACCAGCTTGTGCTTCGAAAGGAGGCAGGATTTCAGCCATAGGCTAATATTTAGTATCATAGAACCATAGAATGGTTTGAGTTGGAAGGGACCTTAAGATCATCTCGTTACCACTCCCCTGCCATGGGCAGAGACACCTCCCACTGAACCAGGCTGCTCACAGTATGGGGTCATTGTTTCCAACTGACAGCCCCTCCTGAGCCCCTGGTTTTCCTGTCCCTCTCCTTGACTGGGGAGTCTCTAATGCTACCTACTGTTTAGGATGTTGTGACGAGATTTCAAGACAGACATTTTGTGAAGGAGCTTTGGTGGTAGCAGCTTTTGCTAGGATCTATCACTCTTCACATATCAGTAAAAATTATAGCATTGCGTGGTATTAATGCGATAATCATCTGCTATTGTCTCTGCCTTTTATTGTATTTCCCCTTTTCCTCCCCAAAGAAGGAAAAATAACCTGGCAATCTCCTGCTTCTCAAATGTAGTTAAAGCTCAGCGTTGTGGAAAAAAAAGCCTAGCACAGCCCTGCACATGGAGAATGCTGCTGAGCTGCACTTAATGATGCCTCTTAGGATCAGCTGTGCCGCTAGAAAATGCTTCATTTCCTGTGGCTTTCTTTCTTTACAAGCAGAGTGCAGCTCCAATGGCTCTTACAACAATTAGCACCCACTTGTTCTTCAGGTTTGAAGTTTTTTGCATTAGTCAGGTTGAGAAATTCATGGTATTAATCATGACTGAAGTTGTTATTTATCACCTGCTGGGTGAGAAATAATAATTTTGGCACTACTGGGGCAGCAGGCCAGAAGTACCAAATTAAGTAAAACATCTAAACACTAGCAAGGATCATTTCTCTGATTAATGAATTGTTACAAAGAAAAAGTGCTACTCGTTATCTGATCTTAGGATAAAAGTAGGAGTTGGAAGTAGAAAGCATAAGTAAAGTCAGGCTATACCCTGCTGTAGTTTGAAACTTTCCTGGCTGATCGCTCTTCTGTCATTCACTAACTGCTAACACGCGCTCCTCTGCGTCAGGGGTTCGCAGTACTTGGCTCACACCCACATCCCCGACTATGTAAAAAAGTAGGTTTTGGCAGGGAGCTCAAGGCCCATTGTGTAATCGCCTCGAAAGAAACGTTGAAATGACTTTAACCTTCCAGGGCTTGTCTGGGCTGGAAGGTTTTGCCATAGGAACAGTTACCAGCCTGGCAAAACACCATTGTGTGAAGGCAATAATAGGGGTGCAGGAAACAAAATCAGCGACAGAAAGAGAATTGAGTTTACACCCAGGTAACTCTCCGTACCGGGGCCATTAGTCACCTACGGGATTAAAAGAGCCCACAAGTTGTAGCCACCTGATCAGAAATATTTAACATGTAAATACAGAAAGGGCTGGCCTACACAGAAACGGTTACATTGAAATGAGGTCTGTGTGTGCTCTTACAACCCTAAGCCACCAAGTCACTGAGACATACCACGTCCTCTCCCTGCGAGACCGTTGCGGGGAGCTGAGGAGCTGACAGCGTAGCAGTGCCCACAGAAACGCTATTTTCTGGGCTCATAAATGAGATGTAAACTGACTGTTAGCCTTGAATATGGCTGAAGAACTCAGCCCGGGAGCCATCACTGAAAGCAAGCAGAAACTTTGGGTGCAATTTTGTGAGGGTTTCAGAGACCCTTTTTGGCTCCAACTAATACACCTGCTGGAAAGGCAGCACAGGCTTTTTCCACAGAGAGCATCAACCATTCCCGTCTATTGCTGCAGACTTCAGATTTGGTACTAGTTGACATGAAGAACTTCCACTGTTGACACAGATGGACTGCCCCTGCTGACATCTGTGGCAACCAAAGCAACTCCTGTTTACCGAGCCAGCGTGCCCAGAGGCTGTCTTGAAATAGTGACATGAGAGGTCAATATGAACTCATGCCTCTCCTATTTGGCTTAATGTTGACAGTAACCCAGCTTGTCAATGAAGACATTTTTGTAAGCAAGCTTTATGTCACATAAATGCTCTCTCATCTAGATTTATTATTGTTTTTTTTTTTTTTTTACCTAACAGTTTATTCTGCATTTAAGAAGAAATTTAGAGATCTTGAGGACACAGGGCATGATGGTCACCTTTCCTACAAGCACTGCTCAAATCATCAGTCCTCCAGGGTTTGTGGCCTCAGTTCAGTGACAAAGATTTCAAACAATGAAAAGGGTGATCATTCATAGAAAATAAAAGCAGCAGCAAAAGGCTTGTTGCAAACAGAAGACCATCTTCCTAGGCTGAACAGGCAGCTATCAGAGGGTATCTGAATGAACCTTGTTGCAGGTGCTGTGGGGGGGGGAACCAGTGCAGCTTAGCCATTACAAATTGTGTAGAGCTGGAAAGAGGACCAGCCATCACACAGCTGGTCTGGTCAAACTATGGCATGGCCCAGTCCCCAGAGCATCTTCTTCTTCCAAATTACTCTGCTGTCATCATGAATTTACAATTTCTATCACTTCTTCCTGCCAAATATTTGCCAGCAGCAAGTACACCTCCCTAGTCATACATCTCAGGTTGTCTGTCATCCTCTTATGGCTGGTGATGTCTCTCTACTTTCAGCTACAAAGTACAATTTTGGCCAGGTGTTCTTGACTTTGAAGCTATCTGTGGTTGGTCACACCATTCTCTCACTGCTGAGATCAACAGTTTTGTCACTGATGCACAGGATTATTGGCTGATACTATCTTGTGACAATTATCCTTCATCTCTCAGATGTTATCACTTGGACTGTTAGGTTAAGAGCTGCCCACTTTCTTTTCTTGTCAAGACAATAAAAACTTCCCTTTAGGTCCACTGCTGTTTCTATCATGATTCCTTTAAATTCCTCTCTAAAATTCCTTTAAGTTTCTGTCGACTCCTTCCCTCAGAAGTACATAGCGTTTTGATCTACGATGCCTCCTAGCCAAGAAGTGTATGGCTGAGATTACTGACTATCTGCACGATCTCTTTCATTTGCAGCTTTAAGTGTGTGTTGTGGCATGTTTAAGGAACCAGTTGATGAAGATCAGTAGTTTGGGGGCATTATGGGAAGGGTACGTTTTTATCTACTTAAATATAAACCCCTCTCCAGCATATTTTGTTGTAGGTTATAATGTTTTCACTGAATTTCACTGAATTTCACTGAATTTCCAGAGTTGGAAGGGACCATAGAGATCACCTAGTCCAACTCCCCTGC
>JAOXNO010000078.1:34975763-35044562 GCA_028565335.1 Limnodromus scolopaceus | reverse complement strand
TGGCCACAAGAGCACACTGCTTGCTCATTGTCATTTTGCTGTCCACCAGGACCCCCAGATCTTTCTCTTCAGAACTTTTTGTGAAAGACAGGTAGGTTTCTGCATGTGTGTGTAATGATCCCAGACGCCTGTGACTTGTATAGTACACGCAAGTGTGAGTGCAAAGGTCTTGCTGTGATGCCAAAGCACACTTGTAGCAAAAAGTGAAAACACTGCTGGGGAAAACGCTGCCCGTCATCTGATGGAACTGCTTTTGAGACACAGAGGGCAGCTCCTGCAGGCCTCTTTCTATGGAGGTGCTTTCCTTTGGTTCGGTGCATATTCCCGGGGCCTGTCCTACTGCCCCTTCTCCCTGACATCCTTTTATGACCCCTCTGCCTTTGCTGCTGCTTCAGGGTCTTCCTGCACCAGGAAAAGGAAAGGGGTGTCCCTTAGGAAAGGTTTTCATGCCTGTGGACTGCATTCCTCCCTCTGCTTCGAAAGAGATTCCTTGTGCCCATATAATCACCTTACTAGGATTTGTTCAGGCAGAGGGAAACATCCTACAAGCCTACCACCTTCTGTCCCGTGCATCTATAGCGAGTCCAAATGCTACTGCCACAGGAAACATTGTGCTTCCATGAACTACGATGCCTAAAATCTGCTTTTCTAACTCACTAATCCCAAACAATGCTAATAACAAGGTAACTGGCGTTAATTTTTGTCCTGAAGTTTGACAAAATTCAACACTGGAAAAATGGAAAGCAAGATTAAGACTCACTTGGATAATGTAGTTCTCTCAAATTTCTTTGGCATTTTTGTATTATAATAATAAAAATTTATCAGTGTAGTCATAAACTGTGATTTACTGAGAAGTAGGCTGAGCAAAGCTTGGAAAGGCCAGGAGCCTCTCCAGAGAGGGTTAAAAGTCCAAAACACTTAAAAAAGGCTTCCAAAAGGGGAAAAACTGGTAGCAATAAGAGAATGGAGTTCCCTTTCAATCCTAAAATCAGCTCAGTGAGTTTCTCCATATATTGTCCTCCTCACCACAGTGAACTGGAGCCACCTCTTGCAGTGAAGCCAGCAGAAGTTGTTTGATGCACTCCATCTGAAACGTCACTGATCTGCAATCAAACGAGTGGTTTCTAGCCAAAGATTACGAAATACTTGGCAAACTTAGCCGAGTGGATGAGTCAGAGAGAAAAACCTGCCTGACAGAAGAGTAAGTCAAGCCACAGCAGTTGCAAGTAATTTGTCCCAAATGTGAGCAGGGCAAAATCTAGAGCAGGAGGCTGGCGGCTGGTTTCCCAGCTCCATGCTCCAACCACTGCACTGCATTCTTTGCTGCTTTTTTAACCACAACGGCCTCTGAAAATCAGCCTTCAAAGGCGTTTCTTGGTAGTAATAAATGAACCATCAAAACCTAAACAAAGAACCCAGCAGTTGAGATAATGCAACTTAACAGATAGAAATGACTAAGATTGCCTTGTCCTCTGCTCATTTCCAAAAGAATAAAGCCCAGGTCATTTATAAAGCCTTCCCCCTTCCTCTCCTTTGCAGCCCCTTGGGAGTCACCCAGGAGACAGCACCACTTTCCTCCGCTTCCCCATCTTTAAAATATATTCATTCCAGTTTTCAAATTGGTATTTTGTAGTGCTAAATCTCTACCCACACTAATTTCTCCAGGTCAGAATCTGACCCCGATTTGAACAAAACCTGGAGTCAAATATTCACACCAGAATGCTTTTGCCTTGCTGCATGTCAGATGCCATCTCCCTGCAAATGTTTCACACACCTTGGAGTGCAGCTTGTGGAACTGATGAGGTGAAGAGCACTGCAGAGCAGCTCTGTGCTGGTAATCACAGGACTGAAGAAACACATACATCATCTGCCACATAGGTTGGCATTTCAAGTAAAAAACCTTCACAATGTGTAAGATGTTGGACAAATGATGGCCATATGCATGTTTGTCTCTGTGCAGATGTCTTTGCATTCTCAGCTAGGAAAAAGCTGAGGTAGGCTCTTTTTGCCGACAATTTAATATTAGTGACACAGTTTATGTCCTCTGCAAAAACAATAATGGAGGATAAGGTGACATAAATTATTTGCAAATCGTTTGACATATGCAGGGCATTGTCCTTGCAATAATCACCATCAGTCTGTCAGTTTAAGATATGAACCGTGCCACTGCCATTTTATATCATTGTGTTAAGCTTTCACATGTTGTAATTTTACAGATTTGTTCTTTGCAGAACACTGCAACACAAATCAAATTGTATTATGTTTAGTCATATGCTGTGCAGAGCATCTCCCTGCAATTAGGGACAGGGGGAGATGAGGAGCAAACAAACAGTCCTAGATAAGAGGCAGCTCCTCAAAAGTTGGGATATTTCCTAGATACCATTACTCAACTTTCGTGGTCATTATTCAAGGCAAGAGGAATTATTTAAATTCATGCTAACATCAGTTGCTGGCTGCATGAACAAAGTGAGCGCTGGAAAGCACCATACTGACAGATCAATTTAAAACACCCTTGTCTGTTTTGTTTCTCCCTAACAGTCAGACACAACATTTGATTCTTATGAATAATGTGGGGTTTTATAAAATAAATATACTGATTTCTTTTCAACTCACCAAAGATCCCTTCAAGATGCAGTAGGGCCTGTAGTATTAACTCTGCTTTTCATAGGCGTGCAGAATGGTTCTGGAATAGCAATGAACTCAGCGTTGTCTCTTTCATTCCAGGCAAATTAATTCCTGTGGTATAGTTTAAAAAAGACTTAAAGTTGACTGCTTAGTTTTAGTCTTTTTTTTTCTTTTAAATTTGAACTGCAGAATCATGCAGTTCATGGGAATCATTCCCAAGTGAATTCTAAGTGTACTCAGTGCCAGAAACCTTATATTAACCGTTTGAGAAACGTATTCTTATGTAAGTGTCTCTTAATTGGTAAAGGAGTCAGCAGGAAATACTGTAATATACATTCTGGAGTACCATATTTTGGTGGCTTTTTACTATATTTTGAATGGAGAAACATGATTTGTTTTCCCCTGGGAAAGTTCCCCACATTCAGTTGTCAGCAGAACAGAATCTTTCTGCTTCCAGTGAGCCCTTAAACTAGAAAGATTTATTGCACTTACACCCTTGAAAGAACATATCTTTTTCTTTGAAGGCAGCCATTATCGCCATCCCATTTTATATCTTTTCTGATAAGTGCAGGCAGTAAAGCAGATAAACTCCTTGCATACCAATTAAAGACACATGCACACTAAGACACTGTATACTATCAGAGATGCTCAGAGTAATATTCTTCCTAGCACAGTAGATATATCTAAGGAGTTTGACTTTTATTATTCTCAGCTTTACACCTCTGACATTTCTAAAAACATGGAGGAAATTAATGAATTCTCACCCAAGACTCCATTGTCTAATCTTGCACCAGCGCTCATGAATTATGGAAAATGACAGATCAGCTGATGACGTACAATGGGCTATTTTAAAACCACCCTTTTTAACAAAACCTGGGCCATGAAAGGCTCACTGAATTTCATGTAGTCACCTAACAAAATATTGGTCTCATGTTAATTGATACCTTAAATAATGGCCTCGCTTCCTTGCATCCAAGATGTGATCATTTTTATGCATCAAACGTATGAAAGCCTGAACCCTGAATCTCAGGAAGCCTCTTTTTATCTTCTCAGATAGGATGCTGAAGTGCAGTCCTAACTTGGCAACCTGCCTTGGATTTTTCCATTTTGAGATCTCCACAGGCTAAGGGAGGGCTCAGTAACATTTCAAGGTTCTTAAGCGCAACATCCTCCACCTACCCATGTAACTGCTTCTTTTTCTACTTCCTTTTCCCAGGCAGAGAAGATGCCTTTGCTCATCCTGAATGGTGAGGCCAAGAGGATCTGTACAAGAACGCCCTTCCTGCTGAGATCGTTGCAGTGACCAGGCTGTAACGACCAAGAGACGTTAGCAGGCTGCAAGCCCCAAGGCTGCTGTCTGACCTGCAACGTTTGACTGGGCAGTAAGAGGCCAAAGTGCCTATGAAGCCTGTGGCTAGGACATCTCCCACGCCCTCTCTGTCCCAGTCAGAGTGCAAATTCCCTTGGGCAGGAGCCACTCTGTTGTCTTTCTTTCCAAATAAATAAAAGCCCCTGAGCATTACCCCAGCAGACGATGCCAGCATCCCCAGCCTGCTCGCAGGAGCTGTTGGGGCAGCCCTGTCCTGGTCAGACAGCTGCCCAGCCAGGGCTGCCCTGCCTTCCTCCTGCAGCCAGGACCACTGCAATCTCTGGGCTGCTCCCCGACCACCACATGCCCAAGGAGAGGTGACAGGACAAGAGATAATGGGCACAACAAAATTGAACAGAGGAAGTTCCACCTAAACATGAGGAGGAACTTCTTTATTTAGAGGGTGGCAGAGCACTGGAACAGGCTGCCCAGAGAGGTGGTGGACTCTCCGTCTCTGGAAACATTCAAATCCTGCCTGGACACAATCCTACGCAACCTGCTCCAGGTGGACCTGCTCTGACAGGGGGGCTGGAATAGATGATCTCCAGAGGTCCCTTCCAACCTCATATCATTCTGTGATTCTGTGAAGGAGCCCCACATGCTCAGCTCCTTTCTCCTTCTGCACTCCAATTTAAAATAAATTACTGTATTTACTCACCACATTATTGTTGGGTGGAAAACTAGCTGTCTGCAGTATCATCTGTGAACTGATTTTTACCTCTCCAAGAATGTCATCCAGGGTTTTCCCTGAAGTACAGTGTCTGAGCACATCAATGACTTCCTCGTGCGCGGCAGCGGAGATACCAGTTTTCTGTCAGGGTTCCCTTTAGATAAGAAACTATAGAAAGCAATACATCTCATTCAAAACATCTGAAAGAGCTGAAGATACAGAAAGCACTAATCAGTAATTAATACAAATAAAAGAAACAATCTTTCATGTAGATGGTAATAATAACACTCCAGACTTTGTTCTAATCCATCTTTTTGTCAAATGAAGCACCAGGGAATTTGTCTGCAACAATCAGAGTATTTTCAGAATCTCTGCTTTGATTTGCAATATGGGGTTTCGTCCTGTATTAACACAGGACTCAGAATAAATAATCAAAGGAATGGTTTTAAAACTGATAAGCTAGGCTTTAATAGGCAGAGGAATTCTGCTATACTTTTATACCCAATTTACAACTAAATTTTCCAAATTAAGAAGCCCCCTTTTCACTTTATGTGGGAATTGCAAAAGCGCGACAAAATCCTGTTGCAGAAATCCTGACAGTTCCCTTTCTTCTGCATTATACCACTGACAGGATCTGGAATATGGGGCTTCTACCATTTCTCTGCAGAGAAACAATGTCTTCCAGAACATCAGACAATCCTGAAAAAGTCTTTAAATAGCCTTGCATTCGTTATATTTAATGACAATTACACAAGTGACTTCCTGAGTGCAAATATGATTCATTACTCTGCAGCAGAAGTAATATCTCTAATAGACTATGCATTGAGTTGACCCAAAATAGCTGCTGAAGAACAGTTGTTCCTGAACTACTCCATGGATAGATTTTTAGAAATTAGTATAACCATATATAAGAAGAACAGATTATCCTGCTGTGTAATTATTTAGCACTACCCCTAAATCTTTACGTAAACTAAATTTCAATTGTGGACAACAGTAAGCAATGTTTAATAAGAAGTTTTTACAAACAATTTGTCTGGAACTTGCCAGGAGGTTATAAGCCCTATTTTAAATGAAACAATTTGCATTCAATGTTTACTCACCCTTTAGCTCCGTTATTACCATCACTCTCCAAGTTAAAAAAAAAAAAAAAAGAGAAAAATAAAAGTAATTTTTTCTTCTGAGCAAAGAGAGTAGAAATTGAGTATTTCCAACCCTGCTAGACCTTAGGATGCAGCTCCAGCTCCCTTCTCACTCTGGAATAATGCAGACAACTTAACCCCGCCGAGAACAGCACTACCCCAGGGCCTGCAAGCCCATCTTTAACAGGATGCTGCTGCCCTGCTGTTGATTTTGATGCCTACCCAGTGCTGAGCATTAGGGTTTCACCACATACACAAATTAGGAAGCCGGGAAATGACCTCAAAAAGATCATCATGTTTCCACTCGCTGGCTGCAGAGCCCCACACCATGAAGACAGCCCTATTTCACTTGGGGACTATCACAGACCTTCTAGGAAGGGATTGCTCACAGGCCTGCACTGAACACCTCCAGGTCACCCTCAGCGTTCAAGGCAGCCGTCAGCACTGCCGTGTGCCATGCCAGCTCTGTCCCGTGGACACCGGGCTCCTCAGCACAGCCCTTTCCCAAACCCAGGGCTGCCCCCTGCCAAGGGGATTTTTGACATCGCCAGGTCCCTGCCCTTGCTCCCAGGGCAGGCAGAGAGTAAAGACTAGGGGAAAATCAGAGCCTCACCCCCTCCCTCTCACTGATGCCAGCTTCAGTTTACCCATGAACTTCAGAGAGGCCAAAATTTCATCTGTATTATTCAGGATTTCTGCAGGCAAGGCATCCAGGTACGCTCAAGGGGAAACCCAACCCAACCATCTTTCAAAAGAAGCCACAGAAATACTCTATTGCCTTTACACAGATACCAAACATAGTTGCAGTAATCTTCCTTTAGCTCCTTTTTCATTCCTTTTCATAGCAGTTGCTCAGGTAACCTTCCAGGCAACAGCTGCTGCCAAAGAGGAAGGCTGGGAGGCCCGAGCCGTGCCTGACACAAAATTACCCAGGCGGGTGCTCTCAGCTCAGCTTTAAAATTTATATTATTTTTTCAGCTTCCTGTCCAAGTGTTGTGCCTGCTCCCTTGATTAGAGCAACGGCAATTTAAACTAAACCTCACACCACGCAATGGCTGATGCTACAGCTGAAAAACCTCACTGATGAGGTCCCAGAGCACTCCCAGTGTTCCAGCTTACTGTGCATCTCTCTGTTCTGGCTTGTAAAATGGCATTCTACAATGCTGGTATGTAATCTAAAAAACATCATAAGTAATAATTAAACATTACATCAGATTAATTCCAGGCTTGTTTGCCCTTGACGATAATACTATTAATTCTCTAGAGAAGAAAGTAAGACAATCGTGTGAAAACAAAGCACAAATAAAGTCCATAAAATGCAGAGGAAATAGTTCCAATATTAATTTTGTAATATGGAGTATTCATTTTGTAATATGGTGGTGACATAAAATATGCAGCAGCAACAAACAGAGGGAAGTTGATGGACTGCCAAAGCTGTTTCTCCTTAAAATGCAGATTGCTCTGGAGCAGTTAAGCTCGGTGCCGAGACGAGACTGCCTACACAGGCATTTTCAAAGGGCTCTTTCAAGGCCAACGTGCCACTTTCAGCTCTGACATGGGATCAAAACTAAAGCCTGGGAATCACATGAAACCCCAGCCAGGCCGTGTGGGACAGCCTCAGAGAGGAGGGCTACAGAAGCTATATTTGTGGTCTCATGGGGTGTTCCCATGCTTGCTGTCTTCATATCAAAGGTGCTCTGTTTATAGACAGCAATCTGTTGGTGCCAGGCAGTGACGGCCGTATGATATATGGCTGTTTGCAAAATGAGCCCGTCCGTGGGTTATCACCGGCTCTAATTAAAGGAAGACACAGGCTACCGAGTCGCGGTCCCTTTCATTGGAGCTGAGAGGACAGCAATCTCCACAAGAGCCGCAAAGGAGGACAGATTCATTTGACTGATTGCATGATGTCTGAATTAATGGTCAGGAAAAGAGCTATTATTGTGCCCTCACTGGAAGGCTGCCTCAGAGAGCTTGTGCTGCGCGATCTGCTTGAGCGTGGAAGCAAAAGCAACGCACTCCTTCAACGCACAACCAGCTCGGCAGGAGCCCGGCTGCTGCGGCGAGCCTTTCCTGGATCAATTTTACAAGGCTGAGTGTCTGATACATAATGAATGTTCAATAAGCTTAAATATAAATACTTTGCAAGGAGCAGGCTGTTAGTCAAACCAATGCTGCTCTAACTTTTAAAACAGGTTTTTTTGTTTTATTGACAACACGGGCGGCAGAGACAAAGCAAAGCGGGGCACGGTATAAACCACGGCACCAAGCTACTTTGGCTCCTCATCTTCCTTCTGTCTTCTGGTTTCTGAGTCAAGGAAAAGCTCATTAATTAAATCCTTGTAGCTAAGCTGGAGCTGCTGGGAGGAAAGGGGCGAGGAGTAATTGCTATCAGATAGCAATGGCTCAGCATGTGTTTGACAGGTGGGAAAACCTGGTTCAAGCCCTTGGTGTTGGGGGGCTCTTTTTTTTGGGCGGCATAATTCTTAAGAAAACACTGTTGTGCTATTCATGGTGCATGTAAGAAATTTGGCTTCTCTCAGGATTTCAGTAACCTTACAAAGCTGGAGCAAGTTCCAGAGCTAAAATTAAATTTACAAGCTGTAGCAGGCTTGCAGGCTGGAACAAACTTGCAAGCAACAACCTGTTTCCAGCATCACATTTGACTGTAATGCTTACGTTTCTAAGCTCTTCAGGATCACAACACACTTCTATCTAAATGGAATTAAGTCCAGACTATAATCTGCTCTATGTGGCCCACATCATCTCTTGCCAGGTGATGCTGCATCAAGCCATAGAGGTCGTTCAGTGTGACCATCTAATGCAAAAGAGCCTCATCAGTCTCACCCCATTCTAAGTGCAATGTGTAGGTTTGCTTCTGTGGCAAACTTTTCTGCAGTTCGGAGACTTCCACTAGTAAATGAAAGTCTCAGAAAAGACAAAACTAAGGCAACAAAAATGACAAGCCAGCTTGGGGCCTGATTTCTGATTTACTCCTTCCCTTTGGGAGCCAGTAGACAATTTGAATAGTAATAAACCACAAACCTCCAATAAATCACCTGTCGGTGACCTCCTTGGGCCTTTGGCTCTAGCCGGGCACATTGCTGAATACCAGCACTGTTACGTTACCCATGGAGGTGGTGCAGCACCATAACAGTGAGGCTGTCAAACCTTCATCCTTGGAGATCTTGAGACTTGACTATACAAAGCCACGGCTGGCCTGATCTGGAGCTGGCAATAGTCCTGATCTGAGCAGGAGGCTGGACTAGAGACCCCAGTGGTCACCCCCTGCCAGCAACTCTGAGGCTGTGACTCTGATGGTCCTTCTTTGCTTCATCTATCTGGAACTTTAGAAGGCAAACTTCTTGGTCATGCATCTCTTAAGAAATTCTCCCTAGGGTATACCTGCACTTCCTTATTTCTGTAGGAAGAAACACGGTTATTTAGCCAACAAAAGAAACCCCTCACCAGGATCTTGTTTTCAGGAGTTCAGACAATAGCCTTGTAAGTGGAAAATCGAGACCCGATACAGATAAGTGCACTGAGGAACTTCATCATACCATATTTCTGTATGATCAAGATAATCTATATTGAGCTGTTAGCAGCCATTTAAATATTTAAACCAGTAGATCATACAAAGAAAAAGGAAAGATAAAGTTTTATAACGTAGCTTGATACTACTGAATATAAATGTGAAGTGGTATTTCTGGTTATTTGTGAGAGGAAAAGCATTTACTTACTAAATTGTTTCTTGCTTACAGTCATCATAGGCTTAGAACTCAGTGATTTGTATGGCCAAAACCACTACATAATCTGTCTGATCACGTAACATGCAGAGAATCTCAACTGCCAAACATTTTCTCAAGCCTATAGGATACATCTTGCTGTTATGGATCATTGCAGTTGCAGAAATGGGACCTGTATATATAACTTTAAAGTAATACCATTGTTTCTATTTAAAGGAACGCAAATAAACTTGACTCAGGTACTCCCTGGATATCTATTCATACTTGGCAAAACATTCAAAGTACACTTTTTAAAATTCCCTTTAACTTCCATGGAAGTTACCTACACACCTAAAGTTAAGCACAGACTACAGTACCCTGCAAGTTGAAGATGATACATATACACAAATTTGATTACTATTTATACAGGATTACACCATAAACAGTACGATACCGTCTTCCTTAGATTTGAGAAAAAGAATGAAAAATCCCCAAATTATTTTGGATAATAAGCAAATAAAACAAATAAATTTTGATATATTTTTCTAAATAATTTATAACTTATATAAAATGCAGCTGCACAGCAGGGCCTGGACCCCGTGGCCACCGTGCAGGAGACATTCACTTGCATCCTGGAGATGTTGCTTTTGCCAAGACACACGCACCATAAGTGACTAGTGGAGTGGCATCTGCAGAGACTGCATTACTACATGCTACTGAATCTCTCAGCTCATAAAAACGGAACGTCTTTACTAGTCTACCATGAAGGTTTTTTTTCCACCTGCTTTTGTTGGAGGCTTTGCTGAGAGGGTAGATTTTTTTCACAAGAAAAGACAGAGTAGCAGAACAAGTATCTGACAATTTTCCTGTGACAATGCATGGAAAAGTTTATCAACATCTGTTTTATTTTTTTTTAACAGGAACAAACCAACCTATTTTTCTCTCAACCTGTTATGAAAAACGGTTAGATGTTTTTATGTGATTAATAAAATAATTTTGAACCACAGCAAACCTCAGCTGTTCTGATTAAGATTTTGGAGAACAATAAACAATTTATACCATGGTCTCATAATTACAAATGTGAGGTGATTTTAACCATGCCAACACCTATATGAGAAAAGTAGAAATAAGATGTTAGATCTGTCTGTATACTAAAAACAGTATCAAAATACTCTGATTTCACTACATTCATTTCTGAAATGTTCTTCCTTACAAAGTTCCTAAAACAATCCAGAATTATTTAACAAATTAGGAAATATGTAATAAGAAACTTCCTCTGTTTTTATTACTTACCGAGAGCTGCTGAGATACTTATTCGTGAGCCGAAGTTATTCAAATCAGCTGAAGGATAGTATATGTCTACATGCATGTTTGTACGTACTCGGTCAATATATGAGGAACTCATACAGCTGTAATAAACTGGAATAGCAAGAAGAAAACATAATGAATGATACTTCAGAAGAAGGAGGTAAACAGGGAGGAATTACATAAATGTAATGTGCTACAAAAGGTATTTTCTCATTACTCACGTAGTGCTGATTCATTCTTGTTAAATGGTAAAATCAGCTTTGACATCACAACTCAGCACCAGTGTGGTATTACAGCTAAACGCTACTTCACCAGTAAACTGTTATTATAAAATTAACTTTTATATTGGAATATTCAAATATTTATATTGCAATAAGTGCATATTGATTTGACTCTTCCATGAACACAAATGCCTTCCTAGCAAGTGGGGACACCATGTTACAGCAAAGAAATATTTAAAACTATTTATTTACAGCATTTATTTTACTGGCTTCTGGAAAAAAAATTATGTATTTAAACTGTCAGCATTAGGACATGGAATTTATTTTCTCTGTGCCAATTTAAAAGTCTTTTTTTCCCTTTTTTATGTGTCATGGCTCCAGGGCTCTTCACAGCAGGGCTCTGCAGAGTCAGAAACAAATCATCATTTGCAGCCTGCGTATTCAGAGGTCTTATTCCTATTAACTCTGGCTGAAGAACAAGGTCTAATTCCAGAGCTGCATTTTGATCATCTTCTTCTTTCACCTGGTGCTCCAAGACCATATGAGACTCCCTACAATCACTGTATACTCCATGATTGAGATTGTTAATTTTTCTTAACAATACAGAGCTGCTGCTGACCCTCCTTCCATTCCCAGACACCCATAATACATGCTCTCCTGGCTACAAAAAATTTTGTGCATACTTTAAAGCAATCTGGGGCTGATTTATTCAGTGCACCTGCACGAGGCTTGAGGGAACATGCTGCACCGCCCATTGCCTCCCAGGCACACGCATTCCCTCTCAGACTTCTTGGTCATGACCCTGTCTCCTTCTCCATCAGCCCTGCATTGCATATCTGAAATGCTTCACAGAGAAACATGTCCAAAGGGTGTTGGTTTAACAGTTGGGAGATGAAGCCAGGACAAGCATGCTGGGTCTGGTGAAATCTGCAGCCACCTGCATTGGCTGTCCACTTGGTGTGCTTTCCTGGCCCGACCACTATTCAGAGAGGGGGCAAAAATGCCTTATGACTTTCACAGCACATGAGAAGACAGATATCGTGATATATCTTCAGGGAGGAGGTGTGAAAGCGGCAGCTTTGGGGAGAAGCAGGAATCCAGCAGTCGTTACGGTTCCCTGAAATGAAAGCTACTCTTTCCATGATAACTTCAAAAAAGCAGAAGAAATGCCCTGGAAATCTTACAGGTCCAGCATCTGGCTCTTAGTGCAATCCTTCTTTCCTTCATTAGGACTTCTGTCTGTTTGGATGAGTCAGAGAGGAAGTTCCCTTGAGTGACACAGCAAGCCAGAAAAAATGAGAGACCAGTGGTCTCCCCATACAGATAGCACTTCAGATAATGTACACATGCACATGGTCAGTGCTCCAATAAAAGAAGCTAGCAGATCTGTCAGGCCATTTTTGGTCAATCTGTTTGAGAAATTAATCATATCAATGTTTGGTCCACAAGGTTGTGTGCACTTCAGGCACTGTTCTTTCCTCCAACTCTTTAAACAAGGAATCACTTCATTCCTAGGACTCAGGGGTCAAGTTTGGTCCCCTTTTGACATCTCAAATCCTTTCAATTTGCCTGCTGCTGCTAAGCTAAATGGTGGTGTGAGGTAATTTATTTGGGATCAGGGTTAAAGTGTTAATGAGAACGCCACATTTCTCTGAAGCTCAGCAGAACTGAGAGCAGCATTCTCAGCTGAGAGAAAGAAAAAAAGAAATCCTCAGCACATACTGGAGCCAAGAAGCATATGGAGCCATTTTAGTCCATGGGTGCATAGCTTCTTCTCAGGTTTCAATAAAGTAAATCTGAAGGGCAGTTTGAATCCTAATATACGTGCAGGAAGCGCATGCACTCAGGATTACTATAAAAGCAGGCTAATTGGAGCCCTTCTCCAGCGAGGTGCTGAGAGCCTTCAGCTCCACTTGGAGTTAAGAGGACCAGTGGGTTTAGCACCTTGAAGGATTAGGCTTCTAAATGTTCCTACTGCTGATAACACATTTGCTAGGAGGATTGATTTGACAAGAGTAGCGATGTATGGCCATTAAATTGTTTGCAGATTTGACCTATCTGTCCATAACAAGAAATAATACCTGAAGTGCCATAACTCTGTCAAACATTTCAAAGGAATACTTGTTTAAAGATCGAATGCATTATGTAATCTCATAATGTCAGATTAGGACATAAAACTATGGAACATGACACAGAGCAGCACTACAAGGCATACTGTGTCAGAAATTTTATAAACAATTTCTTCTGGACCTCTCACATGTTATCAGTTTGAGTAGTGACTATGATGCATTTCAAATTTCTTCTGGCAGCTGGAGACAAAATGACGTGGCAAAAATGTGACTGGAAATATCATCCAGGGGCTCTTGAAAAAAAATTATTCCATAGCAAAACACTACAGACCTGCAGATTTTGTCCTGGTGTGAAGGAACCTATGGGGAGAATGGGAAAAGAGGAAGGAGAGCACAACGATCAAAAGCAAGGAAAGTAACAGAGTCCTGTGCATCACTGAACTGAACCACAGCTCTCAAGTTAACAGACCCAAAATAATTAATAACAAATTACATGTAAAAATCTGTTACCTACAGCCAGCACAAGGGCTTAGAGCTACCCAATGCTCATGCCTACGATTTCATAAGCATCATTTTTCTCCATATGGATTTATTTTTATTACATGTTATTTGCCTGAGTATGAGACTACCTAGGCAAGATAAATATCTTTTACCTTGGAAGGATCTATCTGATTTCCTTTAAGTATAAAGCACCTTGGAATTTGGGGAAATAGAAAAGCAAAATAAATTCCCACAAGCTAAATCTAAAATCAAGACAGGTATAAAAAAAGTGAGCTGAGAGCAGAGAAGGAAATAAACCAGCAATGAAATAAACAGTGATCATTTTTTATGAGACTCATAATAAAGAAAAATTATTTTAACTTTCCTTAAGTGACAACTGGTGGAAAAATAGGAAGCAGCTAAAAAAGTAGCATTGAGCACTAGGCTGGTGAACATCAGCTGGAGTTGCCTTTTCTGTGATCTTCCTTTTATGTTTAATCTTCATCATTTTTACGACCTTATTCAATTCAAATTATGTATGTATGTATATAAAAGTATATATAAATGTCATATGCAGCATTTTTTGTGAATTGAAATTTAATCAAGCAGAACCATATGGTAGGCCCCTTCAGTCACAACAGCCTTGGCCAGTGCAGAATAACAGAGCCCACGAACCAGCGCTGTGAAGGTTGTGATTTTCACTCCTATGTCTGACCTCCACCAACCTGCACCACTGGCAACAAAAGAGGGGTTAATATGGAGCTATATCTAGGGTGGGGACCAGCTCCCATTCAACTCCTGTTTTTCCTATGCAAAGCAATGTGTGTTGAAGCGAGAGCAGCCCTGCAAAAGATTTCAGGAATTGAAAGTTCAGGCCTGTCAAAGCAGCACTAATGCTCTCTGGGATGTGCCACCCCTTCCTGGAGGAGCCTGGAGTGCAGCAGGGAAGTGGCGCTCCAGACACTGCTGTGCCTTGGGGAACGGGTGACAGAAGAAGGATGCCGAGATACAGCTCTGACAGGGACCAGCTGAGCAGACTCCGGGATCTTGTCTTGCTTGCCTTGACACAGCGAGTGCCAAGCTGGTCCTGCACCCCAGGAGCCAGGGTTTTAGGGAGAAATGCGCAAGCGCTGCTCTGCTTGGCACAGCGGATTTCGAATGAGCCTGTCTCCCTCTGTGAGCCATGTGGACACGCGCAGCATGGGTGCACATCACGCATGGCGAGTGGAGGAGCCGAGAGCTCTCTGCGCTTCTCTGGTCTCAGCACGAGCTTTACCCTTTGGCTGCTCCTGCCCCAGCAGGCTGCTGAGCCTGCACCCTTGCTCTTCGCACAGGTAGCACCTTGCAGGCTGAGCTTTGCTTCTGCCCCAGGACAAACTGCAGAGAGCTTCTCCTGAGATGACAAGCAGGCTACAAGCCTGGGACATGCACTCCTCTCAAGGCACAGATGATTCCCCTCCACCTTTCCCTGTCTGCATCTCCCCGTGCAGGAATTGTGCGGAGCAGGGCAGTCAGGAAGCTGGAGCTGAACTATGTTGAGCATTAGCCTTGGTAGCAACGCCTGTGGGATGTACCACCCACCAGAAACGTTGGTGCCGACTCCCTTTGGATGGCTGCTCTCTGAAACCTGTCAGTTTGTCAGCACCTCCGCATTAGCGGATGCTAACTGGGTCAGCATTACTTCGCCTTAGATGTAATAACGCTTTGTTCCCTCCTTTTTCTTGTTAATAAGTAGCTGCTTCCTTACATCCCTTCTGGTCAGCCCTGCCTGTCAAATGACTTGTCTGTCAAAATATGTATTATTCAAAAACGGACCTGTTGCCAGGGCGGTGAGGCTGGGGGATGGGTTCATGTATCATATCACTCTTCCCTTCCATACATCTCAATTTCCTGCTTTCTGCATGATTAATGCACATTTGCTTCCCTCTACATAATGTAGACAGCAAAGAATGAATTATGCTGCTTCATTACATTAACTGGTAACATGTCTTTCCATACCTATATATGCTAATCACTGCTTTCTTGTGCCTTATGTTTGTAAATGAACTAGATAGAAAGAGTAAACACAGAATAATGGCATGTTATGCTCCTCTAATGTAACAGAAATCAAAGAGGGGGCAAGAAGCTGTTTCTCCTACTACAGAGTTAGTTTAGTAGGTTTTCATAATTTTAAGTTCATCACTGTGCTTTTAACACCTACATTTGACCTTTGATGTTGAGTTTCAGTAGTTTTTATAAATTCAAGAAATAGAAGATAGACCTTTTCTGCAGTTGATAGAAAATGGATATAAGTGACTCAAAATAATTAACATATACATTAGAAATGTAGACTACAAGATGTTGTTCATATACTGAGTGGTTAATCTCTGCCTAAACTTAATACTAAATAAAACAAGCCAATATTGGCACTCTCAGACAAACTCCAGTATTGCATCTGGAAATAACAACATTATGCAGACTTGAACATATCAGTAGCTTGAAAACAGAGAGCAATAGTAGATGCTATAAAATACACAGAATCAATCCTGCTTGGACATTTATTGCATTAATACTATTTTCAATTTATTTAGCAGCAAAGTGCTTTTATTACTGACTACTGACTATGTATGAGTGAGAATGTGTGTGGGTGCTGCACACACAAACGTGCGTGTTGGCTGTTCTGCCTGGCATAAACAATCCCTAAGAGGACAGCAATAAAATGTTTTACCAACACATAGCAGCATCATGCAATACACCACAAAGACACAACAGAAGAGAATATGGATGCCACGGATCAAATAATTGTTTAGATACAGGGGATAAAAACATAATTAAGGAAATAGAATTTTATTAGAAAATTAGCACTATCATCTTATCCTTAATAAATGCTATGGGATCTTTAACCAGAAGTAAGAAACCAGCTGTTGGTTGTTTGCCTTCTTTCCCCCCTTTTACTTCACAGAGCCTCCCGAATCTTATGTAGAAAGAAAATCAATTAAATAAAAATGGACAATGATGAAGAAGTCAAGAGAGCAATTTTAAAATCAATACATTGCTTCAAAAGAAACTCACAACATGGTCACAGAATATGGAACAGAAGCCTGATGTACCAAGCAGGCACAATGTTAAGAACCAAAGGAAGATCCATATTTATCAGAAAGGATGGCATGGAAAGATTGGTAACCCAAGGTTGTGCTATTATAAGAACATCAAACCAATCCTCTGTTGCCTACCCTGACTCCTAGAGGACAGCTAGTGAAGCTTCAGATACTAGGCTATGTCTTTAATGGACAAAGTTTGGTTTTCAAGAACCCAAAACTTCAAGAGTCAGCCAGAATGAGCTTTTGTAGTAGCAAACATCAGCACAAATATCACTAACTTCTGCCCTCAGTACAAGACATAATTCTTCAATTTTCAAATAAACACATGCCATGGACTTTAAAAAAAAAGCAACAATTAAACAATAATACTCTGCCAAAGCAAAATGTTCCATTATGCATGCAATTTTCTCCCCAAGGAGAGAACTGAAGAAAGGAAAAACCACATGTGAAATGTTAGTCATGTTGTTTGACGCACTTTTGGGTGGTTCTCAGATAGTGTGGTAAGGACAGTACAAGAGTTGTCATGGACTAGTGGAGAAATCAAGGAAAAAAATGCCAACAAACAAATGAACTTCATCTTAATGCTTGCTTACAAGTTGGTGTTGGCAACTTTATGAACCCATCAGAGATTAAAGTCACCTAAATCATCATAAAGTATGGTGATCTCAACTATTTCTTGGCAAACAGGCTTAGCAGAAAAGGGTCTTAAAACAGTGAATAACTTGCTACAGTTAGCTGTGTTTCAGTGCTGCTTCTAAAAGTACAAACTCTAAAATTCAGCCCAGAAAATTTCTTGACCTCTTTTGCTCTGCCAAAATTAAGGCAGAATTAAATATGACTGAAGTGGTCAGGCAGACTATCAAGTTGAGAAATTCCTAGCCATATTTACTTTTCACTTCAAAACTATTTCCATTCTAATGCAAGCCTGTGATTCTGAAAGCATAGCTCAAACAAAATGACTTTAAGCAAATTCCATGTTTTCGCATGCAAAACATCTGTGTAGTGATACACCATGATGAGCATGAGGCGTGCAAATACAACTCAGAGCAACTGGCACTTCTGTCAACACAGCACTGAAAACACTGATGTCATTTGGTATTTGCGGTAAGCCCCAAATATTCCTCTTGCAGCAGAACATTTGTTGTCTTCTTCCTATGGAATTTCTGAGCTGGAATCAGGACCAGCTAAATCATATTCTATTTCTTCCCTTACATGAGGTTTTCTTTTTTGAATTCTTCAGTATCAAATGCACACAAGTTCACATCTGAACTTGAATGTTTGGAAGTCCTACCTCTCCCTGTATACAGACTTGGCTTTTCTTTCAGCCATTATTATTTGCAGGTTTCTCATCCATGCTCATGTGGGTGAAACAAAACAATCTTGTCATATTTTCCCTTCAACTAATAAAGTATCTTCATTAATTTCAGTCACAAAAGCATTTGTAATGAGATTTTTTTCTTAAATTCTTATTTTTCTGTAAGGTGTGCTTATAGATAATTAACGCTGAACTTTTACTACTGTCACTATGCTTTTAGAAGTTGACATCATCAACATAATATATTTTTCCATAGGTATTGGCTAAATTCTATAGCCACGGCAGAGAGAGCATCAGCAATACTGTATTTCCAGCCCTCCTTTGGTTAATATCCCAGGATTCTTGGGGATTATCATAATAAAAGCAGTGGCAGTGGCTGAAGGACAAATCTACAGTCTGTTTTCTGCCACTGCTGCCCTGAGATCGATGACTGCGCTGGTTGCCTCTGGACCAAGAAAAGTTGGTATAAGGCCATAAACTGGAAAACTGGGATCAAAAATTATTTGAGTGGTGTATGTGAGGTGCCTAGCTTGTGTTTGGAGGAGGTATATGCTGCTGGGTAGGCATCAATAAGTGTGTTAAACCAGCAGTGTCACTACTAGAAAAATTTCAGTAGACACCTGATTTCCTCCACAGCAGCCTCACACAGAGCGTTGACTTACTGCTGCTGCTGCTCTTAAGTGCACACAGGGCTCAGGTCACAGCCAGCACTGTTGCCCTGCACGCTGCTCCTCCCTTCATTTTGCACAGAGACCCACACTGCTTCCTTCCCCCATTATTATCTTAATCCATAGAGTTAAGGATAATCAAGCAGCTGTTTTGAAATAAAGACTAGTAGCACGGGGGCCGTACCATATAAGGCCCCAAGTGAGTACCTGCAAAGACTGTGTCTCTGCTTTGAAGAGCTAACAGTCTGGGGAAAAAAGTCTTGCAGCTCTGGAGACCAAGCAAAATACAAAACTTACAGAACACATTGGGCTGTGATTTATCTCCACACATCAGCTCTGCTTTCTAATCCAAACTCATTGTAACCCGCCAAAGGCCCTGTTCAAGCAATGAGCTCTGCCGCAATGAGCCCATAGGCAAACACAAGGCAAAGCTGGGGTTGCTCTTTGGGATGCTCTCCTGTCTATAGCTTTGAAAGGTAATACAGATTTGGAAGTATAACAATTGTATCAGTCAACTTCATAAGGGACTGGAGGTCTTTACTGGCTGCTTGTCAGCTGAAGTCCCACGAGGACTTAAGTTTGCCATGTTAAAGCATGAAAAATATTTTCCATAAAATATAATGCTTTTTGGAGTTAATTTTGTATAAATTACTCTTTTTTTAAATTCTTGATTTATCAGGAATAAACTTCAGAGCTGATGATCGTGATCTGCTTGTGCAAGCAATGGTTTCTGGGATCAGCAAACTAACACTAGCAGAAACACAAAGAATTTGAAAAAGCAAAAAATCTCCAGTGACAAAATGAGCGTTACATTTCAACATACACATTTCAGATATTTGAAACTAATATTCCCTGGCCCTTTGCATATGCATCTGTGACTTTCATATAGGAAACTTGGAAAATCAACAAAAGGAACCAGAACAAATTAATAATCCCCTCCTTCAGCAAGTTAAACTTCACCGCTAAATTAGTTGACCCTCAAAGTTTGCCGTGGGGGAATGATGTAAGATTGGAAGGTTTATCTGAAGAGACAAAGATGAAAACTGGAATGAAGAATGTGAGGTGGCTAGTGGACTGAATGGGTCCAGAAAGGTTTGTTTAGTTACCTTAAAAAAGTTCTTTGAAAGGGAGAACTACCTCCACCTACACATAAAGGCAGATTTTATCATGCTTTATTATTTACTCTAAGGGACTTCTTTCCCTCAGTAACAATATGTGTAGAGAGAAGGAGGAAATGTTCTACACAACTCAGCACAAAGTACACTGCACCAGCTTGGACAGGGAACCAAAAGAGAGGGCAGTACAGAAAGATGCTGTTTTTTTCAAGACGAGGTAGAGTGAGAGGTTTGCTCAGCTAACACAAGTGGGCTTTATTTTAAACCACCCCAGACACATGAACTGAGATGACGTGGATGTCTAAGAACTGTAGCTCAGCTCCAGAGCATCTTTCCTCCGGTGTTTCAAACACACTAGGTTTCTCTCTCAGTGAACTCTTAGAGTTGAACATCTAACAAGAAAAGAACTAGAACAAGTAGAAAAGACAAACGGTCATGTGGCTACTTAAAAAAAAATTCTTGTTAAATATGGAGTGTTAACTCTCATGCTGGAGTTCGCCTGCTCCTACAGACTCAGAATCTTATTGCTTTACCAGAAGAGATTCAGTGCCACACTGTACAAACTCTTCTGGGACAAACATGGATTTTTGCTTATTTTGTAGGTCTTATTAATGGTGGTTATTGCTACGCAATTCTCTAAAATTTGTGATATGGGCTACCTGTAGGATGGTTAATGACAATTGTATGAGTAGAAGAGGTACATTAAAAAGACTCCCATAATTTCTTGAACTATGAAAGTATATAGTTAGACCCAACTACTAGGAAGACCATGACACATCTTCTTGATACAGCTGTAACTTTTCTAACTGTCACAGACGGATTCTCTGTAGCATGGTTCTTGCAAAAAGGTGATCTGACTAATATCTGAAAACACTTACATGCTGGTTGCATTGATGGAGAGCAGGAAGCGTAACCTTTGACCACAGAAGTAATAACAGTGTAAGCTTTTCTAAAAGCAAAACCTAGGGGAATTAGTGTCCTGTATCAGTCACAAAGTGCATTTAGGGCTCTCTATAAATCTCACTGAAACATTTAATGAAATGGTCATCTTCCTGTGTAATTTGAAACGGACTTAAGAGTTTTGCACTGACAATGAGGATGTTTGAACTTCCAGAGGAATAGGGTTAGACCCAAAAAAGCAGATGACACTGAGGAGTTTCTTTCATGGGCTGTAACCTAGTACCTCAAACCCATATGCAGGACTTTGATGTCTGGAATGGCAAATGAGAATCAGCCACCTCCAGATGGGACCTCTAGCATCAGCATGCTGAGTAAGGGCCACCTACCTCCATTGGAAACAGTGAGGAGAGCAGGCTTATGTGGTCTTTTAAAAAAAAACCAAAACATAGATTTTGAATGATTCAGATAAGGAAGGGGAAGAGGGAACTGAATCTAAACTTTACACATGGCAAAAAATTTTCTCATCTGTGAACTGTGATACATGTAGGGAGTGTTAAAAACAAAAGGACAAACAAAATGGAAAAAAACCAAACCACTATCTGCTCCGTTTCCAGCAGAGTCTCTCCAAGGAGCACCAGAGCTAACAACACTCCATCCTAACAACGCTGAGGATCCTCACTGGCTACTACAGCAAATGGGAAAAGTTGGTCTTTTTTTTCCTCTGCAATTCCTGGTACCAGGCAAGAAATCAGCTCACAGGCTCAAGTCCATAAATATTAGTAAATAAGGGATGGACCAATAAACACATTGTAAGTTGATTTCCATTAACTAATTAAAGATGGCTTACTCTAATAAGGTGTTTGATGTCAGCTAGGTCATTTCTTTCTTCATTTGAGGAAGATTAATGGGCATATTTTCTACCTAACTTTCATCACAATAGTCAATTTTTATTGTGTTTTTCTATTTAATGTGCTTTTATCATGATTTTTTAATCATCATATCTGAGCTCCCCTAATGTGAAGCATTGTATGACCTTGCTGAAAATTTCTTTCTGATGTCAGAACCCCTGCGTGAGCAGGTGTTACATGCTTTGGCAGTGATAGAATTATTCTTTCATAGTCTATAGAAGCTCTTAAACTGCTTTCATCCCCATAGCATCTAAACTCCATTGAGTAGCACATTAACTGACAAGACTAACATCCATCATCTTTGCTTCATTCTCCTCTCTTGAGGAAGTGTGTATGTAGGGGAGCATATGGTTTGGGTGGGGTTTCCACTATGTTTTACTTTCAAATGTCCGTGCTGCTAGGTGTCTATCTCAGAAAAATTATCCCCTCACATGGAGAAGAGACTGCAGAAAAGTTTCTACAGGTCTTTCACTCCTGCCATTATTTATGCTTGTGCCTCCAATCAGTCTCTATCTTGTCCAGAAATGAGATTTATCATGACAAATAACCTAGTCCAAATGTTAAAAAAAGGGATCCTTCATCGGCATTTTATACTTGATGAAGCCTTTCATATCTACAGTAGAAAGAGCTTTCTAAACTAAGGATTTTTTTGTATGGTCTCCCAGGTATGCAATAACACTAGTAGCTAGAACCTTACATACATAGCTACCAATAAAAAGACATTCAGTTGAAGTTTCACCAGTGAACAAAAGCGGATGATTGGTATTAAAGACCACCCTTGGATTTATGGTTTACTTCTTGTTTTACTTGTTCAGCTTGATATTTTAGGAATATCTCCAGGATAAGGGTATCTTAATACTGATGATAATGAGGTATTGTGAGGGTACTTAACCTTGGAGAGCTGGACAGTCACTCTGTTATTAAGAGATGCCATGAAATCAAAATACAACTGCAGATTAATGTCTTGGCAATGTTACCCTGTTAACGTCAAAGCACTGTATAGGTACCAGTGCCTTACCACGCTTCAAAGATGGATTGGGAAAGCAGTATTAGTATGCATTCAGGCCACGGCTATCCTGTGTTTCTATCCCTTCACCCGCTCATGGTCTTACTTCTGTGGCACTCCTTCTCAGTCTTAGCTCACTGCCACTCCTCTCCTCAGGGAGAGGAGCTGCTAAGTCCTCTGGCACCATCAGTTATCCTTGTAGCAAGACACAGCATCAGATTAAACAGGAAACAGACACCCGCTTCAGTGTGCCATCAAATATGTAGATGATAAAATGCTCCTGGACCACAGGAGTTCTCATCTAATCTAATAAGTCAGTGTTAGTCACAGTCCAGTGAAATACTAACTCATACGATTTTGTTACCAGTTGTGGTGAATTTATAAAGCTTCAGTTCTCAAACTCCAGTGATTTGTTGAAGAACACAGGTAATTTTTTTACATTATTTTTTAGTCCCATGAAAACAGAGTTCAAGTATATAAGGCACCCAAAACATATAAAGAGAAGCCAAAATCTAGTGCTTTAAAGAAAATTTCATTGTCTGGAGAGAGTTAGAGATGTGATTTTTAAACTCTCAGGTTTGATACTGCTGATGTTGCCAAGTATGAAATAGCCCTTGCTGACAGATCTATGAGGAAAACTTGAACTCTGTGAAATTGCCGTACCTCCCAATTTTCCCGGCTTTGTTTGCAGCAGGTCAGTTTTCCTCTTCCTATTTCACAAAAAATCTCCATTAATTATTCCCCTTACTCTTGCCACAAAGCCGCTTATACCATTTCCTGTTGGATATCACCCTCCACCTCCTGCGCAATTAGCAAAGGAATTTTTATTCATGCTCTGATTTCTTCTCACTACTGTTGTTACGCTCTCTCCCCATCTCTCACAGCTCCTTCCCTTTCTTCTGCTGTCTGCTTTTTCTCCATCCCCTCACTCTCCACGTTAGCCCTCCTCCAACACCTTCTGCGCTCTCCCTCTCCCATCACATCCCTCCATTTTGTTTCCCTGTCAGCCCAGCAGTAGAAATCAAACTGACTGGCGTCCCCGTCCCTTGCTGGTATTTCAGAGCTGCGGAGCCAGATCAATTTTGCTGTGATGCTGGCAGAGGCAGGGGAGAGGTGGGACACATCTGCTGAAGGGGAGGGAGCAGGGAGGCAGCACAAAGGGCGCAGGGAGGAGGCAGGCAGAGCGAGGGTGCAGGGTGAGTGGGAACGTGGCTCTCACATGAAGGGAGATGCGTGGCTCCATGGGTGGATCACCGTGCTGTGTCTGGCCCCTGCAAAGGCTGCGAGCGAAAGGCAGCGAGGGGCTGAAATGCCTACGTGCCTGTGGGGGCTGCACAGGCAGGTCTCCATGAATTCTCACCGAGAGCAGGGAACAACTTAGGGGTTTTCCCCAGAGAGGATTTCTGGAAGGAACTGAAATGTGGGACTATTTTAAGGCCTGACCGACATTTCAGCTCCACAAAACGCAAACTGCTCCCAGGTCTGGGGAGTGCACAGTGCCTGATCCCTGTGTCCATGAACACAGTATCTAACTTACTGCTTTGCAAATGCTGGGATATCCTGAAGATGAAAGGAACAATGTACAGTCTTGCAATTAGCAGTTGGCACCAGAGAAACCATTAAAAAAAGCCATGACTTTCCTGTGGGCAACTACTTACTAGAAGTTCAACATAACCTTTGCATATTACTGACCCAATAATCCAAAGAGAACAAAGAAAGAAGTGCTTTTAACTTCCCATGGGCTGTGACAGTGGTGCTCGCTGTTACCCTCCTGTGTTCTGGGCCTGGCCCTGGGGATCACTGCCATGGGTGTATTTCCGATACTTCCCCTTCCTTTTTGTAAAGAGATCACATTATGCAGAACAGCCTTGGTATGCAGCAGCAAAAATACACATTCCTGAGAATGAATGTCTTGTGTCCCACTGTGGGGAATACTGACTAGATATTTCACTGGCATGGAAACCCTATACTGTAGCTTACCATATCAAAGGCCATACACCAAATACATCCCACAGTCTGTTGGCAGTTTGTACACTGACTCATCTAGACCAACCTATATGTTGTTTCAACTACATTCAGTATGATGCTGAGCTGTCATTCACACACAGTCTTTCCATCACCCCATTCAAGTAACCTGCCTACTGGACCACTATAGCAGAGACACATCAGGAAAAAGATCCAGAAAACAAAGATGAGGAGTTGGAGGAGGTAACCAAAGGCTCCTGTTTATATTTTTGTTCCCCTAGATGTATACTAAACTAAAACACAGCAGCCTTAATAAAGAGGAGGGGAAATGCCTTTTGGCCAACACCAAATTAATCTGTAGCTCTTGCTGTGGCAGGAGTCAGACAGTATATTCCATGATAAATCTGAATAGGAGGTGCCAGGAAAATTTGCATTCAGTGACTTATGATATATATTCTGTTTACATATTGTTTTCTTTGGAGTTCTCTGCCCTCATGTAGTCTGTAGGGAGTCCAATCAGTAAAAATACCAGACTTGATTATTCATAGAGGTCAATCTCAGCAAATAACCTAAACTCCTCTTAAACCAGTTTTAAGCTTCAAGGTTGCTTGGCCAGGCTTTGTGGAGACCAGCACACAACCATTTTGGCCAAGATCAGACCTATTTTATGTGAGTAATCCTTCAGAACAAAACCTTGGGATGAGCAAGGCTACCTGTTATGGTGCTTCTAGACCGCTATGGAACAGAAAAACTACAGATGTCTTTAGATATTTCCATGCATTTATAAATAGGAAGCAGTTCCTCCTACCCAGAAAGGCTGTGAGAACCAGGGGGACTTGACACAGGTGCTTCATTCACTCCATTCTAGCTACTGTCAATATATGCAGGTATCTTTGCCTAGCTCAGGTCTTTTGTATGACCTTCCTATGTTTGGATGAGAAAAAAAATCCTCAGTTGCATGGGGGAACTTGCAGAAATGTTAGAATGGCTGTTTCTAACAGTATAAAAGTCTACATGACATGAAAAGGTCTAATCTTTACCTTTGTCAAAAACCAACAGAATATTTCTTTTCAGTAGAAAATCCAGTAACTTTTAAAGACAGTTATCTTGGTACAGACATATTAGAAAAATGTTACATTTATTCTTGCACCCAAGTAATCTTTTGATTTTATTGCTTATGGAGATTACAAATTTTACATTAATGTTAAGAGGGGAAAAAAACAACTTTCTTTGAGCATACAGAGAAGTCTGAAACTATCGAATTTTCTGTCACAGACTTTTCCCTTCATTGAATCCTATTATATCCCACTATTGGGACATAATAAATACAAGGGAGAAATTCCTGCTCAGCAGTCTGATACATATGATATCATTGTAGTGAAATTATACTCCTGCTTTGCCCCAAAAGCAGCCTGTTGTTATCCCAGGAGGTAAAAGGGACTTAACCACTAATTTACACTTGTAATGGATTTCTTCCTCTTTCCTGATTGAAACCTACAGTCCTGGGAAAGTAAGTCACCTTCTGCAGACAAAAATGCAGCACTGTGCTAACTGGAAAAATGTAGCCACTAATAAACAGCATCTTTTGCAACATGCAAGCGTTGTGATGTATCAACACTGTAACGTCCCTACAGGGATACGCTACAAATGCATGAAGAGATCTCCGACACAATTTAAAGCTCATATAAAATATCATGTCAAGTTACTATACCCAGACTTTGTCAAATAGATATTTTAAGATAAAGTCTTGAATTCTGATTATATTTGCAATGACAATGGGATTGCTCTCACTGCAGAGTCCTGTTCCGTGTTGATCAGAAAAACATTTTAGGCCCAATTCATCCTCACTGTCTCTAGCAAAATTAACATAACAGCTGGCGCTGTTCTTGGCCTATATTTTTACCATCCTCATTTTATAAGATACACTGTATTTTAGAGATAGCTACTTCCTCTACAAGACATAGTCTGATGATGAAAACATCATTAATCTATAGCATGGAGACAGATAGATCTTTGACAAAACACCTTGTAAATGGCTCTAACAGAGTAATATTGACTGATTCTGTCAATACATAATAAGGAATTTGTTGCAATATCACCGAATCATAGGTCCCCTCCAACCTATACTGTTCTCTGGGATGTTATCTGATCCAGCCTCCTGCTCAAAACAAGTCCAACTAGATGGGGCTGCTCAGGGCCTTGTCAAGTTTTGACTTTCTCCAAGGATGGAGACTTTTCCTCTCTGAGCCCCTGCTCCAGTGTTTAACCACCCTCACAGTGAATTATTTTTTCTTACATCTAATAAAAGTTTCCCATGTCACAACTTGCATTTGTTGTCTCTTGCCATATCACTGTGTGCCTCCGAGAAGAGTCTGTCTTCTCTACAGCCTCTGATCATCGCAGACAGCAATAAGATCCCCCCTCCACCTTCTTTTCTTAAGGCTGAATAACTCCACTTCCCTTAGCCTCTGCTTGTATGTCAGGTACTCTAGAAGCCATCTTGGTGGCCTCTGCTGGACTTGTTCCAGTACACCAACACCCCTTTTGTGCCAGAAAGCCCCAAACTGGAAACAACGCCCAAGATCTGGTGGGAATAATCGCTGCCCTTGTCCATATAACTACAATCTTGCTATTACAGTACAGGATGCTATTGGCCTTATTTATAAACATGCTGCTGTCTTCTTTTCAGCTTCTTGTCTACTGAGACCTTCAGGTCTCTTCTGGCAACACTGCTTCCATTGTCCAGTCTGTATAGTTGTATAGGATTATTTTGTTCCAGTTGCCAGATGCTGCACTTGCCTTCGCTGAAACCCATGAGGTCCCTGTCAGCTCATTGCTTCAGCCTGTCAAGGTCCCTCAGAACAGCATCACCGCCCTCCAGCATATTGACTGCTCTCCATAACTTAATGTTGTGCACAAACTTGTAGACCATGACCTTCATCCCATGATCTGGGCTGTTAATAAAGATGCAGAACGTTCTGGCCCCAGTGTCAATCTCTGAGGGATGCCACAAGGAACCAGACACTAGCTGGATTTTGTACCATCATCTGAACAGAACCCTTTGCACCTGGTGGTACAGCCAACTTTCCTCTTGCCTTAACATTCACTTATGCAGGGCAAATCTACCAGTTTACCTACAAGGATAGTACGGGAGACTTTGACGCAAGCCTTACTAAAGTCAAAGTAAAAAACATCCACTAGTCTCCCTGTGTTCACATAGCCAGTCATCTCATCAGGTCGGTCAGACTTCCTGTGAATCAGAATGACCGTTCTTGTGTTTTGTAGAGGTTGTCCTTGAAGATAAAATATTAATGTAAATTAAATATATATATGTATGTATTTCGAACACTGCTTAAAAGCGAACACTTTCATCTACCACATTTAAACAATTAAGAATTGGAAAGCATACCCTAAGGAAGGTTTGTTCAGTGCTAGGTATTTGATTGGTGAGCCTGGTATTATATACCTGTTTCTCATTCAGGAAACAGAGAAGTGGCAAAACCAAAATCAATGCAAGCTCGTCACCAAAAACCTGCAGACTCATATTGTCTTGGGCAAAGGCATTTTCTTCTGGGGACATTTCAGTAACATCACAGGTGCTGACAGCCACCCGGAAAACAGAATGATTGTATAAGCTTTGAGCAGTATGAATTGCAACAGGAATGAATTGTAACAAGAATGAATTGCAAATCCTCAGCTCTTCCCCACAAAAGGGGGACTACACAGATAAGATTAGTTGAATGACAGGCACCGTATGCTACATCCAAATGCAGCTGAAATCTACTCTCTCACGTAAATTACCTGTAGGGTCTTTCAGAGGTCTGGCTTTCCACTTGTGTCAAGACCTCATAATTACAAAGCAGATATTGGCCTGAATGTAAGTTTTTGGGGAATCCTTTCTTTTTTTTTTTTTTACAAAAGTGTTTATATGGTTTTACAAAGAGATTCCCCTGAAAAAGAGACGTTTTTAGGAAGTGCTCCATGATCATTGTGAAAATGCAGTTAAAGCATCTGGGCTACTCTATCCCACCTAGGAAGCGCCTGTTGTTTTATTAGAACAGAGTGACATCAAAGAATTTGATGTCAAATAACGAACTACATTATTTCTGATTGTGATAAAAACTATAGACTGCTTCAGAAATGCCTATGCGAATCTGGGTACTAACTAAACTCTGAACAATTTGTCTTTTGGTGGGACTGTGCCTCTGATGAGCTCCTGGCCACCTGGGCAGAGCTGCAGAGCTCATCCCCAGCCGATCCTTGGGTTAGAGTGGGATGGCCCACAGAGGCCCTATCTGAAAGCCAGACTTCCAGTTCCTAACAGAGCACAGATATGTGAAGTGCTGCAAAGTATGTACTGTGCATATAAATAAAACATGAAGCATGCTAGTCTAGCTCCAATTAGGAGTACCACCACACTTGTGTGAAACGGAACTACATTACCATATAAACCATGTGAATTTTCAGAAGTATCCAAGAGAGACTTTTCCAAATATTTGCAGACAAACCAAAGAGGACATTAAACAACATAGGGTGAAAGTAGTAAACTGATGTTCCTCCTCTTTTTCGCTGAAGAAAGAAAGGTTTAGAAGGAGCTGGAGCTGTGATTACATGTAGAGGAACATTCCAACAGTGTGGTAAATTATTAATTAATATTGATGCACTATCAATCAGTATAGTGCATTTATGGAGTATTCAAAGTTAGAGAGAGAGGCTAATTAGCAGTCTTGAGGGAAAGCCATTTGAGAAAGCATGGCAGAAATTTTGTGTGAGATTTACAGTGGTATTTATTTACAGATTTTATGGGCGCCATTGAATCATTGCATTCAGTGGTTTCATAAAGTTTGTTACTAGGTAGTTAGTGAAAAAGTAAATCTGACTAGGCATAATACGTTCTTCCAGATTAAATGTAATGGAAATGCATGCACTGGACAGGGAGAGGAGCTCCCTCAGACAAGTCCATCACACCAGTTCCAGAATTGCTCATTTGATGTAAGAAAATCTATAGTTAGGTTATTTAGCCAGGTAAATATTGAATTTCTATTCACCTCAATAAAACATATTTATCTGCCTGGGCATTATAAAAATACACCTCCTATGACAGTTAAAGGATACAGTGATTTCAGATATTATGTGAATGAAGATCCACGTGCATACCAATTTTCTCCTAACGTAACATCAATTGTACAGCAACACAGATTAATTAAAATAGTTTCAGGAGCTTTTCTACAGCATTTACAGTATTAAGAGTCATCCTTAAGCTTACTGAAAACTATAACTTTTGAGAATATTTAGAATGTTAGTGCCTAAGTTTCAAAATTGAATTTTTGGAGTGAGAAGGCTTGGCCACAGATGAAATTTTATTTATGACAACATAATTTCAAGCAATAAATCAACCATTTGTTGTTCTTGTTAAAACAATGCCTGATGACAGCCACTTTTCTGGGGTGGTTTGATTCATATTGTTTTAAAGCCAGTCATCAAAATCAACTTTCCTCCTGCACTGCTGTAAGGGTTAATGCCTGCATTATGCAGGTTCATTCACATTTCCTATTCAATCTTATTGAGAAGTAAAAAAAAAAAAAAAACCAACAAAAAACTAGATTTGAAATTGTAATTCAGATTTCATTTTAAACTGCTTATCTCTGTTCGCCTTCTGATTAAACATAATTTTTTTGGAACCAAAATGTCACATTATCTTTATGACCATGCTCTCCATCAAAGCAGTAAAAGCTTGAAGGTTTACTGCAAAAAGGGTTCCCCTTACTGGTGACTCAGTGTACTACAGCACTCAGATCCCCAATATGGTTTTAAACCTCTGAAATGATTTAACCCAAAGCAGCTGTTGGCTGTATGTCTTGATTTGAGGACTCCTCACACAGTCTTTCTTCAAGGCTTATGCATATGTTTAGCAAACATACGCCAAATCATCAATAAATACTGGCTACTGATTACTGGATTTGCAAGCGTCCTTATGATGTGTCCTTATTAAGGGTATTTATCCTTATTTGGATACTTTTCAATAGGAGGGACACATCTGTGCAAGTGTGTAAGCAAAAATTATGGTCTAAGATACCTACCACAGTATTTACAGCTATAATATGTTATATTTTATATATATTTATAGTTATATAGGATGGTTTGAAGATTTTATTGCCATTTACATAACTGTCACTGTCTCATTTTTGTAGCTACTCTAAGTAAGTCATCCCGTAAGTACTGCTGAAACCATTGTCCCCTGCCAGTATCCACAGAGGATACAGAAACCTCACGGCTTGAGAGAGAGGGTGCTTGCAAGTGCAGAGGAGGTCAACACTTCAGCAGTGTGTTTTTACACTGTCACACAAAGAACCCTCAGGGCAGAGCTCAGGAGATGGAGCTGAACAGCTAATCCCTCAAGAGTGTCTATCCATTGTTTAAATTAGTTATACCACAAATGGGCAGCACAAGTTTTTAAGGCCGGATAGCTCAGTATTTCCCACAGCTAGCCACACTTGATCTTGCCAGAACGAGGAATATCCTATTTCTGTTTGCTAAAAAGGCCAGAAGAAACACTTTCCTGTTTTCCATTGGGAACATGGGAAGAAACGTTCTTCCATTTCCCATGGCATGCAATGAGGCACTTTATACTGAAATGTCTTTTGCTGGTATGGACACAACTATAACATACAGAAAATAAGGTGGGAAGGTTCTGTAGTTGCATTTCATCATGTTGAAGGTAAAGAAGGAAATCTTAATCTGGAAGGCTAAATGAAATTTGGCTGTTGCAGTGAGGTCAGGACCTTGGAAAACATCTCAGGTGCCAGGGCTAGCCACTTTAGGGTTAGGCTCAGCTAGTTTATGGCTCAGCTATGACAGTGCTAGGGTCTACACTGCAGCATGACATGAAGCATGCTTACCACCCGTCAGCACTGAAGGGTACAGCTACAGGCTCTCCCACATTTTCTGTCACATATATTGTTCGCATATGCCACTATACTTATTCCCTGCTACACAGGCAGAGGTACACATGGACTGTTGGAAAGTTGGCTCAGCAGAGGACTCTCCATCCCGCAAAGGTGCTCTCCTGTGGCTGGGTTACAAACAACTCGTCTTATACGTGCTCTCCTGAATGACCACCATCCCCTCCATACTGTTCACAGCCAGGGACGTGTCATAATGCAGGCACAAGTCAAGCGTCAACATCTTCCCAAGGGGAAGCATGCTACAGTCCAAATGACCGGCATCACAGCTAAGCCTGGCTCTTGCTCAGCAGTGAACGGCCATTTAGATCCTGATTACACCCCATTACACAGCCCCAACAAGGCCACAAGGCTTCCTGGGACTCAACTGTCACATCAGGCACAGCTAGACAGATCCAGGCAACCCCTGCTGCCAGGACATCCCCTGATCAATAATCACTGCTGCCATGGCTCACTTAGTAATACCCCCTCCTGGAGGGGAATTCTCCCTTTTAAGATCCACTTCCATGTTTTTTAGACTCCAGCTGTGTGGGTTAGGTTCAGAAGCTGTATTTTTTAACGATTTCCAGTTTGAGTGGAAAAAAGACATTCCACAATGCCTCCATTTGGAGTATTTTTTATTCTTAGGCACCAGAGGAAGGTTCAGTGAGTATAGTACCCCTATTAACTACAAAACTGGGATTCAAAAAATACACAAACTTCTCAGTTACACAACATCTCCAAAAATCACATTCTTATGGGAAGTTACTAAACTGTAGATTCCCGCCCATTTTTGAGGATTTCCTCTTCATTGTATGAGGCAGCAACAACGCTACAAACCCATGCTAGATTTCTAACTAATTCTGAGGCTAAAAGCTGTGAATGCAAGTCAGAATACCGGAATGCTGCTATGAAATAAAACAAAGCACAACAGCCTGATATTTCCTTTTCAGTAGTCATTACTGTCATCACTTTTTTGCCTGTGTTTTCAGGCAAAAAGATGAAACTTCTAACATTTCTTAAGTATCCCATATCCTCTACTCCAAGCACTAATCTAAATGAGGGTGCTGAAAGATGACATGGGAATCTCCTGACAAGAGATTCGAACTCCACTGGAGTAATTTTTAATTTAAAGCTGAAAAATCTTAAATGGTGGTTGGTAGAAAACCTTGAAGTGTTACTGTGCCCCAGCTTGCTTTCAAAGGAAAGAGAATCTATCCTACAAATGGCCAAGCATCTGAAGCATCTGTCCAGCCAGGATGTACGTTGTAACTAATTTAGGCATCTGCTTTTGATGATGCCTTTTTGGGCTGTTGTAGGAAGCAGCCTGCACTAATAGTCATGTATGCCATTTTTGGCAGTAGGCCTGTTTCCTTAATTAAAGCAATTTCATTCATACAATCAATAAACACACATTTCCTTCCTAAATATATCTTGAAAAAATGTTAATTTAGATAAAGAGTAATATAGTATTTGGCCATGCTATAATAATATTAAATCAATATTTGAAGGAGATTAGGGAACATTTTTGAGAATATCAATATCTTCACTAATGGATTAATAGTTTATCACATACTTAATAATAACTTAAAAAACTAAATCAATATTTAAGCCATGTTAGAAGAACTAACAAGAAAAGTCTGGGTTAAGACTGCTTCTTTTGGTCCCAAATCTAAAAAACTGCAAAATACCTAAAAGCAGAATGACATAAATTAAGATTACCTCAGTATTTAGGATTTCCTGACTTTAAGACAGCTTCTTAACATTGTTTGAAGTGTATTTATGTCCCAAACAACATTAAAAAAAAAAAAAGCATACTTTTTAGATGTAAATTACTCACTTTCACACTTAACTAAGAAGCTTGAATACCAAGACAAAATTCCTTTTGAGAACTTCTGGATTTCAGGTTAAATCCCTAGTTCTGCCCCAAAGAGCACTCTGCTCTAAGCAGAGCCAAAGGGGCATATTAGCTTGCTCCTGTTTATCTTTTCCTGGCACCATCAAAGCCTCTGCACTGTGTGATCAAGCACCGAGAGCCTATGTGTTTGGGGCAGGGGGGGGCTACCCAGGGCAACCAGCGTGCTATCTCAGGAGGGGAGGGTGGATAGAGCTGCTCTCTAAACCACCCCACCTCCATTCTACCAGCATCTCTGCCAGAGGTGATTTCCTGCCTCCCCTCCCAGGAAAGTCATGTATCTCTTTCACCTCTGAGATCTGAAGCCATAAAACCCAGCCTGCTGATGCTGTGCTTTGCCCACAACTCTGCCTTTCACTCCTCCATAGCAGAGAAGCTCAGAGAAGTCTTTCACCAGAGCACCCATAGTGGTGGTGGAGACAGGCTTGCCAGGACTGGGAGGCAAGGGGAAGAGTCCCTGAATGGGAAAAACCCCATGCTTTAGCTCCCAACTGACAAGAGGTCATGAGAAGCACCAGTGCAGAACTACACCTTTGCATAATGAAATCTCTTCCTGCCTTCTCCGCTTTCACTGAGCGAATGCAGACACAGCAAAGCCCAAGGTAAAGCGGGCATCACACTCTCTTGCCTGGCCCTTGCTGTTTCCTTCATTTCTCTCTGCACACATGCGCTGTAAGCCCCCTGCAGCCCGAGCTGCCTTCTAGCTATGTGTTTGCATAGTTTTGAAGTCTGTGAAGGTGGTGGCCGTGCAACTAGATCACAAGGAGCTTTTAAAAATTAAACCACAACGATTACAAAATACCTGATCATGCTGAGTGATGCTTGGATGCTCTCATCTGAAAGGTGAAAGTGCAAGTTGTTACAGGGATAGGGCTACCCAAAAGAGCTGTGCTACAGCAGGAGATAATGTACGACTCGGGGTAGGCAAAAGCACAACAGATGTCCAAGGCATTGATTCTGTTGATAAAAGCCAAAGTTCATCATGCATCTGTGTCCTAGTTCTGTGATAACCAAGAGGTGTGAATGGAGAGGTCCTGGTAAATCACCTTCAGTGTGTTCCTGAACTCAAAAGGATGATGGGTTTCCAAAACACACTGCTGTATTAAGGAAGGAGAATAGAGCATGCTCAGCATTAGAGAGTCCCAGTTACCTGAATAATGGACATTAATCACACAACAGGACACACTTTTTCAAGCTGTAAAACAATACTTTTTTCTAAGACAAATTCCCTAATTTCACATGCATCCTGGGATTTACTGACAATTGACTGTTGCACATGGATTCCAAGGAACAGAGAACTTTTTGTGTCGTGGCCTAGAAAACAGATGAGAAGAAAATATTTGGAGGCCAATGTTTTGTTCAGATTGAATAAGTACTTAGGCTGCTCCAGCATCTTGTTAATTTATCTGTGTTGCACAATCTATCAGCCAGTTGATGACAGATTATTTGTGAGAGCAGCCTCCCTCAAATCACTGCACACACTTGCAGGAGTAGCTGCCCATCATTGGGAGAGAAAAGCAAAATCCAGTTTTTGATGTATAGAAAAGCAATTTGGCAAAACACATTTCAACAAAAGACCTCTCTCTACATTGATGCATCCCTTTTCCTTACAGCACTAGGTGTAATCCCAGACAGTTCGTTTTCCTTTACTGAAATGTTTGCTGTCTGGTGGTTTTGGTTTTTTTTTTTTTTGGTGTTTGTTTGGGTGTATATATATTTTTTTTAATTGGTGTTGGAGCCAGGGAAGGCATTACACCTTTCTTGCCTTAATTGAAGACTCTGATTCCCAGAATAAGACTCTAGATATGGAGGCTTCACCCAGTGTGAATAGTTGGTCTCCTTTTAAGATTCACTCAGCAGTATTTTTGTAAATAGATAAAGAGTTAGTGAATGGCCAAAGGAAAGCAGGAAAGTTCTTGTGCCGTAGATTTATTGCATTTTTGGCTGATTATAGAAAACACCCTATTTTAGGGTGTTTATAGGAAGCTATCAGAATTTCTTGTTGTGTATATTTTACATTTAGTTGAAAATTAATATAGTCCACAGTCTATGTACATTTCACAGAGTTATAGCTAGCAGATACATAGCACATGCTCTTGAGAAATACTATAAAAGTCTCCCAAGGTTTGTTTCTTCCACATCTAAAATCTGCATTGAATGAAGCATCTGGTTGCCATTCTTAATTCCCTGCAAAACAGCTCAGAAAAGACCCATTTCTCATTTCCAAAAAAGACCACTTAATTCTATTTGTGTGGTACTGCAAAGTGAGCATAAATTACCCATTCTCTTCCTACTTATATTATTGTAAGTCAAGTGACTTCAGTGCAACTAATCCTGATTTACATCAGTGTAAGCCAGAAGAGACATAAGGGCTCTAAATTTCCCCAGTGTTTGTTTTCATACAGTATTTTCTCCTTCTGATGGTTATCCATTAGCCTATAAATCTTAGTAGTCCTAAACTCATACAGCTCATTAATTTTTGAAGTGGTTTGGGCTATTCTTAGCGATATACTTGAGCCAACTCTGGCAGTCGTATCTCCTGATCCCATTTCCTGATCCCATGAGAAGTCTGAGGAATTTAGTCTGAGCTTTATAGCCCTGTAAACTGCCCTGATCTCTGACTGTGCATGTCTTCCGGGTGCCCTAGGACTTGCTCAGCAGAGTGTAATATTTGAATATTTACAGTCACTACTTCTGTAACTTTGTCATTAACCAAAGGTACCAACACAGAATCCCCAGTCATTAGCATTTGCAAACATGGACACCAGTGACAGTAATGGTACCTATAAATACTCTCAAGGGAAAGCATGAACACCATAGGCTTCTGAGGTACTCAACCTGCTCCTCACTGCTCTCTGGATAGCAGGTGTCAAAATGTTAAGTGGAACAGACATCAGATTGAATCTGGAGCAATGATGTTAATCAATTAAGATGTCAGTTAAGAGATTGTTCAATACACTACAGAGAGAAAATGGAGCCTTAGGACTTTTCATCCACACTGTAGCTTTGGAATCAAATGACATACTCACGGAACAAAACATTAGAAGCATGATATCAGAATGATCTTTCTCTGCCTCATCAAGCCTTTAAGCTATGACTTGCTCAAGGGCTTTAGAAAGTTGATAAACCTCTCTTCAATCATTACAGGGCACTGTTCTTGCATCCCATAGTATTTCAATAGAGTGATATCACTAGCAATTTAATGGTTTAAAAATACTTGCTACTTTGATCAATTAATGAGTATGACACCTCTGTTTAGTCTTCCCATGCACAAGAACATCCCTAAAGTGACAATTGCTGGAAAACCTCCATTCTTGTATAGGAAACCGAAATTATTGCATAGTAAAACATCAACCTTGCATTCTCCTGCCTATAAATTCCTAAATTATATAGTAATTTGTATTTACATAGTTTACATGGTTTTTCCACCTGAATTATTTCAAATAATTTTACAGAGCATTCTTAGAGCTGTATTACTTTAGCCCTCCCAAACACTGAGATACAATTTCTGTAAGAAGGAATTCACTACATTGTTCTTTTGCTATCAGCACACCACCACTGAAATTAGACAGCATTATGTTCTCCCTACAGAGAAGCATAAGAAATTAAGAGACTTGTCTCAAATCATACACCAAGCAGTAGTGCAGTTAGGAATGGATTTTGGATTTCTTCATTCCCCATTCTTCTAACATAAGCAGTATAGCATGACGAGGACATATGCTTTAGCAATGTAACCTTTTCATGCCAATTTACTTAAAGAAATTGTTCATTTTGTCTATGAGTAGGGTTGTTATTAAATGATGCCTGCTACATTTCCACTTCAGAGACACCTGCCTATCACCTGGTATGATAGGAAATTAAGACTGTACTTATAATTCAAAAAGTGCTTTGTGGCTTCTGTGGGTCAAAAGTACATTGGAAATGCAAAGTATTTCATAATTTTAACTGAAGAGCTTAGCTTCAGAGTTGTTTCTCTGTAAGTAATAAATTAGCATTTCCTCTTCTAGTTGCTGTCTTTTGGTCTCTGCTATCTTTAATGTGAATTTGCAGCTGTCAAAATGAATAATATGCAGCATCAATTTAAACCCCGCTTTTCGATAAGTTCAGTGTAATAGTTTCACTTTGTCTCGATTCTGTTGATTGCTATTAAATTCTAGATTGTTTTAAATTCCTTGAGACCATCTTGGAAGTATCAATTATAAACCGTAGGCATGTATTAGAATTTGACTTGAGACAGAGCACTCTCATTTGGCTAGAAAACATTTCTTTCTGTTCTTTGCACTTAATACAGAAGAGGTCACAGAAATATAATTTGCCATTTAAAAAAGTAGAGTGTTTAAAGAAGGAAGGTTATAAATTATTGTAGAGACTAGAAAAGAAAAAATAGAACCTTCATAAAGAGCACAGATGGAGGTGAAGAACCACACACTACTTGCTTTTTATCCATCTACACAGTTCATGACTCGTCAAGGTCCTTGGAAGAGAAGTTGATTTGAAAACATGAAGCTCAGAAGTAACATGACTCTTCTGATTCAGAAAGTAAACTTCCTTCTGACTTGGAAATGGAAAATGAAGTCATCAATTCCTGCAGGTCAAAAGATTTCTGGAATAACATGGGTTACAAAACACTCCCTAAGAAACTTTTTATTTCTGCATGACTACATGTTCTAGTGGATCAGAGGTATGAATGCTGTTTAACAGTAAAATCCTGCATAAGCCACCCATTCCTTTTTTTTTTTTTAACAAGTATTTGTTATTGCAAATGTTTGTTGATAGTCAGAATAAACAGCAACATCCATAGTTTTTCTCCACTGAACACAGCTGACATGCAAGCACTTTTCACAGCCTCAGCTATTTATACAATATTTGTAGTAAAAAATATCCTTGTCTCTCTGCTTTGCAAAAAATAAAATGCTTATATCATTGAGATGAATATTAGAAATTACCTGAAATTCCTAGGAATATGTTAAGGTTGGTCTAGAGCTTAAAATTTAGCCTGGATTTAAAATTCAGATTGGATGACACTGAAAACTTGTTGGCTGTTCTTTCAAATTTTTGTTCAAGAGCATGGCTGATCTCCTAAGATCATCTGGAGGGTGTTTATAGTGTTCTAGACAAATATATTAACAGTTTTTTTACATTTTATTTGTTACTTTATATATTCTCTATCTACAAACCACCTAACGTGAATTTTCATCTGACTTTTATGCAAATATTAAACAACCATTATTTAGGCCAGCTGAAGATATTCAGTCTTTTTAACCTACATCCTGCTTTTAAATCCTCCTTTGACTTTTTACACTTAAATCTAAACATCATATTTTCTATTAGTTATTCTGACTGAAGCAATCACTAGTGTTGATCTACTGATTACTAAGTCTTCTTGATTAAAGCTCAAACGGGAACCAAATTGCTACCAAATGTGTACTGGTTTCCATTTTTAATTTTTCTTTCAAGGACACTGGCAATTTCAACCAGAAAGATTTGCTAACAATTCCTTACTGCTAATAGGAGTCTTGAGTTTCTTATTCCTTGATCCGGAGCAATACCATTTATTTTCTCCACGCCAATAAAATAGAAGGGTACAGCCTTGGCTCCTGGTCAGCTTCACCTTGGCCTTGATTCTAGTGTTGCAGGTGAAACTTCATTATATATGCGGATAATTATTTGTACTTGCAATTACGTGTCTAAATTATCAGGTAGAATCAGTGATGTAACCTTTGGCATAGGTGTAATCCCAGCATGAATCAGTCACCCTTAATATGATTAAAATGCACGTATCCGAACATTGATTCTTAGTACCTGGTATTGTTTCCAAATAAACAATGCTCTCAGCAGAGAAAGAGAATAGGAAATTTTCATGCCAATGAGCCATGTCAATTTAAGGAAATGCATAAACATGAAATTTAATTAAACTGGAAAAAAGTGACAAAAGATTATTACACATTCAGAGGCCCAAAGCCCATGAGATTAAATGGATAACATATAAATAGTATATAATTATTGGTATAAATAAAGAGAGATGGAGAGAGGGAGAGAAGAAGCTAGAGGTACAAGGAAGAATATATTCTTTTGCACAAAGCACTACATAAACACATCTGCTCCAGTTATATTTCCCTTCCCGTTATCCACTGTCTTAGTTGCTTTTCCCATTGTTTTTTATTCCTTCTCAGTTTGCCGTTGTTTTGCCTCTTTCCATTCTTATGTTTTTAACCTGTAGCCCTTGACTACAGGACATTAAGCCCAGTCCGGCGCCTACCTTATCTTTTCTAAATAATTTCTGTTTAAAAAAAGTCTCTCAGAAAACTAGCATTGAGACTCCTTTTTTTCAGAACAATAAGCTGATCTGGCAGAAGACTCCTTGAGAGGCTATTTCATTATTAAACTGAGCCAACTACCTTAGATGGAAGTGGCTAAGTAAAAATGGATGATTCATAAATAGCTGTGCATGCACACAACTCCAATCTGGGGCTTCCTGCAGTGCTGGTATTTATTGTTCTCAAATCTAAGCATTCATGCAAAGGGTAGCGAATCCAGGAAACCGAGCTTAAAAAGTTATTTTAAATTTGTCCTCTTTTTTGCCAGACACAAGCTTGAATTCTGTTTGGAGCCTCTGTACATGGTTGTAAGAGGCAACTGCCTTTCCTTTTGCTTTTTATCTCTTCCTCCTCACCCCAGCACAGCAAGTAAGCTAGTGACTGAGGAGAAATGAACTACAGTGGACAGAGTAGGAGGGTTTTCTGGATAGAAAAGGAAGAGACAGAGGTTGGGGGTTCTACTTCCTTTCCAAGTAAGCTACATTCCAAAACCACTGTGAAATCTCTCACTTCTTTGTGAAGTGGGAAACTAACCTGTGATCTGCCTCCCGCTGGTGCTCAGCCTCAGACCAACCTCACCACCCTCAAGATGCAGCCTACTCCCATGCTTGAGCTTGCCCAGGACTGCTGGCCTCCTCTCACCAGGAACTGGACTGAGCCCATGCCTGGTTGCAACAAATGTCAGAACATTCATGCTACTTATGTTCCCTACAAAGCTGATGGAGAAGATAGAAAAACTGTCATCAGGACCATTCAGCCGTAGAAGCGTGCTGCTTTATTCAGTGCCCAGAAAAAAAAAAAAAAAAATCCAGATTTACACTGACGTCAGAACTGCAGTGAATCCCAGCATGCTACTGGAAGCTGTGAGGGGTTATAAAGTCTCCCGACTCACAAGAGCCGGACTGCTCCCCCAGACTCTGTTGGGCACAGATGCAACTGGGGAAGCAGAGCAGAAGCCTCCTTCTAGGGCTCCTGGCATCTTTACCAGGTCAGATAAAGCTTTATGCCACTGGGAACACTTTGTGGGTAAAAGTTGCGTTTATTGGGTTGACATGACACAGGCAGCTCTGTTTTCTATAGAAAAGACAGCAACTGGAAACTGAGCAGAGTATTACACAGAGCTGTAATGACTATGTACACTGCACAACATTCATCATTGCTATTGAAGACTGACTGGGACCATAATAAATACATGACTATTTGATATATGCCCTCAAAAAGGTCATCCAGAAGCATATCCTGGGAAGCCCCTCCTGGCATGAAGTGCAAGACCAGCCAAATTGTTTTAACTCGCCAGTATATTTTTAGAGTTCATTTAAAACATTTTGTCATGTATATTCTCTTTTAAAGAATGATACATCACCACTGACAGTCAGTGCATACTGTTTTCATAGCCTAGCTTTCATAAATATTATGAACAAATATCACAGTGGTATTGTTATAATGAATTACAGTGATGTGTTTCTTGAGAGAGTGCCAATGACTGGTTTATATCCTCCGCGATGTTAGTGTCATAAGAAACGTGGCACAAATCTTTTCCCAAGGTTCAGCAGTATCTTTAGGCCAATAATGCTACACATTTTTTCCCTTTTTTAAACAGTTTCCTCTGAACATTGATGTATAGCCTTTTAAAATTTTATTTTAATATGGTCAATGATCTAACAACACTTATTATGTTTGAAGTTCCTTTATTGTAATCTGGAAATAATTTTCATCTGACTCTCACCAACAGCCAAACATAATAAAATATGTATAAGCCAAATAATGTTACACAGAGGCTCTCAGGACTACATGAGGTTCTCATACAGTCCTACAGTCCTCCACTATCAGAGTTACAGAGTACCACAGTAAAAGCAGAGAATGAAGCACCGAGCTCTTCCCACTTACTGGTAGCTTATCCGGAAGGGAAAGAGCATTTAGCAATGCTGCAGATAACCCTCATCAGATGCCTGTTCGCACACCTGTCCAGTAGAGGCTGGGGACAAGCTTTGAGGTTTCCCTGGGGGTGCCTTGTTCCCATCACTGTGCACTGTCTCTGCAGTAGGACTGGTGCCTTGCCAGCCCCCTAACAACCTTCCCAGATGGACCGCTTCCTTCAGGAATGATATGCCAGCAGGCACCTTTAGAAAGGCATGGCTGGATGAATGTGAAATTCATTTTTATAAGATCTGTGGGGGGGAAAAATGTCATATGTTTACCAGCTGCTTGTCTTGAGATAGGCTTGTAGTTGGAGCCATTAAAAAACACAGAATTTTTAACTTTTTTCTTTTTCGTGGTTTTTTAATCTAGCCTACCCTGTGAGAACAATAGTTCATTTAACTCCAGCTGTGTTCCACCACATTCATTTCAATAATGTTTGGTCTACTGAACATACAGAATTAAGTACCTGCATGTTCTGAAGTGGCATAGATATTTTGTCTTAGGCTCTCAGAAAAAGTTCTGCACAAAAATATACTAAGGGGAAATTATATGCAAATGTATATTATATGCAAATGTGGCCACGGTTGAAATGGCAACATTTGCTAACACATACACTGCACAGTATGGTAAGCATTTTTTTAACATGCGGAATAAGATATAATAGCAAATACCTTTGCAACTTTGCTTCTCTACAGAACACATTAAATGCTGCCTTCACAATAGTAACCCATGCATAAGAAATTCTAAATGGCCTGACTCTTTCAGTATCCCAAGGAGGTTTGGATTTCACAATGCTCCTTTTGCTTCCCACACAAAGATACTTCTCTCCTTAAAAAAACCAAAATCCCAAATCCCCCCAAAATGAAACCCAAGCAAGAAATTTTCCAGAATGATAAGGAGATCAAAAGTAGTGAGTGAAAACAAAAAAGTCTTTGCCTAAAAGAAGGAAAAACCCTAAGGGGCCCAGAGCTGCATTTTTTTAATTTGACAGGCATTTAGAAGTATAATTGATGGGGCAGTTAACATGGCTCTTGACCAAAACAGTTCACATGCGATAGCAATGTCCCATTTATAACATGCCAAAAATCGTGTTAATATGTATTTCATGAAAACACAACTACTTCATAAAACAGGAGAAAAAAAGATCCTGTACGTTAATAAATGTATTAGAAGTTTTGAGTTTGAAGCGCTATGTGGTTATTTCAGATTATGTCTACAAATAAACACATGGAAGACACTTTCAAGAGCTCCCTCTTTTCTCTGTTGCATTAGGCTATGCTACCTTTGCTACAAATACGATTGTCTACAAATTGTCTACAGTCCACGTTTACAGTGGAAACCAATTGCCTCCCACACCAGGGAGAGTGAAGACCAGGTCATTTATCAAAAATCACTAATGCCTAAAGCCATAGGTCACTTTTCAACCCAAAGGATAATAGTTTTTCCTTTCAACTACAAATTCCAGTCTAGACGTGCTTTATGATAGCTTTTGAAAGACGTTTTTGCCTAAAGTGTGCTCCAGTGTCAGCTACCCTTGTCTGAAGCTTCTTTATATCAACCCAGAGCCACCTGCCTTTCACAGACAGCAGGAAAGCCTGAAACAGAGAGGCAGAAGAGTTTCTCAGTGCACGATTTTTTTCAGGCTGGTGTTCACTCACTACCTTTCTGGCACCTACAGCACTTATGAGTAAAATATATATAGAATCATAGAATCACTTGGTGTTATTTTACCCTGTAAGTGTTGGTTACTATAGTAAGTACGATGCATAATGAAGCAGAGGAACAAAGAGACACATACTCACAACAGAGATGTGCCTCTACAGCTATTTTGTACATACAGCTATGCCTTCATACGGTGTGGTAAGCTCCAGAAAAATGTACGGGAAGACAGTTGCTGCCACTAGGCCCTTAGAGTCTAGCTCTGTCATCAAGCTAGACATGCTGTAACTTGCTAGACTCTCCTGACAATGTTAACTGGTTGCCTTATGTTATACAAGAACTTTGGGAGCACCATAATGAAAATTAATCTTAGTGTATCTGTAGCCCTCTGAGACAGCTTGCTACTAATTACAAAGCTTACATTTATTACAGGTACATGGGGTCACTGTTGACATTTCAGCTCTTAATGGTCTTTCTTCAAGTACACACCAGAGCACAGCATGTCTCTGTTGTTTAGCACCGTGCAGGTCTCAAACCAGCAGTGGAGCCAGCCATCAGCCAGTAGTGACAAATTCACTAGTTGCATCTGAAGTTCCTGCTGTATCTAAACAATTGCTATAGAGAAAAGCATCAGAAGTGAGTACTCAGTTGTCCTCTACCAAATGACTTCAAAGAGTTAAAAAACTGCACCACATTACCTGCTACATGGCAGCAGTCTGAGGTGACTAAGTTCAAGTAACCTGAAGGCTGTGCATTTCCCTCAACCCTGCAAAGCAGAGCTGAAGTTCACTGGCAAGCTCTCTCTGCCCTACTTTTCTTCCCTCTCCTATAGATAAAGGACTATAATCTCCAAGAGCTGTCATTCCTGCAATTTGCATGAACATTAATTTCTCAGAAAGATAGCAATTCTAGCTTAGAGTGGGTCATCTCTCCAGGCTACATACCAGTCAAACTAAATGTCTATTAAAAAAAAGAAAAAGCTTTCAGATACCGGCACGTGGTAGCCGTAAATATTAATTTATGAATCGTGACTAACTGGGAAAATATGAATAAAGATGAAAGTAGTGAAAACAGTGACTGAAAATTTTATGACTGAACATGCTGAATTTGATTAGTTATGATTAATGGGGGTCACATTTTGTTCCTTGTAAATAGTTGAGTAATTGCTGTAAATCCATGAAAATATTCACAAAAAGTGAAAGGTTTTTGCACAAACACCAAACCACACAGGAAATATGTAATGCATTACTAGAGACCTGTTCAAAACCTAAATTCTTTACAGCTTGTGATATTACAATCAGTTTTCCCTTCAGTTTCTGGCATCACTGTCCATTTCTTCACCCAAACATGATCACAAAACATCCCTGTGGCAAATACAGGACGTAGAAGACAACTTAGAGAACCACTTTTGTCACAGAGAAATCTCTATGATGTCACAGTCAAAACATGATCAAACAAAACATGCAGGGGGGAGAAATGAAAGGTCCTGTACAGTCTGTCCCTAGAGCTTGAAGACCATTTCTCCGCCCCTGCTACCCACCAAGATGTCCACCAGCCTGCTGGCCCTCTGTCAGGAAAACTCACGTTGCTCGTCACAGATCTAGTACTCATGAAAACTAAACCTGTTTAGGCTGAAAAAATGATTTCTTTTTCAAAGCAGAAAAGTTTGTGAATTCTAATCTCCTGTCACCTTACTTAAAGAATCCTTATAGGCTCTTCAGGCAGACTTTACAGTTAAAGTGTTTTAACTCTCTCCAGGATCCAGAGCCCCAGTGGTGATTTAATACTCTCCCAGAAGCCCACACATGAGTTCTTCAAACGTAAAGTGTGACATGACTGCTGCTAAAAACTGAAGATGCAGCAAGGTGTATTTATCAAAGTCATTTCCGTATTTGATGAATACTGCTAAGCTGTGCAAGCAACATTATCGAACTGTATCTGCCTTAAGTTAAAAATATCAGCCAGCAAATGCCAGACGCAGGGTATAAGAATGTTCCTTGTTGCTGCATATTTACTCAATCAACTCTGCAGACAGGAGCATAAAGGACCCACAGGGAATATCTTTCAGCTGTCAGGCAAAACTTGGGTTGGTTTACTGAAGAACCCAAGGTGTAAGGGTTCTGAAAGCCCTTTTGTCTGTGAGACTCTCCTCTCTAATGAAAATCTGAAACGTTTGCACTGCTTTTCAGAGGTTTTGTGTTTTCTGCTTCCACTATAGCTAATGACATAAGTTTTCAAAGTAAATAAAAAAAAATTCCTAAGTTAGCAATGAAAATACATTTTCATTCCAAGTGAGTTTGTTTCTTTTTTTCCTCTCAAAGCAGAACATCTAACTTTAACCCTTGACTTCAGTTTTCCTCATCTGCCTTGAAGAGACTTGACAAAATTTTACTGAAAAAAATTCTTCTTTCCATACTGAAAACCAGGACAATTTCCTTTTTTTCTTCTTCGAAACATCTTTTTAAACACTTCCCTCCTCAATATCCTTTGACAGCGGTGAATCTTTGCTTTCCCGCAAAGATGCCTTTAATGTGTCTTTCCTTCAAGCCTACTATTGCTGCTGCTTACACCAGTCAGGACAGGAGAATGTCCCCGAGTCAGTGACAGGAGTCTGGGTTAATTGAAAGGCATCGCCCAAGGCTAATGCCTAGCAATCTAGGCATGAGCCTCTCTTGTAAGTGCAAACAAACTACTATTATTACCTGGTGGTGTTGCAATGTTAGCTGAACTGAGCAGCTTATACGGGATGCGTATGAAATTAATGACTGTAAAATTTAGTCATGAAACTGATACAAGGATTCAGTGCTGTCTTCTTAATCCACAGTGTAAGTCTTTGTCACTGTGTCCTCTAGTGCTCCAGATGCTTCTGCACCAGAAGGGAATTGCCAAAGTAAGGAAGTGTTAACTGGAAGTTGGAGATTATTTTTTGTGGCACAGATATCTGGGTTTCTAATGTCCAAGAAGATCCCATAGTAGTGTCTGTCAGGTGAGGAGGTAGGAACTTTCACAAAATATCCAGGCTGCAGGGGCAAAGCCTATAGTCACTGTCCACTTTGGTACTGTGATATAAAAGGGTTGTGAAAGTTAATCATACTGCTGAAAAGGAGCTGGGCAGGACTTCCATAGTAATATCCTCTAAAAATCCAGGTTCAAGGCCCAAAAGACAAGAGCACCAGAGTGCCAGGGCATGGAAGAGATGATGGTGTAAACAGCTATGCTGGAATGTAGCTATGCTGGGAACCAGGAAGCCATTTGGAACAGGGAAAACCTGTACAGGATAGATGGGCTGCCTGTTCTTCCTAAAAACCAGCACATCACTACGGAAAACTAAAATGGTCATTGAGAAGCATCAAACCTAGAAGCAGGAGACAAGCCAACAGGGGTAGGAGCCCTCAGTTCAGACTGAGGCAACCTATGAGGTGGTTATAACTAAAGTGCAACGCCCTTCTGAAAGAGTCAGGAGGAAAGTAAGCAGCACAGTCTCAGTGAATAAGGACATGTAAATTAGACTGCCTACCATGCCAGCTGAATTGCACAGGCAATGGTGTAAGCAATGGTGTAAGGCCAATACTTGGAAGTACTTCTACAGTAATACTAGAAGCCTAAGAAGTTAGAGAGGGAGCTAATATGCTTGGCACCAAATGACAACCCTGATACAATAGGCTTCTTGGAGTGTGAGGGATGGAGAATAACTAATGAGATATGGTATTACCTACTTGATAGGAATGATGGAACAGGACACACAGGTCAGGGAGGGGCACTGAATGTGAAGGATATTATACAGTGGCACAGCATAAAAATATTATGGGGCAAAATGGACAATGGAATCCTTGTGGATGAAAAGCATGAATGCCAATAATAACAACATAGCTGTGCCACCAACCCTCTGATTAGGGCAATACCAGAATCACTGGTTCAGGAAAAAACTTCATGAAATTAGAGAAGCTGCAAATTTAGGTCAGTTACAAATTCAAAGACACTACAACTAACCTCACCAGGCTGAGTTAATGCTTCATTAAGACACAGGAATCTAATTTTTGGGCACACAAATGCTTGCTACTTAAAAAAAAAAAAAAAATCATACTGGAGTCAGTCTCAGCTGATGCACAGGACAACAGCTATTAATGGGAGAGGTGTTCGGCATTAGTGACCATCATATGGCTAAAAACTAGAAAAAGAGAGAAGGCTAAAATCTAGTTTGTGGCTATTCAATTTCAAGAAAAAAAAAAGTATGCTACAAAAATTAGCAATTACAAAAGAGTAAAACCCAACTCCTCCTCTCCCCTCCAAAACTCTGAAAGAGTTAATTGAAAAGCCAAGAAACCTACAGAAAGCCTGATAGCTATGAAATACACTGCACTAGAACCTTAGGTAATGTGTGTGATGCAGACCAAAAAGAAAACAAACTGCCTCTGGATGGATGGCTCAATAGGAAAGCAAAGGAAGCTTTCAAAGGCAGAAGATTAGCCTTCATCATTAAACAAAAAAACCAAAGCAAACCAATAGAAAGCTTTAGAAAAGCAATAGAAAGTGAGGACTGAAAAACCCCATAAAATAAAGCAGCTCAAATGTAAACATAAAATAGAGGGCTAAAAACGAATTTGAAGAGTGACTTGCAAATGATGCCCAAACTGAGAGTGAAACGTTCTTTGAACGCATCAAAAGCGGGAGACACAACAAGGATGATAATGCCATCACAGACAATCAGTTAGCTATTTGTTCCCACTTTTACTGCTGATGTTGTTTGGGAGTCTCATGTGTGACATACTTGTTGCAGCACATTGGTAAGAGATTTTTTTTTATTTTGTAATGAAACTACAGAAGATTTAGAGAAAACCAATTAAAATCACTAAGCTGCTCTGCCCCCATCTCATCTCTGTAGTGTCTCCTACATAGTCTAGGACCCTTGTGTTAAGAGGGGAAAGCCAAAAAGGAGATATGATCACAGTTTACAGGATCAGAGAGAAATGGATAGCTGAACGCAAGTAGGATCAAACAGAATAAAATCCTGCAATACTAGAAAAAGTAGTAGGGGACACTCTCTGAAACTAATAGGGAACCGATTTAATTCGGACAAAAGTACATTCCAGAACGAGTAGTGAACCCCTGGAACTTGCTGTCACAGGAGGCCGCTGAGGCAGACAGTATCAAGAGTTTCAAGTGGGAATGAGGCAAATTCCTGGGAAAACAGTCCATGAACAGTAAAAAGACTGTGCAGGTATATGGTCTCCAACATCCCCAATACACCAGCTGTGATGCTGAGAGAGCATGAGAACATAGCGTGGAAGAGGCGAAGTTTGCATGCTCTCCCTAAACAGTCTCTTCCACTGCCTCTGCTGGAAACAGAAGCAGGCTAGACCCATCCTTGGCCTTATGCAGTCACCCACTTTGAAATTAACTTCTGCCCAGCTTCTGCACCTCAGCTTGTGTTATGTTGCCTTTTTAATTTCACAGCTAAGCAGCCCATCCCATAACAGGCTGTGTCAGTCTTGTTATTTCCAATATATTGCGATTGCTTCTACAACTTGGGTACGTATATTCTTCTGTGGCTTATGTATGAGAAAAGTCTGAATGACTCATGAGTGAATATCCAAAACCAGAAGTGATATGCACCATATTCCATAGCAGCAGTTACAGAGAAAAAAACATCTTGGTGTGTTGCAGGTTTAATTCTTGATATCAAATACTTTTATTTTTAATAAAGGGTCCAGAAACTTAATTGGGAAACATGTTCAGAAAATTATATTAGTATTGATTAAACCAGGACACTGCACAAGTTAGAATACGTCCCACTAGGAGACTAAGAGAAATAAAGCTGGGGAACATTGGATCACAGTTAAAAGGAGGCAATTTACTCTTCTGCAGAGTAACTTCTGCAGCTTCTAATCTACAGTGTAGCAAAGCATGCAACAGCAGTAAGAATTACTGAAAAGATGAATACTTTATCCCAAAAGAATTGTAAATTACAGCACGTTAACAGAAGTCACTTGGATACGGTTATTAGTACAAAAATAATGCAACAAGCAACAGCACCCCACTGTCCTTCACTAACAATCAGAGGAAACACAAACAGATTCCTCAGCGCACATGTACCCGACTCCCATCTGGAATATCCTGTATTTCCTTTCTCAGAGTTTGACGAAAGGTGATAACAGATACTACAAATCATCATCACAAGCTCACTTTTTGGCTCAATGGAAATTCTGAGCACAAAGATGTTGACAACAGTATCCCAACCATCTCCTTTTCTGATTTGTTGGTGCAATACAACATACAATCAGAGAGAGAGTTTTACAATCATTGCAATAGTGTTTTCTATTTATAACTATAGGAATGTGAATTTATGGTCTGTGAAAGGCTTTAGAGTTCTGACTGACAGCCTGGGAGTCTTATTTCATAAACACTACATGATTTAATAAGCAAGAAATCAGGAAGCTGATTCTAAGAAATGAACCTAAAGAAAGTATTTTTCAATCTGAAGACAACCGTGCTAATAAGTCTGAGGTTATCCTCTTCATGTTGTTACGCACAGATGCACATGTGTTGCTGTATAGAAACACAGCAAGTTGCAGGGTTTATACAAACTCCTAGAAGGGAGAAAATGTTAAAACAGCATGTTGGGGAGACAGCTGAATCAGAAACCCACCATAAGAAATAAATGGCTTTTCAAAGGAAGCATAATACATGCTTTTACTAAGGACCATTTGTTAGGGACTAACACATCGTTTATTTTCAGTGCAGCTTTGGAAAAAAATTTGCAAGGGCCATTATGGTTAAATCTGAAGATTAAATTACTAGTTTGGAATTTTCAAAACATTCTGTGCTAGTTTAACCTTGCTCCCCTTAAAGTCAGGAACAGGTTTTTCCAATGATTTTAATGGGAAAGGAACCGAAGCAAGCAGAGCAATTCCAGAAGTTCTGCCATGGAAGTACTTCAGTTTCCTTCTTTACAGGAGTATTAGTTACATTTTTGTGTGGCTATCTAGACAATCTGGGCTGTAAGAGCTAGATGAAGAGGAAGTTCTTATTAGCTCAATAGGTCTAGGAGTTCAATCAAACTTTTAAATATTTTGTTGAATTAACTTCATAGAAGAATTTAGTGATGGGTCATACTTTTCTATGTGCAAAAGCTGTTGAATTACATTGCTCAACTTCAGAAGCTCTCAATGAACATTACAATAGTGCCAAAGTCTATACCTGCATAGGCTTTCCAAGTGCCTTACAAACTTAAATAATTTTAGCTTACAACATCCCTGCGAAGTGGCCTATATCCATGATTGTCCCTCTGCCTTTTTTTTTTTTTTTTTTAGATACAGATAAGGGAGATAAAGTATAGAGGCTGTAGCAAAGAAGAACCTACACAGCCAATACAGTCACACCACATTGAAATCTGCAGGCCATTCTCCTGCACACGAAAGACTAAGTTGGGGAATTGCTGGTATGGAAAATATTGACCAGTGCAGTTGCTTGCTGGAAGATACCTTCCTGCCTGAAAACCCACAGGTTCCAGGAGGCTCAAAGCTGCACAGGTAGCCCGCCATGTAATCATTGACGTACTGAGTGGGGAGAGAAAAGCAATCAATCCTTGAAAGTAGGAAGGATCTGAAACAAGCTGGATCCTCAGAAAAAAAGATGAGCATGAAATAATAACAGGAGCCTGGTCCCCATTTACCAAGACAGGCTGAGGTTCAGCTAATTTCAGCTGTCCAACAGTTAGAGGAGTCCCATCTGAGCTGGCTGTCCCCCCTCCCTCTAGCATTGATGGAGACATCAAGGCACTGGCCAGGGTGCTCCTAGTTCATCCCTCCATTTCAGAACATGTTCCAGGACAAAAAGCTGCAGGCAGCTGAAGTTGATGACATGAAACCCACCTTGGGAGTGTCAGCTAATAATTATTTTAAGATGGGGCAAATTTTCAATGAATGATAGACCTTCAGCTAGCCCTACCCAGGACTGCATGTGGTCCCAGAGAGCTGAGAGTTGTAAGCCTGTAAGTGCATTGCACTAACATGCAGTCCTGCTTATGAATGTAATTTCTAGATTTGTCCCACCTGCACAGAACCTAATGTAGTGGACACCTAATTAGTGTTCCAGCCTGTGATTTGGGCTCACATACACCACAGCAATTGATAAAATAATGCTATGTTTTATAAAGTGCATACAGATCCAGGGCTAGAAATCACTAGAAGACATTAAAAGCCTGCATTTTTGCAATTACATTTAGTTGCTTAAGTGAATGCCTGAAAAAGTTCAGTACTTAGTGTCACCACATGTAACTTGTCCTTGAATTTGCTTAGACAAAGTCTGCTTCCTCCCTTCAAATTTCTTCTTGCATCTGTTCTTAGAATATGAAAGTCTACCACTATTAATAATCAATTGAACATCCTATAGCTTTCTCACCTTTAACTTTACACCTTTAGTTGCAGAAAACAGTTAACTGTGATGTCACAACTTTAAAAGTGTTATACTTATTTTCCCAGAGGGCACTGCTACAATTTGCAATGGAAAAACAACTTTGAACATTTTCCAAAATAGCAAACAAAAATTACATCTGTCAGCAGTGGGAATAGATCTTACATTTGCTTCTTAGGCACAGCTTCCTTTTGATATTATGGAGATGGAAGGGCTTGTTTTCTCAGCAGCAATTAAGAAATGTCATCTAGAAGTTTAAGAAAGATAACCCCTAAAGGTACTACATCCCACACCTTAAAAAGAAATCTGTTTTAAAAATCATCCCTGACCTACCCTTTTCCCTCTGGGCACACTACACACCAGGCTAACATCTGCACATCTGTTCTTCATACCTGAGTGTCTCTCAAATGGAGAAATACAGAAAATAAACTACTGTCTAAATCAACAAGATATTGCATTGCACTTCGTGGTTCCCATTATGTTAAAGCAATCACAAACTCTTGGAAATGAAACCCTACCATTAATCATATGTATTTAACTTTCTTTATGTAAAATTACAATTAAGAACCACCTAAATGCAATTGATTGGTATCAAAATCTAGAAATTTATTCAAGCTGTGATTTGTGCAAGATTGACCTGCAAAATACACAAGTGAGTAATATTCAAAATGGCCACTACTGTATGATAGCAGCACACTTTTCTTTCCAGACAGTTCAAGCAACCTATTCTGCTGCCCAGTGTGCCTCTGAACTTCTCTTTGTCCTACAAAGTTCCCTTATCTTCTGTCTTGGTATCTGGATGCCCAGCCCTCATTCTAACTTAATATCTTGAAATCATATGTCAGCTCATTTGCTATGCCTGGCTGTATGCAGGTTTCACTGTTACTACTGGTTTTGCTTTTTTCTCTTTTCACCTACAATAATATGCTATCTCTAACAAGGACACAAAAGCTTCTGCGTAACAGTCTAATAATATTTATTAGGATATAAGATTTCACACGAGCATAATTGATAGGGTCAATATGCAATGCAGATGTTCTTCCAGCTGTTGTTAGTGGTGATCACCACTAAGATACAAAAGAAAAAAGGAGAGGAAGAAGAATTCTAGAAGAACCACCCATAGTGCATAGTAAGCAATGGAGTCTTCCATACTGAACCTACTCACATTTAGTGCTGTCATCATTCCTATCTCTCAACGATGTCAATACATTCTTCTCTGGCCACACAAGCATCACTTTAAATTGGGAGAGGCAATGGTCTTTCATGGCCTTTCAAAACCCTATCTGGAAGCAAAGGTTTCATGAAATTCGGTGTCTGGTGCCAGCTCACTTGTGAAAGAGAGAGTAGACAAATAGTTTGTCTAACTAAGACAATACCATAAAATATTATATGAAGTCAAAATGTTCCACACTAAAATCAAGCATCTCCTTCAAACTCCTTGCCCAACACAGCCAAAGGCATCCAAGCGCTGTTTGCATATCCCTGCTCTGCGCAAATCAACTCTTTTGTACCTACTGGTCCTAGTACATGGACAGCATAAGTAATGCAGGCTACTGGGGTCCACCCTAAAAGGAATAGATAACAATAAGAAAATGAATTCTCAGGACTTCTTGTGATAATTTGATCAAGAGTCAAAGGACAGAAAGAGCAGCCATCACAATCTATACGTTAATTATTCACACAGTATCTGCGGAAAATTGGTACTGAAATATTTCAGTTTGAAGACCCGATTTCAAAGCACACTTCAGTGTTTTGCTGAACTGGATCCTCAGCAAGATAAATGCTAATGTTTAGCTATCACCAGGAACAGAATTTTTTTTGTAATCTCTCTCATTCCAGTTTCCAAAACTTTGCAGACACAACAAAAAAACCCACACCATACCCTGTGCCAGAAGAGTCTGCATTAGATAGCAATGGAACAGATACATGTCTTAATTCAAACTAGAGATGCTTCTCTTGAAGAATATATGAAACACACCCAGAGCTAATTCTGCCTTTTTCACTTATACTAATTGGGACCTTCTTCAGTGACTGCAAATACACAGGAACTCAAGCTCATCATTTAACTCTGCTTTTGCAACTCAATTCCTATCATTTCCTGGGTCTGTCCACCATAAAAGAATTAAATGAAGAATTTATGTTTGATGTTGTCTAGTTCTAGAAGTGGTTCATATACAACCCAACTCTTAACACATTACACTTAAGAATAATTTTTTTCAGTACTCATTACAACAAAGTCGCAATCACTTGTTCACACAGATTAAAGTACAGTGGGGTTTTTTGGCATGACATTCTTTCCACGGGCAGTTCAGATAAGATGGTATTGCTGCTCTGCATGTGTTTGGTGTGCTCCTAGCAGCTAGAGGCACAGGAGAAGACAAGCCCTCTAGATACCACTGAACACTTCCTAGATTGGCATGAATACCACTACATTTCCCTTTAGTTTGAATATTGGTCCAAAGCACCTATCGCCTGGACATGGATGAATAGTGGAATGACAAAAAATATCAATGCAACCGCTAACAAAAGAGAGAGGAATCGTCCTCTCCCGTCAAGCCAAACATATAAATTCACCAGTCAACACGACATTAAGTATCTCAAAAAAAAAAAAAAAAACAAAAACACTTGAACTTCGACTTCCTTTCAACACACTTAATGATGCTGTTTACAGTATTTTAGCATGTTACCAGGTTTTAACACAATAAATGTGCTCAGCTACTGTTGTAGTACTCAGTGTTTAACCCTACGACACCCCTGGCCTAGAGCACGTGACTGCTGCCAACAGAACACACGCTCAGGGAGTTTAAATTTCAGCAGCCACACGCCTGAATGTTTCCTCTCTCAGTACTGCAAATGCTTGCAATAAATTACTTACAAAATATAGGCCTGATTCACCACTGCATTACACCATTTGTACACAGCTGACTTCAACAGAGTCACACTAGTGTAAAAGAAAAGCAGGGGAGGGGTGAAGCAAGCCCTTGCGTGTAGATAATTAACCATCTTTTTCATTGAACCGTAATATACTTTCCCCATAAACTGGCAACAGAACCAATCAGTGTACACATTTCATTTCAAACACAAAGTAATTTTAGGAGCTAGCATTATTGTACCATTTGAAATATTCTCTGTTCTCATCAAATGATTCCCCCTGTAATTGATGTCATAAAGAATATCTGTGTTAAGCTGTCTTCATTTCCACAGTTTTCAATCCTTATGATGATCAATTATTTATATACAGACTAGATGAAAGGCAAGATTGTAATGACTCCAAGAGATTTAAGGGTGATATAATAAATCTTGAAAGCAGAACTCAAGTGGGTGATGGTAACAAAAGTCAGTACTGGACGATCTTATTTTACTATTTTTAGAAATTCCCCTTCACCCCTCCCAAAAAAAAAATCACTAAAGCAGCACCTCCTCCTGCAGTCCTCCTTTTGTGCTAGCAATAGACCTTCCGCTTCCTTGTAAGATCCCTGCCACCCTCACCCCTTCCAGCTTAATCTTCCTTAAAAAGGAGAAGTGCGTGGTTTTTGCTGTCCTTACTAGGCCAATCATTTTAGTTGCCAGCATGACCTCATTGAATGGCAAGGAAAATTCCTTGATGTAATTTTTGATGAAGTCCTTCTTGTACAAAGTACATTAACACACCTTTATCACACTAAGAATGACTTAGGGCTTCAAAGTTTACATTTGCATCCAAACTTTTCTCTAAAACATCTGGTTGGCTTTGGTTCAAGGCCACAATAAACATACGCATTGTCACCAGCCAGTATTTGTGTCATATGTAACTTAAAAAGGACCTACATTTCTTCATATGACTCTCATCAGACTTGAAAAAGAAGTCTGGCAGAAATACCAGTGACTGAGATAAATCAAAGATTCAGACTCATGCTTCCATCTGACTCCTTTTTTCCACAAGTCTCTAAAGAGAAGATTCAACAGCTAAGGGTCACCAGGTCTTTTTTTCTGTGATCACACTGAACCATCAGATATGTCTAACCATGTGGGTCCTGGCCTGCTTCCAAATGCAGCTTCCAGCCACATTTAGGGACATACACCCTGTTCAAACAAACCTACACCAACGGATATCCTTTGGATTTCTCTCAAAATATAATAAAGAAATCTAAAGAAAGTCTTATGTGTCTTCATGCTTGCAGTAATTCTTTAGAGTAACTTGGACACATGCATTAAATATTAAAATATAAATTATATTTATAAATGTATGTTGCAACACTGACTGATAATTTGGATAATCTATTTTGGACAACTGTAAAGAAATTAACTTTCAAACTTGCTCTTTGTTGCCTGAACCCCAAGCTCAGTTGAAAGGTCTTCAGTTGGGACAACAAAAACAAAGGATCACCAAATTATTAATAACTTTTCAGAGTTAAGGCCAAAATCTATGGTTAAATATAGGGCAAATTCCAAAGCCTTTAAGTAATACAAAAATTCTCACTAGCATTTTGTTTCAACATGCATTTCAGAATTTTATTACCTATATTAAGAAGTCATACAGTAGGTACACTTTGCAACCTGATCTTACATTTTTAGAGTGTACTAAAGAAAGCATTTCCTATAGTGGTAGACAAACGATGTGATTAAAAGATTACATATTCTAGGACCAAGTTTTGTAGAAAAAAAAAAATATCAAAAAAATCACAGTTTTCCTCAATTAAGACTCACAAAATATGATCCTAATTGATTTGTATAACAATAAATGTGGCCATGGTTACAATTAGTGCCAAAGTCTTTTGCTAGTTTATTTCTCTTTCTCTCCTTCGGGATTTCTCCTTTTCATAATACACTTGCAAGAAACAATAACTCTTGAAAATGTCTGCAAGGAGTTAATTCTAAACGATAAAGCAGCTAAATCGAGAAAGCAGCTAAGATTGAGCTTATGTCAACAGGTAGAATTTACAGTCCCACAAAAAGAAATGTTTAACAGTCAACTATTTAGCTGCAATAAATTAGACTTTCACTGTGTTCTTCTTATCACTGCGATCTATAGATGAAAACCAGTATATAGTAGCTAATTATTAATTTTATTTATTACCACAGGCAGGATTTTCTAGTACTATTCTGTTCCTTAATGTGAAACTAGGGATCAGAACTTTATGATGACCTGAAACTGATTTCTTAACAGTTTTGATTTCCTGCTCCTCATAGTCACCGTAAATCTTGTTTTCCTCCTCAAAACTTCAGATGTTTCTAACTTCTTATCTATCAGCCTCTAAAGTGCTTCCAGACTCCCACAAATGTTTTAGCAGACTCCGCAGGCTTGCCTGCCACTCTGCTAAGTATCAGGCCATATATCTCTTCTGGGGGAGTTCCCCACTCAAGAAGCCATACCATGCGAAAAAACATGTAAGTAGGGAAGACCCAGAGGCGTCCCAGTCTCAGTTGTATTTAAAGTCTGATCCCATGCTGTCATCCTAACTTGCCTAACATACAAACTGATTGGACAGCTTAAGTTCACTAGGCTAAAGCAAGACAAGCTTCAGGAACTCTTCTCTGTTCCTGCAATCCTAAGGTCAGGCAAGACCATGGCCCACATCCTCCAGCAACAATTCTATAATGCTTTGCAATGGCATTGTATGACCAATCTCAGAATGGACACGTGAAACCCAGATCATGAACCACACCATGCTTTATCCAAAACTTTGACAGTAGAGATGTCATCACATAGGCATTGGTAAGTTTCCAGCCTTAAAGATTGTCTTAAAGAAAAAAAAAAAAAGAGGAGGGTGGGGACCGAGGAAGGAGAGCAAGGACATTGGAGAGAGGGGTGGTGAAGAAGGAAAAGGAATTTGCAAAGACATGCTTCATCACAGCTTAAGCATTTGAGAACTAGAATCACAATGAAACATTTTGCATTTGCCCTATCTATGCTTTTTACAAATCACAACCACCAGAACAGGTCAATAGAACAGAGACTTTTCTGTTCAATCTGACTTTGACGCTTGGTTGAATCCCTTGGAAGTGTTCTCAAGCAGCAAACCCAGGAATTTTTCCCAGCTCCACTGTGAGTTTTCAGTAATTGTCACACTTCTAGGGAAAGCACGAGGCAAAGTTGGAAGGAAAGGAAAGGGGATTTACACAGCTGGTAGGGCTGCTTCTGTAATACAAAATACTAACAGCAGTGCAGCTCAGCAAAGCCATTCTTTTGCCCAAAAGTAATCTTTAAAAAAAAGTGATGTGATAAAGGATATCCTGGTACTGAAATACAAGCAGTGTAACGTGGAAGGACAGTGTGGTATGGAACAAGAAATATTGTATGACACACTGGCTCCGCATGTGAAAAATTGTCTAAGATGCCATTCATTACTTTGGTCTGCAGTTCTTAAAGAATACAAGGTGAATATACAAAAGGCTTCTCTCCTTCAACGGCGTTATCCTTTCAAGTGGTTGGTATGTTTGATTAATGTCTAGCAAGCTAAGGCATAAGGTGTCAGGTTTGTGTTGCATGAAACATGAAATGACACAGGACTCATTGTCATATTTCCTGATGGTGCTTTTATGTTCAATTATATTGTTTTTTAAGCTGTTTGTTTTGCTTCTGCTGTTTGCATGGGCTCACGCAAATAGCTCAGTATGTGGCTCATGTGGCTTTGGTCACATGTGGCAGAGTTTATAGTATTTTATACATTCTTCTATAAATAGGTGCTGAGAATATCCTGCCTCATCTCTGTATTCGAGTCCTAGATGCTGCATTCACAGATGAACTCCCTTGTGTGAAGCAGAGCTGAATGTTTACAGATGTGTTTGACAGAGCTAGCTTTTTTTTATTATGCTACAAACTTTCCAAATCATGTTTCTCTTACTAAAATGAGGAAGAGTTCATAAAATGGGAATCCATGTTTGATGGGAAACATGCTGCTAAGAAATATCATCATGTTGTGAAACATAGGAAAAAAATGTGAAGAACAGTTGTATGATGTCATTGGAGACCGTTTTTCTCTAATTTGGTAGAGGTAAACAAATCAGCTGCAACCCTGTTTATTTAGCTGTCTCCACATCTAGGGCATCCTCTCTCAGTTGGATGCTTCACTAGGTGCAGTAACAACCAACTATTTTCCCCAAGAAAAACTGGATGCTTTTGTACAGGCTTTAAAAATAATAAAAAAATAAATACTTTTTAAGTGACCGTTCTGTTCTACCTTCTGCAGTGCCTGCAGTTCCCAGGGCTTCCTTCTCTCCTCTCTGCCTCGTTTGCAACCTCAGGCAAATGGACTCTGCTGGGAAGCACAGGAATGAAACAGCGTTCTCAGGATTCCTTCTCTCCCCACACACCCTACCGTGGCTCTTCGCTGCTGATGTAATAGGTTGCACTGACAGTTATAAAATTACCCTTCTGATTCTGATTATTCTTCCAGACAGATGCTGCTAGGTTGCTTTGCTATATTTGGATGCATTCTTCTTATTATTCACTAATTCACATTTCTCAAGTGCAGGGCCTGCCTAGGATCAGCAAAGGGCAGACAGCTCAGCATCTGCTCTTAAGCACCCCTCTCCGCTGTTGTTGATTCTCACTGAATGCTGCTCCCTCCTTCCCCCTCTAACTCTTCAGTGCCTCAACAATTTTTGTCCACTTTGCCAAGTCCCTCAAACATCTGCTTCCTCCACCCCTCCTCTTGTGCTGAAGAATGTCTCTGGCAGAAGCCTGTGACCAGAATGACTTTCACCACCACAAACCTATTCTTGCCTCTTTTGGTCTTGCCCCAGCAGAACACCCCTCCCAGCACAAGTAAGTTTCTGGACTGCAATCCCCAGTGACCTCAATTCAGATCTTCTCTGCCTTCCTCTGTTTCCCATTTCCCTGCATGAGACTGTGACAATCTCTCAAAAGAAGCCTGACAGGGAATGACTTGGTCTTTCCCTTATCAGTTTATGCTTGCCTCCGGTGATTACGCCCAAGTCTCTTCCATATAGTCTCTCCTGCAGATTCATAAGTGTCTCATCTGTTTTCCTCCAGCCACCCCATGACCACCTCCTGAACTTCCCCCTTGGGCTCATGCTGCACTCTTTTTTACTTTAAAAATAAAAATATAGAACAATCTCTTCCTCCTAAAACACACAAACAAAAAAACCAACCACACAGAAACACAACTTATTTAATCTCCAAGTTCCCTCTGCGTTGTCAGTATCATACATAGAGTTTCTTTTTCTGGCTTTCCTCCTCATGCTTCAATAAAGATTCAATTTCAAGTGATTGCTTCCTATGCAAATTGCACAGCCACTTACTCCATTTTCATTCCCTCTACATATAATTATTTTCAACACTCTCAATGCATATGTTCAAAGAAACATTTACCTCCTCTCACCCCTAATTTCATTGACATCATCATATCCCAATTGTCTTATTTCTTCAACCAATCTTTTAGAAGGACTCTCCACAAAAAAAAGGAGGAAAGAATGGGAATTTCTGCTCTGTACCACATTTAAGTTACATAATAATACCATAAGTTATATTATCCCTTAATATATTTCAGTCTCTTTTCAAGACTAAAGACTTGTTTGTTGTCTCCCCATGTTCATGGCAGGAATCTTTACTGGCATCACTGAAACCTAACTGATATGAGGCCATCAGCTGAAGCCCAGCATAATTTTAGTTATGCTCTTCTATCCTCCCATGTTTTAAGCACTTCCCACCATCTCGACTTCAATCACAGCAAATTACTCCACTTCATTACTAGCCTCTTTATGTCAGATTCTCTTTGCCTTGATCTCTCTAGTCTTCACACTCAGACCAGGTCTAATTTTCACAGCTGAAACTCCCCACAGCTCTCATCCTTTTGCAGGTTGGCTGAAAATCCTTCTTTCTTCATCTAACTGAAGTAGCTTTGCCTCACTCTAAACCAAAGAGAGTTACAAAGACCCTTTTTCTAGCTTGAGCTCTAGGGCTTCTCTCTAAGCATCTCTCAAGTTGCTGCTCCTTCCTTACTATATTTTCTTTTCAGTTTTTCTAATGGAACAAACACAGTGCCCATTTAACTTCTGAGAGGCTTAGAAACATTGAAATTAAAATAACCGTGAAAAACCAGACCAAAAATTACTCACCTCCCTCCTTTACCCCTGAACTGAGCACAGCTCATGCAACAGGCAGGAAGGGGTAAAATAGCTTGGGAGACCAAGGCAGCTGGTCTCATCAGGCAACCGCACCCAGCTGTTTTATATATGGGACAGGAAGAGGAAATTAGAAGCTAGAGTAGGAGGATAATTCCCTGTTCAGAAGCTTAATGTGAAAAGACTGTTGTATTAAAGGCCATATTTGTTTGTACTACACAAAGATTTGAACATATAGGAAATATTGCCACTGTTGCAAGGAAAAAGGGGGAAAGTATTTTTATTTACTTTTCCTGTGTCTTGTGTCTTTTTTCTCTTTACTATGACACTTTGTTTGAATATGTTTTACCAGAATACCAAAATTTGAAACTGGTTTTCTTGGATTTACCTTTCCAATTTTTTGCTTACATGTTTTCCTTTCATCAGTAATTTGTCATAAACTACAAATTATAAAAATTAGTATCTTCTCTAATTCCTATGACGGTTTTAGTCTTGACTCCATACCAATTTAAATAATCCTTCTAATGTAAACTTTATGCACAGGATCACACAGCATGCTTGGTCTCCAAAAAACTTGAATTAAATTTCTACTACCTATCAAACAGCTGGTCTGGACTATCAAAAGGTCACTGAAGCAAGCAGTGATTTCCCTCTTTCAGTTTGTGAAGCATTTGGGGAAAATATTGTAACTAGATTGAACTTTTTAGCTCAGTTGGTATAAGCAGCAACAAGAAAGAAATACCTGTTCTCCCCCTGCTCTTACTCTATGAATAACATATAAATTTCTCCGTTACAGTGGTAACTTCTTTCTTCTAATACTTAAGTAAACTCACTAGTTTATAGCAAGAAGCCCCGCTGATAAGGAAAGAGAGGAATACTGAGTCTCCTGTCTTTCTACAGTTTTTGATTACATCATTTTTTCATTAGGCATGGCTTGTATTACAAGCAATACACAGCTTAGAATTGCCAATCTTGTCATAATTTGCAGCAGAACTGCTATAAGATGAAGCAAACTCATTTCTAAACCTCATTACATTCCGTAACTTCATTCTTATTCTTCCTTTCATTAATAAAGAGACACAGTCCATGCTACATTTTCTATGAATCAATGAAGACTAATGGAATCACACTTTACACACTTGAAATGAGAACAAAGTAAAAAAATGAATATGTAAATTAGTACAATGTATTTAGAAATTTACCATTACTGCACTAAAAAACTACAGCAACGTAATAAAAAAGGCCCATAATGGATACTGATCTATTTAATGGACTCATAGTTTCCCTTTTTATCATAGAATATAACTCTTTAAAATGTTTGAAAAGTTTAGTTTCTTTCATTCAGTTTCTAAACTCTTGCAAAATGTGTCTACTGCATAATGGGAAAGTTTTAATGCCAAGACCTTTTGGCATATGTGAGAGACAGACATCAATATTTTTACCTGGTTCTCAGAATCATTGCCTGTTCAGTGGGAGTAAATTGCTACATTTTTTTCTTTGAATTTTGTCATCTTTAAAGCTCAAAGTGTGAGAAAAAAATTTATTGCTGTTGATAAACTTGAGGTTTTTTGATAGTGGATGTTGTTAGAATGTCTTATATTCACGGAATGGATTTTTCTTCAGTTGCAAGTGCCATCTGTAATGATGATGCTTCTTTCAAGTTTGGGAATAACAAACAGAATAATAAGGGGCTCTATGTGATCTAGTTGCCTAGAGAAGTCACTTGCTTCAAACACTTCACAGTGGCTCCACACCAGCTGAGTTTTGACAGCGTTTCACCTTCTACAGGAAGATCTAGGCATATGGTAGATTCCCAAATTTAATCTCAAGCTGTCTCAAAGTAAAATCAGCCTTATGCTTAGAATCCAAACATTTTCCTGTCAGTGCTATGTATTGTTATTTATAACTATACCAATGTTATTTTTGATTATGATTTTTTTTTCCACTTTTGACAGCATCGTTACAATGCCAATGAAATGCATTACTTCCAAGTGTTCAGCATCCCTGGAGTATAAATGGAGTATGTGAGCTGCAAATGAGGTTTTCTTCACATACACAAGACTGGCTTCTATGAGTTACCCTGCTGAAATCACTTGAATGACTTGCTTTTTAAGAAGTCTGGGGGCTTACATACATAGTAGAATCTTATATGAAATATTCTTCAAATTATTTATCTTTGATGAACACATATTGAATATGGGAGGAGGGAGCAAAATGTTTACAATGACTTTAGCCTTAGCTGCTAATTATGATATTAAAATAGATATTTGCATTCATTTGTATGTACTTAAATATGAAGGCTTAAAACCTGAACCAATATTCTTAAATATGTCTTTAAGGACCACCTAGTGGACAGAATTTATACAGCAGTTTTATGTAAAACTACCTCTGCAGCATTACACAATGCTCTCTTTTGAAAAAAAAAAAAAAAGAAGTATAAATCTATATAGGGGTTTAAAGGAGAAGGGAAGAAATGCAGTCAATTACAGGTTTGTTGCAAACTTCCAGTAATATTTATCTTCTCTTGTTAAATGCCAGTATACAAAGAAAATTTCTTTGCCCAAATAGATATCTTAAAAAAAATTATTCGTTGACTTTGTTATGTTTCTTTTTGCCTTTTTTTTTTTTTTTTTACATGGAAAAAGACTGGAACAGATGGGCTGTTTAATGAAAAGTGTAGAGAGCTCTTTTTCTACTTGATATATGTGTAAAATTCAGTAAAATACCTGCTTAGTTCTAACAGAACCTGCATTCCATGCAACCACATGTTGTATCTTCAGTCTCCAAACTGAATGTAAATTGTAAAGTGGAAGCAAACAGCATCCATATTAAAAACTAATGATGTAAAAAATGTCTTCAGTAATAATAATCTAGAATGTGAATAACCTCAAACATGCTGCCTTCCTCCATTATGGAAATTTAAAAAGATATTTTCTCAATTCAACTGTATTCCACATAGTTAGCAATACATATTCACCCTATTACATAAAGCATACTCTGTCACATGCAATGTGGAGCTATTGCCTCTGTTATAAAGAATAAAGATGTATTTGTTTGTCTTTATAACAGGATTTCCTCAATTTATCTTCATTCAGATTTGTTAAATATTCATTTATTCATTGCAGAATCTTGTGTATTTCCTTATTCTGCACTCAAACTAAGTGTTAATAAGGGACCTTAACTATAAACCATATTTTTCTGTCTTTTGCTTGTTTCTAAATATACCAGGGTGCACTTGAATATACACTAAATATACCAGGAAGCACAGCTTGGTGGAGGCATTTTTTCCTCTTGTCATTTCTATCACTGGCATAAACCAGCATATTTTGTAAAATTGTAAAAAAGAGTTTGATGCTTTGTGCTACCTATTCTACCGTCATACAGATTCTGGAAATAAGGCCATTACTGTGCAGCAGGAACATAAATGAATTTTTACATAGCATTCTCTATAGCATTAAATGGTGAATTCTCATTATTCCTTATAAAACAAACCCTTCCTATCACAGGGACCCACCTCTATACCCTTTATATGGCTCAGGGTCAACCAGTTCAGGCAAAGTGTTTGTGCTCAAGATGAATATGGTGTCATGGAAATTCACATGGACCAAGTTATTTCTGTGGAACATTCTACTCTTGGAGAAGCAGAAGACAGAAGAGAAAAAGCACCCATCATGTTTGAAGCTGGAGTCCTTGTGTGAGTGGAAAATATGTGCTTTAGCAGCTACCTCTTTGTAGAAGCTGAAGTGGGCTAGTTCCAGCCGACAGCAATTTAGAATTTCAACATGTTTGCTAATGAAAGGAAAAGCTTTCCAAAAATTAATGTGAATGGTGTTAGGGTCAGAACTGAGTCACAAACACACATCTCATCAGATTTTAGATGTGGTAATGATTCATATAAAAATCCTACTACTCCTCTGCTGTCTTAGATATGGCCACAATCCTCTAAGGAGGTCTGTCTCTCTTGGCCTGAATGCTGTTTTCATCTTGGGGTTATGCCTCATAACCAGAATTAATCAAAGTTACTGGTTAATCTGAATTGCCAGTTCAGATTAATCTGAAGGGGAGGGAGGGAATGGCCCAGCCTATTTGAGCCCTACCCTAGAGTGGACTGGTAGGATGTCTGGGATCTTTTGTCACCTGTGAACCTCTCCATGAGTTCATTTTTTCCCCTTGGTCTTGGCTCAATGAAGACTCGGGTAGGTGGTTCCGTGGATAAGGGAGGTCGGGCAGCTGCATTCCTACAGGCCGGATTTTACCTGTGGGATTAGAAAAGGTTATGTCACGCTCTACATTTTGGAAAAAATCTTTTCTTCAAAACAACACATAGAATGCATTCCCACTCACTTGAAACACAGAGCTAGTAGATGAGAACCAGGAATGAAAACAATTATAAATAGCCCAGAATAGCTGCACTGAACACAAACTGAATAATGTGGAAAAACAAGCAGGCTCGTTTGAAGTCTACTTGATACTGAAAGGGTTTCTGGAGGAATGAAATGCAATTGCTTCAGGAATATGGGGAAGGCCAAGATCTTTGCATTCCTTAAATAATGCATATGAAACTATTGGGGAGGAATTGGAACATTGGGTGTAAAGTGGCTTAAAATATCTCCCTGGTGTCCAGAGCCTGAGTTATTCTGAAGCCTCTAATAAATCTGCTAAGTTACTGTAGTCATGCAGAGGACTGTCTAAATTGCATAACTCCCCTCTCAGTCATTCTAGGGGCCAACACACTGCTTGGACTCCACAGCACCTCCATCTAGAACGCCTGCTCCTCAACACACGTACGTGCACTGGAGTTTGGAAAATCTCTACAAAGCTTATTGCACATTCTCTACATCAAAGGAATCCTTTTGCTGCAGAACTGGGCCTTTTATGACTCCCTTCTGCTACATTAAAGGGACTAGATTGAGGGTCTTCACCATTTGTGCAAAAGACTTCCTTCTTCCTTCTCGTGCTTACTTGGGGTTAAATAAACAACTTATTTTTATATGGCCCTCAAAACCAGCTTGAAAGCACCAGAAAATTAGCTGCTGCATGCTGTGTTCTCTACCACCAGCAAAACAGAGCAAGACTTCCACATCTGTGATTTTATTTAGAACTGCTGTGCCTAGGACAACTGCTACAAGTGCTGGTTGATAGACAAAGAAATCTCCCTTGCCTGCTCAAATTCAGTTTGGCAATCTGAAAAGACTGATAAGTGTGATCATCTGACAGTCACACATATACAAGAAGTTTGCAACTCTAACGGAGATTCTCTTACATATAAAGGACTGCTGTCACCAGTATGGCTTACGGGCTGGGTCAGCAGATGACAGCATCCCTGACGCAGTTGGGTTTTTTATTCAGGATGGACACACCTTGGGTAAATATTCACACTGCTGCCGTTCACGTTTTACTTATTTTATTGATAAATTAGCCTCAATATGTCTGTCCAATTTTGCAGTAGTTGCAAAATGTTCTTTTGTTTTTATGCCTTTACTGATGTCGGACCATGGCATGAACTGCAGGCTTTGGGACCCTGACACCTTTCCTATAGTGGGGTTTAGAATGTCCATAAAACATGGGATTGCTCACTCCTAAAAACAAGGAAATTAGTAAAGCTGTTAAATGTGGTGGGTTAGCCAAAACATAAAAATGAAAGAAATCCCTTGTATTCACGAATTCCTCCTGGTATTAGTTCAATGTTTTCCCCAAGACCTGTTATAGCTATCTATCCTGAAGCTTAGCAGGCTGGTGGCCACCAGCTCTAGCTTAACAGGTGGGTTGGTTTGTTTTACAATGACATTTTCAACTTGCAGATATTCTAGCTAAATTCTGGCTGGAACTGGCAAATTTCATACTTTTAATGAGCAGAAGAAGTGCATGGGTAAAAACCATGAGGGATGATTTAGGCCTGTCTAGAAATGCTTGTTGTTACACATTTGTCTGCGATTTGCTGCCAGAGTAGACCACTACTGGGTGTGGGTGCGAGGAGGAAAAAACCAAACAAAATGCAACTGGCTCCCAATCTGTCCCTGCTGTTACTGTAAGATGTCTTCTCACAGACTGCCAACGCTTCTCGCATCAGTGCTGCTGGTATTGATGAATGCAGATTTGTCATTTGAACTGCAAAATTTTAACGCTGAATTTACACAGCAGTTTGCTGTGACAAGAAGAGCTCGAAAGGTCCCCTCAGTCCAAAGGGGATTTGCAGTGCTCTTCAAATGTCTCATTTTATTAAGGAGATGCAGGAGACTTCTCCCTGTAAACTCAGGTAAAGGTCTATAGTCAGCTGTTTTGGAAAGTTCATGGACTAAGAAGGAAAGGAGATGGGCAGCAGAAGAATGTGTTCTAGTTTATATTGTTAACAAACTGCTCCTAGTTCCTTATACACCTTGCTAAGGCATCATGCCACAGAAGCCCAGTGGTGCCTGGTTGGTGACAGCTGTGGCTGTGCAAAGACCTTCCAGGGCATGAATGAGGGGTTGCATTCTCTTCCTCTCCACCTCAGTTTTGGAAGGAGAAAGGGTGTAAATCCAAGGACCTCTCTCCCATTCTTCTAACAGTGGCAGCATCTGCAGAGAAAATCCCACAAAGCAAAGGTAAGAGCCTGCCTCTAAAATGCTTCTTGAGCTGAACTATGCGTTTTTGCTGTAGCTGTGCTATGATTTTAACAATTCAGAAAGATACATCATGTAATTCTTCAACATACCCTCATTCAGGTCGAGTAGTTTTCCTGTAACAGAACGCTTGACTCTGTACTGGTTTGCACCGAGTCTACCTTTTTAAATGAACAGCTTGTCTGTAGAGTAGAATTAGGCCCTTTACTTGCCTAAGGCATTGAGAATCTCACCTTTGCACATAGTTGTCATGACAAATCATTTCTACTACAAGTTTCTCATCTCCTAATTTCCATTTTGCTTCACCTTTTTTTTTTATTAAGTGTTCAGAATACCCCTGCACCCATGAGTGGTTGCAAGCAGCAGTGCCGTAGGCATCCATCTAAACATTGCCTGTTGCTAAACAGGAGCCCTAGCCAGAAAGGCCCCTTTCACTACAATACCAAAATATTCCTGAAGATGGACCGCCGAGTGTATACACATGGCACTGTGACGAACCGGCCATGTATTGCTGCGAGCACTGTCCTTGCCCCACTTTCAGTGGAGGGTCACTGGCAGGGTAATGTCACCCTGTCACACAGGGCTGCTCTGGGGACAGAAAACCATCTTCCACTTGGGAGCAGGCAATGCCATCAACCACGTTCATCAACAGCATGGCATACAACCATCTCCAGGACCAAGTTCATAGCTAAAGTGGAAGGTTTAAGTCAAGGATCTCAACAGCACCCTCCCATGAAGGGACCAGGAAAGAATATAAAGTTAAATGGATTTGACTCCCATCTGAATTTGACTCCTGGTTTAAGAGAGAGAGAAAAACCAAAAGCACCTCAGGGCATTTACACCTTACACCACCTCTTCATGCCCTCCTGCTCTGAGCGTCGGGCAGCTCAGCATGCTCTGCCATCTCCGCAGCAGTGAAATTCATCTTCATCTGTGATTTCTACGACAAGCCCTTGTTCAGCATTCTTATCACTTTTCTGTCCCTGATTTGATTTTCTCTTTGCCCCCAAATTCAATTTTCCGGCAAATTATCCCAGCTGCTCGCGTAGCCTCCCCCGAGCGCAGGCAGCAGGCTGCCTTCCTTTGTGCCACACGCCGCTCCTCACATCTACCCAGCCCCAGCCGCCGCCCGCCTTCCTCCCTCAACGAGCGGGCGCCGTGAAGGAGCCGCTACCGCCGGGCCTTCCGGCAACCGGCAGCACGCAACCGTCGGAGCGGCAGTGCCACCAGCCTCTCCCGCCCTCCAGACACCGCCCCCGCCTCCCCCTCACACGACGGGAGGCGGTGAGACAAGATGGCGACGGGCGCACACAGTAACGCCTCGCCCTTTGTATTGTTCGTGTCTCCCCGCCCCCCCGCCCCCGCCAACGGCCGCCGGCGCGCGCGCCGCCGCCCGGCAATAGC
>JAOXNO010000078.1:34919292-34975663 GCA_028565335.1 Limnodromus scolopaceus | reverse complement strand
ACCCAGCGGCGCCTCGGCGCGACGCCGCGCGACTGGTGTTTCCCCCGCCTTCCCTCCCACCCTCACGCGCTGAGACGTCCGTGACGTCAGAGGGGGGGGTCCGCCCTTCCGCGTTGCGGCCAGCCATGGCGTCAGCGGGAGGCAGGCTGGCTGGCCGGCGCGTGCCCGGTGGCGGTGTCCGGGGTTCCCTCCTGGTTCCAGCGGTGCGGGCGGCGGCGGGAGGGGTGGGATGTTGCGGGGAGAAGAGCAGATAAACCCAGCGTGGTGCGTCCGCCCGCGGGTGGCAAAAAGGCACGAGGTGCCTCCCTCGGGAGAGCTGGGGCGTTCCCTTAGAACTGCCGGGTGGCTGCTCCTTACCAAGCGGTGGGAATAAACAGCGTGTGACCTTAGCTCGTCGCTAGGCGAATCTTTTTTCAGTGGTGCCCAGGGTTAGGACAAGAGGAAATGGGCACAAACTTGAATATAAGAAGTTCCACCTAAACATGAGGAGGAACTTCTTTCCCTTGAGGGTGGCAGGGCACTGGAACAGGCTGCCCAGGGAGGTGGTGGAGGCTCCGTCTCTGGAGGCATTCAAAACCCACCTGGAGAAGTTCCTGTGCAGCCTGCTCTAGGTGGACATGCTGTGGCAGGGGGGTTGGACTAGATGATCTCCAGAGGTCCCTTCCAACCCCATGTCATTCTGTGATGCTGTGAAAAGCAGACCTCTAAGTCTTAAACTGTACGCCCCATAGATGAGACCCCTGCTCGCTGGGCATGCCTGGTGGTGTACAAACGGGCTGTACCTTTCATGCGGAGCGAGAATACAAGCAGCCAGAAGAAGCTATTGTGGAATTGTGAGCCGCCAATGATAACTGTAATATGCCAATTAGGGGATTTTTATACAATACAAAAGCTTACACTGTGTAAGGCAAGGTGTGCCGGCTTTGTGGGTGAACCACCGCACATCCCTCTCTGCACAGAAATCAAATAACAAATATCTCGACTCCGAGTGTGGATGGGCTCTCTGCACACCGGGTGAAGAACCCAGATTGCAGACAGCCGTGCTGGCTGGCACCAGTCCCCCCAGTTCCTGCCCCATGTTGGGTGGAGGAGGCCACAAATGTGTTGTCTCTCACAGCCTTCGACTCACCGGCTTCCAGAAGATCCTCCTCTGGGCTCAAGGAGGCAGAGGAGGATCTACGCCAGGGGGAAGCCTGGAGAGGATGGTCCAGGGGGGAGCCTGGAAAGGATGGTCTGTGCCAGCTTACTCCAGAGCCTGCAGAGATTCCCCCGGCTGCAGTGGGAAGACAGGGTCACTTAGAGGGAAAACCAACTCCTGCCTTGCTGGATGCAGTTTTACATGGCCTGCCCCTGGGAGCAGCTGGCGTTTGAGCCACTGGTGTCATGCGCAGTAGTCATCAGGAGAGGCAGATGCCCCACTCTCACCGAAGAGGTTCATTCCTGAGTCATTGGGCGCTGCAGAAGGTCTCATCCACTGCAAGGGCCTGTAACCTGCTGCTCTGAGGTGCAGCTGGTGGTGGGCCTCGAGAACATGACAATCAAATGATTCTTTCCTGTGCTTTTTACAATTCTTTACATTCAGCTGGCAATTCCAATGTTCTCTGATGAAGGTTGTGAAAGCCTATGGACTCTGCTATCAAGATTATTTTCCTATAGCTGTTTAGGTATTTGCATATTTTGCCCAACAAAAATATGGATATTTCTAAGAGTAAAATCACTTATGATCTAGGCAAAATCACACTATTTGCTCAACATTCTGATTAGCTGTTTATTTATACAACAAACAAGAAAACCCTCTGGAATTGTACTTGAAAAATAACAAGACCTGCTGTATTTAAATCAAACACTCTGAATACAAGTTTCGTATTCCAAATACACTGTTTTGAATCAATGCAATACCTGAAAGTGCCCTGAAGCAGTGTACTCTACAGGTTTGTATTACATGTGTGTGACCCTATTTGCATAATATAAAAGAAAATAATTATATTTCATGCACACCAATGAGCAGTGCTGTAATAAAAGTCGACAGAATGGATCAGGTCTGGAATGACAACCAGCAAAGCTGATGGTCTGCAGAGGGCATGGAGAGGGTGTATGGAAGAAAATGAAGGGATTACTTATATAGCAATTATGGTAAAAAATGCACATCTGCAGTTGCCAGGAAGCTCAAAATGCCCATGAAGTTCAGTATCAGCTCTCACCCTTATTCTGGGAGGAGATGGATTTGAGAACATTGAGTTTAACTGAGGAGTTTGATTTGCTATCTCACCCTCCATTTCTACAAGTCTCCAGTGTCTAATAATGCAGCTAGTCTTGATTTCAGTGTTCTGTAGGAAAAAATGTCCTCAGGTGACAGCTCCATGCATCACTGGTGCTGCTGTGGAACTCGGTTGTTCTAAATATGGATCAGACTCTGACTCTGTGTGCTTTTCAATAAGCTCTTTATTAATCTGGCACCATTTCCTACCAAAGTATTAGGGTGGGAACTGTTCCATTGGCAAGATTATGTCTAAGTCTATACTTAACTGCAAGCTACTTAAACTAAATAATGTTGCTGTCAGTTATAGTTATGTCAGCTGCATCACAACTAATTCGGTGCTTTTGACACATACACTCATCTGTAGCATCTTCTCTTTGGGCTAGCTCGGAGAAGAAAGAAAAATAGCAGAGGATATATAGCTTTTTTTCCAGCCTATGTAAGCCAATGCCTACTTTGTTTTTGAATAATCATTGCTTTCTGGGCTTTTGCTTGATTTAGTTTGATTTTGGCACATGTGATGATAGGTCTTAGATTTTCCCCCGTGTCACTTCATTTTCAGGCAGTGTAGGAAAACTTCAGTCCTTCTCACAGATTCATCTGTGCCTAACTAGCCTTCCCATGTTCTTCTCAGTAATTTTATTCAATACAGGAGAAAACACCTTTCTAGTACCTCTAAACAACCATTTGTAATGGCAACAGTTGTTGGGAATATGCACCACCGGCCACCTTGTGCTAAAAACCAGACGTATGTTTCCACTGACTTTTATCTTAGGGTAAATGGAGAAAGATAAACATGTACCACTGACCCTTTCCTTACTGGAGATATGTAATAACTAACAAACTGGAAAAAGTGCAATTTTTCACTATGCTATGGAAAATATCCAGAGATTTTTCGTAAACTCTTTTTGTCCTTTGCTTCTTCAGTGGCTAGGTTTTTGTTCCAATTCCCAATCCCTAAGTTTCACTGGTGGCCCACCCCAAATGGCTCTGTAGCAAATCTCCACAAACCTTTGCAACAAACTCTTGTGTCATTCCCCTCAGAAGGATACACAATCCAAAGGGAACAAGTTTGCCCTCCCAGCCAGTGCTACGTCCCATATTAACAGGGCAGGCCTCTGGTATGTGTTTGCTTTTCACAGCACCTAGCGCCCTCCAGCCAGCACCCTGAGCTGAGAAACTAAAGAGGATCCATGGCATGAGAGTAACAAATGAGCTTCCAGAACTGCAGCCCAGGGATGGACTTAATGGAGGGAGGTGATGGACGCCACCACTAGACATGGTGAATCCATGACTGGCTTTTCTAACTCTTTCTTCTTGTAGCGTCAATGTGAAAAACTGTAGCCCGTATCTTGGTCCCTCGGTGGGGTGTGTAGTCTTCACAGTCTGTCTGTGTGGTTCATAATTAGCTGTCTTCCCCTAGAGTGAAAGGAAAGGTGTTAAGAGTATAGAAAACTTCACAGTGAGAAATAAAATGAGCTTGGCTTACTTTTACTTGCAGGTAGAAGAGAATTCACTCTATTTTCGTGAATTTTTGTGTGTGTGTGGAGCGGCTCGATGCTCTACTCCTCCAGGCTGAACACTTTCTTAATTCCCTTTTACTCTTGTCTATTCCAGCCCAGATAACAATGGTCTTTGCACACCTTGGTTTCACCGGGGGTAAGGTACCCATCACTGTTAGAAGGTCTGGGACGCGACCCTGCGTGGTGTTTGCTGCAGCCCCGCTTTGTTCCGTGCCTGGTTCCCCCCGGCAGTGGTTCGCAGACTCAGGGAGGCTCAGCTCCGCGGCAGGGTGCCCGCACCCTGGGTGTGATGCTGGCACACAGAGCACCCCCCAGCACTCCTCACCCCTCTGCACACCTCTTAGGGCTCCTCCTCAGCCCCGAGCTTTGGTGTCGGCATTAGTAGTTAAAGTATAACAGTGTCTCGTTTTAGGTAACTGGTGTTAGCTTTTTAAAGACTATTTTAGTACTACGGGACTTGAGCATCTAGATGCTACTGTAACTTGATAATAATAGAAAGCAATGATATATGTGAGTGTTTGAATTTTAGAAATTATTTCTGAACAGTAGGACAGAAATGGTCTTCTTCTCAGCCCTTCCAGTTTATTGAAACTGGTTGTCTTTTCATACTTTTCTTGGTACACAATAACTGCTATTTACATCTAATTTATTATAAGCACATGTTGAGTAATAGACCATAAAGCTTTTGGAGCTTCTATTTTCAGTTACATTATACCACTGCTGAATAAGAAATGCAATTGCTGAAATTTGTTTTCAATGGTGTGTTGATTAAAAGCTGCTTGAGTTTAAAATTTCCAACCATCTAAAATGAAAACCCTTCACATGCTTCATATCCCCGGCCAGCCAGAGAGTTTATTTTCCTACAGTGTATAAATAATGGATTTTGCTGTTTATATGAATCCATCATCAAACTAGGTTGAATTCTCAATTGGCAGTGTGAATTGTCTTGCAGTGAAGCTAACTAGCTGGAACTAATTTTGAAATGGGTATAGTGCGTAATTATGGTAACCTAGTGTACAGGGACTGATCCACCTGAATCAGTTATATCTGATGTAGAAAAACACGAATAAAAATTACACAGCTGCCTGGTTATAAACCAAATCAATTTTTGCTTAGTGATTTAAATCCCTTTACTTAGCAGAAAGCAAGTGTCAAAGTTGAATATATTTCACAGTAGCTTTTTCAGTGAATGCTTTAATTATAACTATTGGCAACAGTTTACTGACAATCTTGCCTCTGGAGATGGGGAAAAGATGTCTGCAGAAAAAGTAAAACCATCCAAACAAACTTCATGGTTTTAAAATTTATTTTGCCTTTAAATCTTTTAAGTCTCTAGTAGCAGGGTCACTCGGAAACCATCTGGTTAAACCATTTGCAGTTGGCCTAGTGGCTGCAGGGGATTCCCGAAAATAGGTGTATTCCAAGCTGAGCAGAACACAGACAGGTGACCAGCAAGGCTGAAAGATGTGGCAGGGAAAAATAAAGTAGCAATGTTGATTTCCACAACGGGAAGGTTTTCAGTAGAAGGGAAGTTGCCATCAGAAAGGTTCGGCAAGGGTGAACTGAGCAGGTGAAGCATTGGAAGGAAATTGGTGGAAGACATGGAAGGAATTATGAAGGGGGAGATAATTTAAGGGGATTAAATGCAGAGAGACTTGCCAGTTGTGCTGGAGTTTGAGATCTGAATTAGAGAGGGACTGGGGGAAGGGATGGAGCCTTTGAACACAGAGAAATTTATGGACCTCTGAAAGCAGAGATAAAGATAAGGCCTTTCAGAGATGGCTGAAGATGAAAGACTCACAATTAATCTAACTTTGGGAGATATATCTAGCTAAGGGAGCTGCAAGATTTAAAACTTTTGTTGCTGCTGCATGACACGTGTTATGGCATTGTGTCTCCCTGGATAACACCCTGTGGCTGGGTGAAGGAGCATTCCAGTTACCTTCCAGGTCCATGCCTTGCCAGGCTTATATCACTTCTCCAGTGTTATTAGCCAACCATGAACTTCCTGACGTAACCAGAGTAGCTAGGCTTTGCTATACAGTTATTTTTTCACCTTAAAAAGAAGGAAGATGCACTTGCGTCTACTATTTATCTTGAATGTAGCTCATCAAAACCCCAGCTGACTCACTGAAAGGCTTGGTGGGTATCAGACTGCTGATTTGTTATCTGCACACAGTAGTAAGACAGGTGCTGAGAATTTCACCACAACCTTCAAGTAATAAAAGTATTTCTCTAACAGCAGCTATTGTTTATTTCAGTTTGATGAATGCTGTGGCGGGAAACAGCACAGGGAGAAACACAAATAAGAATGTAGCATCTTTACAAATACAGTCATTTCTTCTATGCCCAGTTCATCTCCTTGGAGAAAAGGAATTGTAGACTGCACCCAGCTCAGCTAAGCTGGGATGGATCAGAGAGGTCACTGAATCTAGAGCTTTGTGGTTGTGGACACACGTGTTTCCTAAGGGATTTTTCAAATCTGCGTTTAAAAGCCACAAGTAAAAGCTCCCTCTCCCTTCCACTGGGGAAATTATTCCACAGATTATCATAATTCATGTTCAGGAAGCATTTCTTGATACTCAGAACATATTTTTGTTTCTCAGTCACTTGCTGGGTTCTTTGCTGTTCCCTGTGAATCCTGCTGAAAACTGCCTTTCCCTCGCTGGTGGTCTTCTTCAAATATTTGTAGGCTGTTATCGTGTCTCCCATTAATCATTTCTTAGCCAAGAAATTTATATATTTAACTCTTCTAATCTCCCCTCATAAATCAATCCCCCTAGTCTTTGGATCATGTTTGGTGCTCTTCTCTGAACTCTCTAATTTGTCAATATCCAGAAGTGCGTATAATATTCCAGGCGGAGCTGTACCAGCACCGTACAGAAAGTGGCTGTTTCTTCCTTTCTCAGAGATGTGATACTGTTTACTCTCTCCAATATTGTACTGGCCTTTTCATACCATATCACGTTGCCAATTCATGTCATTCAGTATGAGCTATCTCCCTTCGATCTCTTTCATCATTATTGCATCCCAGATTTCTCCTTCCTGTTATTCCTTCTCAGATACTCTCCCAGCCTGCATTCTTTCAAAGCTCAGTCTCATTTACTTATTGTCTTTCCAGGGTTCTATCTGCTCTAGGAAATTCTCTGTTATTTTCTTTGTACACCGATCTTTCTGTCTTTCATACTCGTATCTGTGAGTTTCATCAAAGTGCTGTGCACTCCCTTTTCCAGATCATTAATAAAGAAGTCCAGCAAAGACTGTTTCTAGCAGTCATCCACATGGTAGCCAGGAGACACTTCCCACCACCTTGCTACATTGCAGCTTATTTCCTGTAATTTCATTACTTCAGCAACTTGAAAGCCATATGGAAATGGCCAAGCCAATGTGAATTACTTTTTCAGCTAAGATCCTGTGAGATACAACATCATACCTCTATTAAAGCTCATCTGCACTTGCAATAGTTCCCCGTCCTTGCTAAAGATTCTGTCCCAAGGCTCACTAAAGTCAGAAGTGACTATTAGGAACAGCAAGTGGATTTACGAGAGGGTGTTTGGCTGTGGTACCCTTGCTATTGTTAAAGTTGGTAATGTTAATCTTTTCTTCTCCTTTAATTTTTCAGTTATTTGGCTTGTGCACAGTGAACATGAAGGAGTTTAGCTAATTCTTTTAAGTCCTGTAGGATGCAGGTTGTCCAGGTTTTTTTATTTCTTCACGTTTTCCCAATGTGCTGCTTTATGCGTCCTTTATCAGTTGTTGCAGTTTCTTTCACAGGATCCTCATCCCACCCTCCTTCAGTGCTCCAGGCATTTCTTCTTGTTTTTTCCCCCTGAGGAAATACTTGAAAAGGAACTTTGTGTCAAAGCCATTTCTGAGTGTTTCGTTTATTCATCTCATGTGTGAAAGGATCTGTTCTCACTAGCACACTAGCATTTCTTTTCTTCAAAGAATACTTATAAAAGCCCTTGAAAGAGTCAAGGTCAATCTCCTTGAACTCTTTGGCTAACATAAAGTTTTGCAATATGTTTTTTTCAGTTGGTTCGGGAGGGTTGAAGGTTTTGGGGAGGGGTGTCTTTTGGTTTGGGGATTGTTTTCTAGGTGTGTTTATATTTAACTTGCAATTCTTGATTGACCGAGTAGTCAGAAGAGAATAATTTCCTTTTAATACAGCTCCACCATCTGTGCAAGGAAAATGAAATCTTCACTGTGAACAAACTTTTGCACCATAACTTTATGCCAGTCTTCATGTCCTGAGGTACAGGTGAACTTATGCTGTTTGAAACAAGCATAACTGACCTGGATTTCTTGTGCTAGGCTCAGAAAGTGGATTAGAGTATATCTAGTTATTCTACATTTCATTATTTCCATGTATAATTACCGTTAGTGATCTCCAGAATAAGATGAAATTGAGTGATTTTACACTCTTTAAATTACACAACTGAAAAAATAATTAGAAACATAACCTTAGATGACAGTAACTTCTTCAAATAATTGATGAGAGAAGGAGCAGAACATGATAGCTATCAGAAACAAGTCTTGGCTCTCAACACAAAAAGGAACTAAGAAACACAGTGAAAGACCAAATTATGTCTCATATTGCCTCCATGACACTTCTTTCAGTTTGAAAGATTTTGGTAAGTGATAAGTAACCAGCATAACTGTCTTGGGGAATAGACAGGTATTACTATCTCTCTTATTGAAGATGGGGAAGCAAAAGGGTGGCAGTGAGGCAAACCAGACCTATAGAGAGAATTTTTTCTTGTTCTTTTTGCCCAAGCTACTTTACTGCTACAATTGGGTATATTTAAAAAAACAACAACAACAAGAAGCACACAAAAGCACTAGGAAATAATGTTGCATTGTCGGGAGAAAGGCATGAGATATGATGTAATAATTCTTTGACATTTCTAATACTTGTCATTCTGAGTTATGTTCCTGGATAGAGCAAATTTTTGAGATGCTGGCTGGTCCTATCAACATCTAAGTTTATAGTATTAGGGAAATTTTTACAGTGATTAATTTGATTACAGGTAGGGCTCGCTCTTTCAGAGAAGCAATTCCTCTGGAATATGCTATAATGATTGTCTGTAGTTTTCTCAGACATGCCAGCAGTGTGCTGTAGACTGGTTAATTGACAGAACCACTGTTTCACCCCACTGTATTGCTGTCCTTTTTCCACACTGCCGGAGGCAGCTAAAGTTCAATACTGCCTATGCAAAGTGTGCTATTTATTTCGGTGTGCTGTGAATCCATCGTGCTGATGCTAAGTGGACTCAAAGCAGTGTGTGTTTATTCTGAATGTGTCAAATGATGTTTTGCTATAGCCTTGTGCCTTACACATGAATCCTGTGAAAGAATTGGATAAAAATTGCAAAAAGTACCACATTAAGAAGGCCAGGTCTCTGGCTTTCATTTGATTCTATCCTTTTAAACAAAGGAATGTCTAATTTTATATGGAATGTGGTAAATATCAATGTTGAACTAGAAACAGGATTGGAGAAAATATGTATTCTTGGCTTACTCAGAGATGAGGAAAGAGATGTCAATTAATAGTATCAGTTGTTGAGAGCCTACATGTAATGAACGGCTAGTTACCGTTATGTTGTTAGAAAATAGATGACTTCCTTATAAAACTTTATCATAGTTGGCACTCTTTCTCTCATTGAAAAGAAACAAAAGACTGATTTGGCATGAAGCCTACACTACATTTTACCTTTAATGGAGACCTCTTCAGATCTATGTTTTAGGCAGACTCATGGGTTATATTGCAGCAAGCTTCCTTCTTTATTGCTTGTTATGAATGTGAGTTTTATGGAAAACAGGACTGTCAAGCTAACAGCTTTGTGCACTTATTAAAATTTAAAGTTTTTTTTTTCTTTTTTAACCTGGGACTAGCTCGGTATTGTTTCCGCACAGTGTGCAAGCTCAAGAAATGAAAGCACCTGAAAAATAGTGTGCATTTGGGTGACTAACGGCAAATGTGTGTGGTCGTGAAGATGGAGCAATCAACATTTAAGTGTTGGCTGTTTTGCCGGCTGCCTTCACTCAAAATAGGTGTCGTGTGGGGCTCCTTCCCTCTTCCCTCGCACAGCTGCTCAGGAGATGCCATCGGTGCATGCAGAGGCATAAAGGTTTAATGCCTCCCAGTTGCGGACTGCTCGAACCCCGAGGCTGGTCGGTGCCAGCAGCAATATTTCAGCCCGATCCTCGCTGCCTGCTGGTATGGGGTCGGTGGTGGCCGTGGGCACTGGGAGTAGCTGGGGGGAAGAGTGGAAAGGTGCTGCCCGGCAGCATGGCTCTCCCGTGCAGAGGTGTCACCAGGCTGCTTTCGTAGGTCTGCGGTGGCTCTCCTGCTGGTCTTTGTACAGTTCAACCTGAGTTATCTGAGTTTATTGTTAGAAAACCCCCTCTGTTACTTGAAACAGGTTCTTTGTGCTTTCTGATGTTTATTCCTCACACTGGAGAGGAATGCCGTTATATTAACATTTGATTATCTCTTGTGTTTCGCCTCTGCTGTTGCATTTCTGTAGCCGATGTTTTCCTTTTTTGGGCTGAAAGGCTTTTCCCCGCGTTGTGCGGGCCCCGGTCCCTCGCTGTGTGCGCCGTCACCCCTGGCAACGCCTGGCACCTCGGCACAAACACCATGGATGGCGACTCCCCACGTACGGGCGCGCGTCTCCCGCGCCCACCCAGCTGTGGATGCCTCCCCAGGGGGCCGTGGTGGCCGGCACGCTCCCCGGCCTGCTGCCAGCCAGAGCCCTTAACCCCGACCGGGCTTTGTTTGTTAGCAGCAATGCAGCTAATGAAGTTGCTGTGAACTTCTTCGTGGTTTACAGCATGTGAGATTTTCAGACTCGTCCATCATTGGGTTTATTTTGTTTCAGCAGGTTTCGCTGACATCAATAGTGACAGAATGAGGTCAGCACTGAATTCTTCTGAAAGTCTCTCCTCCAAGGAATTTGTTTTTCCCTAGTAAACCAGTAAATAAATAAATCTGGTGCTCTATAGTGGTTTAGCTTCTTGAGAAACTTGACAGAGGTCTATGACTTCCAGAGAAGACCTCTTTTTGCCTGGTTGGGTGGCTGGGTTGGCAGAAGAGCAACAGGGTCAGGTCATCTGTCCAAGGGCTTCACCAGGAGAAGGATGGAACTGGGCTGGACCCAGACGTGTCCTGGATCTGTGAATCCACTTCAGCTAGAAGAGTTATTTTCCTTTTTCTCTCATGCTTCTGCATCCACAGTCCACTGAATAGCAACACTAGTTTCAAATAATACTTCTGATAAAGTGAAGCAAGGGAAAATGTGGTGCTTGTAAGGAAGGATGGGCAGCTATTTCTGTTCTTGTCTGTGGTTGTGTGGAGACAACTCGAATTAATAGAAACCCCTGGGAGCATTTGAACACAAAAGTTGACCCACTGAGTATTTTGCCATCTGCTTTCTTTTGGAAGAAATATTCCAGAGAAAGTTGGGAAAAAGTCATGAGTGCTTTAGAGCTAGCATTGTGATATTATTTCCTGAAGATTTATTGCCTTTTGATGGCAGTCTTTCAGCAGAAACTCATGAGTAGTTATGTTGTGAAGGAATTAGGAACTTTTGTGGCTTGTCTTTAATTTACAAATCAGCAAGAATATATCTCTCTGAGGTGACATGCAATCTTGAGTAATTTACATTATATGACACGGCAACTTTCTCCTATGTGCAAATTCCTCCAGGAATGTGACAAAATGGCAGTCACTCACATTTAAGTGTTGGCTTACACCACAAAATTAGATCCAACTCAAAAGTTTTTTAGAATTGTGAGTGGTCCCATTAGAAAAGAAGAGATCCAAAATTCAAATCAAATTGGGGTATCCTCTGTAATTTCAGTTTGTTTGGATATATGATTTCAATTGGCTTATCTTGTTTTTCAATACAACTACAATTTTGATAGCCGTTTTTGTGTTTAGTATTTCTTTGTTTAGAAACATCCCTTTGCATATTTAAATCATTCCATATGTCTATGCCTTTTTTATTTCTGTTACATTTTTTTTTTTTTTTTTTTGCTTCAGGATCTGGATGATACATTAAATATGCATATTTGTGTTGGTTCTCTTCACCCTTATTGCCTACAAAATTCTTAATTAGGAGAATATTTTCCTATTCATGCCTGGGAATAGCAGATTTCTAAAATAATTCCATAGATCTAGACTCACTGTGAGGTTTTATTTTGGAAAGAGTTATTCTCCTGATGAAAATACAACCATCATATCAATTTAATATTCGGTCTAACTCCCTGAATCCTATATTTATGGCACAGGATCAAGTCAATAAGGCTTTATGACTTTGTCACAGTAGAGTCCTTTCCTCATTCAAGGAATAAATCCCAGGCCACACAGAAACCCATTATGTATTCTTGATATGTAAACCATTCCAGAATAAAATTTAATAACAGTAATGAAACCAAATCAACATGACAAATTTCAAATAATGCAGTGGAACATTTTTTTTTCTTTTTATCCTCCAGCTGTTAAGATTAACTGAAATGGCAGAATCATGATGTGCAAATTCCTACAGAATAATGCTATGGATTTTGCTGCCACTGCTGCTGCTGCAACAAGAAACAACCTTTATCAAAAAAACATCTGCTGAGTTCCCTTCGCAATCACTGGCAGCTGAGACCAGTGCACAGTAAATTACTCTCCCAGTTCCATCAGCCCTCTTCTTTATTCCTCTGATATACTGTGCAGTGCTCCAGCCGGTAGTTGTTAGAATATTTGTGCTGCATGTATGCTTGCTCTTGTATTTATAAATAAAGGGGTGAAAAACCAACATACATAAGGTTTCTCTTCAGGGCTTCTGCCCCTTGTATATGTTTAAAAGGAGATGAAAACTAGATTTAAGGGGCCTCAGTCTCATTTTAATCCAAAAGGTAACCTGCCTCAAATTCTGTGGCAGGGAACATCATCTGGATAATAAATAAGATCAGCCAGATTTTTGATTGATTCAAATCAGTGTATAGTTTGGACATGGCCTAGTTTTCGCTAAGCCCCTTCTTGTCTATTGTTGGAAGTTTTCTGAAAGCTGTCGATCTCCATCAGTCTGTGCCACTGGAGAGCTAGCTAAAAAAGGCTATGTTAACTAACAAATCATGTCCCCAGAGCTGTGGTGGTTGCTGATGTGATGGATGATGCTGCAATGTCAGGTAGAGCCCTTCTTAGAAGAAAATACACACAACCTTCAGGTGTGCGTGAGACTTCAGAAGGCCTTGTGCATTGGTTGCATGTCAGGACTTCCTACAGAGAAAGTCAATCCCAGTTTGCAAGGCCCACGAAAAAGAGCAAAATAAAATCAGAGCTTTCCACTGTGCAGTCAAATAGCTGCTTAGCGTCAAGTCCGTCTGTATCCATTCATTTGCTCTATCCCGTGACCCCCAGTCCTATGCCTGGTAATCTTCCCTTAATGAAGCAACAACAGTTACTCTAGCCCCAAATAATGCAGGAGGGAGAGGTCTCTGATATGATCTGGAGGAAATAGCCGAATCTGGGGGTTTTAATATGCTGGCAAAATCAGCAGTTAACACCTTCATCCAAGAAGGAGGTTTCCAACCAAAAATTTAGTTGTGTTCTGGATGAAGACCTGGAATCATCATAGGGCTGTTGCAGAGGGCTAGCACACGTGGTTGGGTTTGTACCACTTGTGGATACCACGAAGAGTATGGAGAAATCAGACCGTGTGAAAACAACGCAGTCACGGTGTAGATAATGGCCTAATAAGTAAATTAATAAGTGGTGGTGGAGACTCCAGCCACATGTCCAGTCCATGCCCATCACCCTGACAGCTCTAGGTCCTCTGGAGACTACAGAAGACAAGAGCAGCATGGGGCCAGACTACCAAGGTGGGTGGTGCTGATCGATCTGCAGCTGTAGGACAGGGAGACATAGTTTACGTGCTCTTCAGAGGGGTGACAAAAGTCTGCTTCTTCCTCGAGGGGAAGTGGGGAAGGTGGACCTGCCTCAGGGGGGTTTCTGCATGTGGAACAGACTGTTACCCCTCGTGCCTTTACCCTTCCTGTTTATGCATTACTCCCATCAGTATGAGACTTAAAAACAACTCAGATCCTGATAGTATTTTTAATATATATTGTCTGCAACTGTAAAGGGCTATTCCCTATTTATATCATTCAGTATTTTTTAATTACTTGATGTACTTTCGCCTCTGTGGAGCCTTCAGCTTGTTGTGCTTGCAGAGCTATTTATACTCTGCCCTGCCTTGGGACTACTTTCAGAACAGTTGGTATTCAACCTCTCTGAAGAAAAGTCTTTAGGCTCTGGAAGCAGGCAATAAAAAACTAGAATGCACACAGCACAACAAATAATACTAGTTGCACCAAATCCTATTAATTATTTTTAAATGTCCTTCAGCTCAATTACAGGGAAAACTATTGGCCTCTTGGCTTAGAATAAAAGCATAGAGGCTGCGTGATGGGCTGTGGTTGTAAGCGTTCCCCTGAGCTCTGATGGGAATGGAGAACAAGCTTGTGTTCACTGCCCTCACTCTGTACATAAGGTCAACGTATCAGAAAATAGCCAATCGAGCAGCTAGTTTCAAGAGCTTTCATGCACTGATTATGAATCTTATTTTATTGTTAGTGCTCCTTTTAAGCTTGATATTAAACCTCCTTATTGCATCATGCGCACAGCGCGATGTATTGTTCTTTGGATGTATAAAGAATGAGTAAAAATACTCATGAACTGTCTAACCACTTCGTGGAAATGTTAAGCAAGATGGGAATCCTTTCTCTTTGGGATTTCACAAGGGAATCACATGTAGACTGGTCTGGAGCTTTGCATGAGAAAACAATGGTATGTTTTCTCATAAAACCAGTGTGTCATTGCAACCAAAATGATTTCAAGGAAGGGCCAGTTTCAAAATCGTCTGATTCAGAAAGTACTTGGAAATTTTTTTTAATTTTTAAAGGACTTGTGCCAACATTTTCTTAATGAAAAACAAAAATTGTTTGAAGTAATATTTTTTTTTTTTAAATTCAGACTAATTAAATACCAACTTCAATGGTCAGAAGGGAAATATTTTGAAATGAATATGTTAAATTAATAAGGACATGTTTGATTCACCATCACCCATTTTATTTTCAGTTTAATGAATTTTGATTTCTCATATTTTTATAAGAGAAGGAAGCCTTTCTTGTCTTTTTAACCTGACTGTACTTTGAGTGACATCTCCTATGACTGACCACAAAGTAACAGACATTTGTTACTCACATTGTCTGCCTCTTTCCTGGGTTGGCTCTGAGATAACCCATGTTTCATGTATGCATGTTACCTATCCCTGAATGACATTTTGGACATATTTTTGGAAATAAATAGCTAAAAAGGGATCCTTTTGGGGTGTTCAGAAAATCCAGGACTTGTCATACTCTCTCTTGGTTAGGAGAAGCTGAGAAGATGCTGTCGTGCTCACCTGCTTTCACTAGATAAATATTCATTTTGTGCCATGAAAGAGGTAACAGCTGGTGTAATGTATATTGGGTAGTTAGTAGTCTGACTATATGAAAAGGTTGTTTCTGTCTTGAGACATGCATATATCTTCAAAAATATATTTAAAATGAGAAAAAATTGCACCTATTATGTGTCAGTGTTGTCACAGTCTAACCTGGTGATTTTTAAAATTCTACTTCCCTGCTTGCTAGTCATGGTTTCACTCAAGCTTGTATTGCAGACACAGTATAGTGCAAAATAGGGTATGTACAGGTACAGTGACTTAACTGGTAACTGGTATTCTGTTTAAAATATAACACACTCTCGTGAGCTGGACAATATCAAATTTCACTGTGTATTTTGCAGCCCCTTTTATAGCCCATCACATTTGTTTTTATTAATCTTATTTCAATTTCCCTGCCATAAATTCACAGGAAGGCAGGGCTGTGTTTTCAAGAGGTTGTCCCAGAGCTTTCCCATGCAACAGGAACCGCCAAACCCCTGACCCAGTTACAGCATATTTGCGGCGGGGGCTGTCTGTGACTGTGGTTTGTGACCAGGACAAAACTTTCCCAAAGTCCCTCAGACAGCTTAAACCACGAGGTATTTCATTTGATTTTGGCCAACCCTCATTTGAATCCAGATTTCCAAAGAGGGAGGACAGAAAAGGTGGGGTGAAGGGAAGCGTGTCGGGGGGCAGAGGGTAGCTTTCTCGCTGGTATGGCATCCCTGCCCAGATGGGTTGCTCCATCACAAGAAAGACCATGTCCAAAAATAAATGTTCTCCAGAATTCATCTAGCTATGAACTGTGAGGCCAGCTCAGCCAGATGTTAGGATTCCTGAACTCGTCCATCCCTGTTATGCAGAATGGCTAGGTTTGACTTTAAAATTATGTAAAATTAACTTTATCTCCAAGTGCTCCGCTGAAATAGGGCCTCCCAAATACTGAATAGCAAGAGGTGTTTTATAATTTGCAGTAAAAATTGTGACAGATAGAACCTTCAGATATTTCTCTTTTACATAAATGAGGCAATATGCATAATAAAGGTTAAAAAAAATCCTCATTATCTGAATTATTTGAATACCCTAGTTCTATCAATTTCCCTATAAGTGCATCTGGGTAAGAGTTACCCTCTTGTGTCAGCCATGACTAAGAGGACTGGATTGTTGTGATGTGTGAGCTATTTTGCAGGTATCATAACAAACCAGTATAATTTAGCAGGCTCTGGTAATATTCAGCCTTTCCTGCATTGACCTTCTCTGGAAAAAATCAGGATCCCTCACTACATGTTCTCATGTTTGAAAAATCCAGACTAATAGAGTTGTTGTTAGTTACAGAAATCCCCAAATGTTGTTACTCTTGTTAAAATATTCATTAAAAAATGGCTTGAGTTTTTTTCTTAATTATACTGTTATTAATCTTTGAACTCTTTTTAATGGATGTGGCTTTATTGTTCTCTAACCAACTGAGCTTATAATTCTATTGCTATATTTGTGGTTGGCCAGGCATGACACATTGTAACCACTTTTAATTTTTTTTTCATTCCATTATTAACAGTCTAGTGATTTTTTTTTTAAAATAAGAAGGAACCCTATATAACATGCTGTAGTCAATTCTTGAACTATAGAGGAGAATTAGCATGTGGCAGTAAAGATCTAACCTCCTGCAAAATAGGAATATGAAATTATGAAGCAAAACTAGCATTCCTTAGTGAGAAGTAACAAGAAGTTAAATAATTCTTAAAAACAAAAAGGGAGGTGAATAAACTTGTGATTGGTGTTTGAATACCATTGCATAAGAAATTAATATATGTAGTTTAATGTAATTATATTAATTATAACTAATTTTTCTATTATTTTGCAGTCAAATTCTCAGCAGTGACAGTTCCGCTGGACATTTTGGACATCATTGTAAATGCATCTCACGCCTCTTCTGCCTGTATCTCTGATTACCTGGTTTTAGGTGCTCTTAAAATTGTGGGGTTCTGCAGTCGCACAGAACCCCCTAGAGGCAGTTGAACAAACTATCACGGGTGGTGGTAGGTGCTTAAAAAAATCAGTTGCTTCCAATTGTCGTAAGAATTTAACATCCTGTTTTTGTCTTTCTACAACCTCGGCTCTCTCAGTAGTTCCAAAGCTGCATTCCTGCATGTTTTTGACAGGATGCAACTGCCATTTCCTTATTTTGTATGGCTATTTTTATTAGATTACAATTACTTTACATTATGATTGATTGAGGGCTAAAGCTCAACTATTCATTTGATGTTCCTATAGTCAAAGATATTTCTTTGAAGTTACAGTTCTTTTAAAAAAATATTTTCCCTCAATTTTGTATACAGTTTGCTAAATTAATGAACAAGCACTCTACAGAAGTGCATATCGTCTGTGTTCTGTGTATGCACAATCTTTATTGCTTTGCGTGAATTGAGCTCATGTTAGGAAGGGATGAAATCATTTGAAACTGTGTAAAAAAATTGTTTTGTTAAAAAGACATGCTTGCTTTAAAGACTACATAATGCATTGTATGCACACCTCATTTATTACTCTGTGCTTTTCTGCTGCTGTAAAACTGCTGTCAAAATAGATCGTGCTAGCAAAAATATTCTCAGTTTCTTGGTAAAGCTAAATGAAATCAAATATAAAGTTTGTGATACATTAAATCACAAATATAAATATATTCTTTACAGCCAGCTGTTATCTCTAAATGTGCACATTCTAAAATGGAAACATTTATCCAACATGCTGATTAGCAATTTCAGTTCTGAAAAGCCTGATTACATTTAAGATGCAAAAGATTAAAATGACTAAACAGATAATGTTAATAGTTCATCTTCCTTGATGTTTTTATATGTTTAAAATCACAAAAGTTACACCAGAACTTCTTGCATAGTAAACTCACCAGAAATAGCATGGTTGTAATGTATCTTACCGTAAGTTGTAATCTCTTATGGCCAGTGTTTGAAAGAAAGATTCTCGCTGGGAATGCCTGTCTGTGCTTCTTTTATGATATTTACACACACACGTCTAATTTAAGCTACAAAACTACATAATAGATGGTTGTAGTAAAAATGCCCGAAAAGAATAATGAACAGTTATCTTAATTACTAGTAGAACTCTAACTTTTGTGAAAGTTCATGTTTGTTGTCAATAATTCATTTTTCAGCTATTTTTCTGCTCTGTGAATACAATTAACTGTAAGAAAAGAAAAGTCTGGGTTTACATTTAGTCTAAAATCCAGTCCTGTGCTACAGCTTAATTATTTCATTTTTGTTATCTATTTTGTATACATTTTAACATGCAAATGCAGAGGAAAAATATTACTAGCCTTTTTTTTATATATTGGCAATCTGTGGTTCAAAAGTTCACGCAATACCATATGTCCTAATAATATTTATCTAAATCTAAAATAATATGGAACTGTCAAATAGGATCCCACATGGTAACAAATGATGGAATGCAGGGGAACTCTTAGATTTAGCCTTTTCTTTTTTGTCCAACAAGCTAATGCAATAAGACCAATAATAAAAGGTTGTGTAGTAGGCCAAAAGTCTGTGACAGATAAAAAAGAAATGTTGGAAACCGATGAAGCTTTTGCACAATTAGATTTTTTGAGGCAGTGCTGTAAGGATTGTCCAGGGCCTGTTCAGTTCTGATTGATGGTAAAATCATAACTACATCATATTAGCTGTAGAGTTCACTGACAGGTTACTGCAGATTAATATTGCTACTGCTGTTCACTTACCATCAAACTGGTGGAAATATGAATTGAGCTGCTCCTACAACAAACCCTGCATATTAAGAGGTAGGGTGTTTTACTGAACCATCTCCATTCTGTCATTAGGGAAGGAGATGCAAGCAACATTTATCTCCGATCTATGTAGATATATAGTAACATACTAATTAGTTTTTCCAGGGGACCTTGATGATGCTGACCAGGTAGCAATCATGCACGCCTAGTGTTGCTTTGAGGTTTAGTTTATGATTAAAACAATACTTGCAAATGGTAATGAACAATATTTTTCTCTGCTTTAAGTATTTAATCTCATGCAAATAGCAATAGCATGTAATGGACACGTGCTTGTTCTGGAAGATGAAATGAGAGATATTTTTAGGGCCCAGGTTGAGGGAGGCGTTGCACCCCTTCAGTCCTGGCTGGAGTCGTGGGGCTGGGGCGTGCTGGGAGTCAGCCCGGGACGGCATCTGTGGCCAGCACGTGCAGCAGCTCAGCAGCCTGTGGCGTGGAGAAGCCCAGGACTGTGCCTCACTAATCACAGTGGCAGAGGCAATATTGTGTGTGTTTGAAGTCACAAAGAGCCCTGTGTTTTTTGTTTGTTTCTTTGTTGATATTGGGACTTTGTTCTGCCAGGATCTCCTCTCACCCGGCACCTCTGGCACCCTCCAAGTACCAGCTGATATTTACCCTCTGCCCTGCAGGCCTTGAGAGATGAACTTTTTCCTTGGAGGAAACCCCAACTGGACATCCCTCTGCACACCCTGTAGCTATTTTCTTCCCTTTCCCGCTGCCAGTGACCGTGACAAGAACCGTTTCTCACCATTCCCAGCTATGACAAAAGCCTACTGACATCCCATGGCGGGCACCTCTCACCTTCCCCTACCCCAACTGCTCTATGTATTTCACCAAAATCTGCCTTAACCCTCCCGTTTCTTTCCTCACAAAACCACGCCATATCAGAATGTTATGGGAAAGTTAGGGAAAAACTTGTATTTCTGTAAGAAACAAAGAGGCTAGAAAGCCCATTTGATCTGAAGAGGGGCAGCTAGAGGAAAGGTGCTGCCTGTGGGCAGTTGGAGTGGAAGCAAGGTCTCCGCTGCTGGAGTGGCAACCACGGGAAACAGGCGCAAGTTGCCCAAAGCAGCATTTACTCCTGCCCTCTGCTTTGATCTTCACTTCTTTCCTACTCACCTTAGTGAGCTCCTCTGCCTTAGTATTTCCATCTGTAAAATGAGAATAATCCTTCCAGGAACGCGGCGAGAAGTAATTCATTAGTGATTTCTGGGACTCGCAACAGGAAATGTACTACTGAAGTGCACAGGTTTACAAAAACAGTTCCCCAAGTGTAACATAATAGCATTTGTGATTTTAAAAATGTAGGCATGAATCTTTACTGCAAATCTCAGCTCAGTTAAATGTATTTTTTGTCAAGGAGACGTTGTTTTTTTTATGATAGCTACTCTGTGATTCATGAGTCAACATGCTATACAAATACCAGAAGGCATAAGTGAGTTACAGACATTTCTCAGGAGTGGCACAGCAGTTCTCCATTACCCAATTCGGTCAGAATATCCTATTTATCATACTTTTTTTTTTTTTTTAATGGAAGAATCATGCAATTTTTAGTTAAGTGAAAAATCCATGCGAGGGAACATGCTCTTTGACTGGAAATGAGTTGGGATAAGAATTACAACTTACGTTATAAAAACAATTTAAGAAAATGATATATAATAGTCTCACTGTAAATTATACATCTTCAGTGGCATTTAATAGCCTTTAATTTCTATCAGTTGCTCATTTATTTTACAAGACACCTAGATTCTTGTATTTAGGTGGTTTTGGATATTATTCCCCCTTGACACAAGCAACATTTAAATTAAAGTGTGTGAATGCGTTTGTCTGGGGATATAGGAGGTTGGCAAATTTGTGGTGGTAACACCGTCCATTGAAAAATACCTCTCCAGCAATATAAAAAAATGCTTTGTGGTTATGCAAAATCTTTCAATGAGAAAAATCAGTTTCAGAGCAGAATTGCTACTTCAGTCCCAAAAGATGCCCATGTGGGGCTGCTGGTATTTCTACCTGTGACACATGGAAGACCCAGGTTCAAGTGCCTCCAGGAATTTGAACCTGGGCTTTCCGCATTCAGGTGGAATACCCTGGCAGTGGGGCATGGTTAGACCATGCCTCAGTGGGTTTTGAAAAAAAACAGAATATTTTGCTTTTCGTTCCAGGGCAAGATGGGAATTCTTTGGGGACTTCTGATATTTTCCAGAACAGATAAAGCTGTTTCTTTGACATCATTTCTCTGCAGCCCATGGTTTTGGAAATTTTTAGGAGACTGGATAAGCTTAGAGTCGCTCAGAAGTTAAATGGATCACAGGGACAAATTTAGCCATGACATAAACTTGTTGACTTCCAAGTTGCTCTTATTGCCATCAGGATTGAATTTGGCCAGTAGACAGTATTTATGCAAAAAAGCAACATATTTAGTAAAGAGTGGATCAAATGCTCATGGGGGTCAGGGGGGAGGAGGACATATGGGGGTGAGCTGGAGAGAAGAGAGGGGAAGACAGAAAGGAAAAGGTCATAGCGTGAAAGGGTGCTGTGAATTCCAAAAGTGTCTAATTAGGTTTCTGGCTGTGGAATTTGCCTTTGCCCCAAGCCAAGAAGCCCAGCTGTTTTACAACAGGGCTTTTACCTCCTAGCAATGACTGCAGACAATGTGTGACCTAAACTGCAAGTGTATTTATAAGGACAACTTCCTTTACTCTTCACAACAGATTCCATAAAATATGCTCAAGTGTTATTTAGAAGGTCGCATAACTGTTTCGATTTTTTAATGCACTTTTCTTGCTTTTGTTGGGTGTCTAAATACAATTTTGAAAAGTCCCAAAAAGAGGGGGATGAATTTCATTAAAGGCACCCTTCTGAACTTGTATTCCATTGGATTATTTTTAAAAAGTGTCAGTCTTCGAAATGAAATGTTTGATGGAATATTAAATTTGATGAATCATTGCCAGTTTCCATGTTTGTTAGCTTTTATATACCACATTAAAGCATTCATTAATAAAGTGTCACACAACACTGCTTTGATTGAGTCCTAAAAGGTTAATGACTTGATACAGGCTGGTATTCTGAGCTTTACTGTTTGCAGGCGGTTTGTGGTGAATGAGAAGTGCTTTGAAATTGTTACAAAGAGAAATCTTTTATTTTCCTCTATTTCACGTCCAGAAAGCATTCTCAACCAATCTGGATATGCAAGACAAACTAGACTTATCACTATTAAAGTACAGTAATTAAACAACAGGAGGTACAGTCATGAGGAACAGGGGTTTTATTTGTTTGTTTTGTTTAGTTGTTGGGTTTTTTTCCTTTATAGGACTTACTCAAATTTAACAGTGAAGAGCTTCATGTTCATACAATTCTTCAGAGATAGGTGGAGTAAGATACATACAAACCTCATGTTTGCTATCCAGCTAATCCTGTTTGTATCTTTAAGCTGCTTTACCAGCCAGTTTTAGGGACTGCAGCTATGTTTCCCCCATTTTGAAAGTGATTAGCCAGTCCAGAATTATCCCCTATTTCTAGATATGCCAAATATTTTTCAAATTGTCAGAAGCTTTCAAAAAGTGCCTCTTAAGAGTGACTGCTGTGGACACGTCCATGAGGCTAGGCTTTGAAAGAGTCAGAATGCAGGTCAGAACCACAGCCAATATTTTGCCCAGTGCCCTCTTGGTAATGGCCAAGCTAGCTAGCCTGGTCAAGTACAATTATTTTTATACGCTTAGGAAAGTGTTGCATTTATGTTGCCTGAAAAATCCAGAGGTGAATGGGCAGTATGGACAGCAAAACGCAAGGAAGTAACATTTCCAAAGTCTGTCCTCTTAACTACTCCAGATTTTATGAAATTTCAACTCTCCTGAGATGGAAATAAGCTTCTTGACAAAGTCATGTGTGAAGTTAATTTTGTTTTAAGATAGTGTTGAGGTTCTGCTCTGAGGGGAGTTGTTAGTAAAACAAATGACTCTAACTGTTTTAGTATGGAAGACAAATCAAAGCATTTCCATGAAGTAACAGGGGTGACCTGCTGTAACTTAACCATTTCCTGAGCAAATACAAGCTGCTCTATTGGATGGAGGATAGTTCCCATGTTAGCCATTGTACAGAGAAAAATAAAAGTTCATATAAAAGAGCCCACCAAGGGTTATATGGCTGCAATTGTTTCCAAACTGAAACAACTTAGTATCTGTTTATGATTGTCAGTATCATGTTATATTGTTCTTGTAGAATCCATAAAACCTGAAAGTCTGCAGTATTGCCTCTAAATATCCAGCGGCTGCAGCCGGGAGATTTCAGAGCCAATGCATTTAAGCAGAAGGGAGGTAAAACCCAAAAGTTAATAAAAAGTTGACCTTGATTTTTATTTACCATCTTAATCTACTTTTGATGAGGTGCTTCATTTGAACATAGAAGAACAAAAGGCAAGTCCAAGATGATAAGATTAAGGTATTTAAACTTGCTTCCTATAAATGTTTCTTTCTTTCATTCAAGGATTGGAGATGAGAAGGAAGAAGCAGTAAATTTGAATTCCAACTTTCTTACCATAGCTCATGTTTCCATAGCTCAAAATGGTGCTCATTAATTTGCTGAGCCATTCAGATGTACAGCATGCTATCATATTAGCAGTACTTAGATGAGGATATTCATTTGCATTTTCATAGTTGCTTCCTCTGCATTGTGTATGACAAGTGATGCAGAAAACAAGTGGGTAAAGATGTGGTTCTCCACTCGACAAAAGTATCCCTTGGAAGAAGCTACAAAACAATTCAGTATCTTAAAAGGCAGAGATGTTGTCACTCAATACAAATATAAACTATTCTCTTTTTCAGACAACGCCAAAGTGATTTTGTTAATGAAATCATGTTTCAAAAGCTAATAATTGAAAAACAATGCATACTTGGACTTGAAAGCAAGCTGATGGAAAGATAGAACAGTCATTTGTTAGTAAATCAGATGTATTGTCAATTACTCATACTGACTAACTGCAGTGGCTTTTTACTGTCTGATTTTAGCAGTTTCAGATCTCTCTATGTTATTTCTAGCAGTTCAAACATTAACACGTTTAGGAGACAATGCAGACAATCTGCACATAAGGTGTACATATATCACATGAGTATCTGCAGTCCACAAAACTTTCTGTAGGAGCAGGACTGTGACGACGACGACAACGACAACATTGATGAGAAAGAAAGAGGGAAAGAGGGAGAGAAAAAAAAGAAAGTGCATCATCTGGTTACTCCTATCTCAAAGATACTTCAAAGCAAATTATGCAGAATAACTCTTATCAACTGCAGCTGCTTAGTAGGAATGTCATGTGAGCAACACAGTTTGGAAGATAATGGATTTATGTCTAGCAGGAAGTCAAATGTGTGATGACTTCATGCAGATTTTGTTAGGAATCATGTTGCTAATATTTTTTCCCGTCCCAACGATGTCATAAAAACAATGAAAATTTTATATTTGAAGCCCATATCAGATGACACAGGGAATGCAGATGAGAGGGAGCTTTATTTCAAGGGCAGATTGCATTAGGAATGATTCCTTTTAGAGTTGTCCTTGCCAGAAGCAAAGCTCTTAGCTTTCCTGATTCAAAAATAAGGGGCACATCCTTACATGGGGTAAGTGTCATTGTTCTCTTAAAGCCAACACTGAGATGGTAATTTATGATTTGGCCCAGGTACTGATGAGTCTGATAGATGAGTTTATATTGCTTGCTCATAAAAAACCCCAGTTTGTTCCAGTTCTTAAATTAGGACTCTATATACTCGCAGGCGCTCAGAAAATGAAAGAGAAAAATAATCATACTTGCTGAACTTGAAAAACTCAGCACTTCCTATTTTAAACCAGTTGTTATGTCTCTCATAATAATTTCATATTTTATTATCCTTGCCTACAGTGGTCTTTTACCATGTCTATATAAACCTCGTTTCTAATGGTCTCAAAGGACATACTTGGTATTTCCAGAACAAAACAAAATTAAAACATACACCCAGAAATCACACACATGCACACATAGTCCCAAAATACTATAAGGCTTAAGGCTTGATTCAAAACCTATGGAGGTTTCGGTGTGGGACCTGGACTGTGATGACTGACAGATTAGGCTAACAGCGCTGTGACATGCTGAACAGCAGCTGAGCCTCTTGCCTTCTCCCTGGCTCCTCTAGTCAGCAGCACTTGTGGGGTAATTCAGAGAGATGTTTGGCCTCTGTGGAGATGGTACTTTGTGTCATCCTGGAACAGCCTCATCTGGCTGCCATCACTGGTGAAACACAGACCCTGGGGGGAAAAAAGAGCTGCTCAGCTCAGCAGCTGGCTTTAGAAAAAGAAAGACTAAAAATGGCTTGTGTGGGGAGAAAAGCCCTGGAAATTTTCTTAACTAATTATTTGTTTTTATAAGCTTATGGAAAGAGGAGAAGTGATTCAACAATGTAAATAGCAAAATATGTGGAATGGCAAATGAATTTAAGGACTTGACAGTAGGAATTCTACTGAACCGTCGCGACCAATTCTTATTTTTGCTGCAGCAGGTTTACCAGGAATAGTGCAGGCAAAAAATACTCCACAGAGCTCCCAATTTCAATTGGAAATCTGTCGTATTCCAGCAGGGGAGATGGTGTACACGTGTGGTGTGCCCGCACAAACACACAGAGCATGCACACACATGCAGCATGTGCACACACACGGCCTGCACGTGCAGCTGTGCTGCCACGTTCGTTGGCATGCAGATAACAAATTAGCAGACAGCAGTTATATCACTATGCATTTTCATTTCCTCATACACTATCTCAAGCCATGCTACATGTATTACATATGCTTAGGTCATGGAAGGGTTAGGGACATAACTACTGGATCCCAAGGGACAGATGGAGCAAAGCCAGCATAATCTCTGAATCCAGCTCTTTACTGCTACTCTCTGATCATGAAAAGCCCAGTGAACTTGGAACAGACACTTTCATCCAGCAGCTGTTTGCATATCAGAGGCTAAAACCATATATAAAATCTGAGGGGAAGATTTTTCACGCAGGCTCAAAGCAAGTAGGGAACCAGACTCCTTTTTCTGTCATGGCTGCAGTCCTGAAAGACCGACTCAAGTTTTCTGTGTGGGCTGCTAGAGGCTTTGGACTACAGCACCCTTCCAGTGCATGGATTGTCCTTTCCCCCCTTTATTTTCTGTGTTCGGGCAGCTCCCAGCACGAAGGTCCTATCAAAGCAAAGCGCTAGAATTACGTAAATGCTTAGTGCTATTACTATAAAAAGTAGCAAATATCCTCATACTCCTGCCCCTCCTCATGGGAGTTCTGGCCATAAACTTAGGCCATCTGAACTCAAAAGTATAGCCGTGGAATTGCACCCTATGCGTTTGGTCTTTTTGACATAAGAGCTGTATTCTCTCCCACAGGCTGGTGTCTCCCTTTTTTCTCTGTAGGAAACGCAGGGTACTTCTGTTTTACAGATCTCTTTCAGGCATGATTAAATTGGCCTCAAAGGAATGGGATTTAACTGAAAGAAGACCAACTGGTATTTTTTAACCATGCCCAAGAATCCATGCTTCATAAATAACAACTGGTGAGCCCATCACCATGTGCAGCCAGAACTCCACCAGATGAACTTCAAGTAAAAACTGTTATCAAACTGTGTTTAAAGGACAGAAGACATATATTTCAGAAAGAATACCTTTTTCTTTTCCTCTCTCTGCTTCTTTTCTATAAGTTTGGTTTTGTAAATAGCTGTGTGAGTTTTAGTGACAAACCCACATGTATCTGTTATGCTGCCCTATAACACTTGTTTGTCTTTACTATTTTTTCCTCCAAGCTGTTGTGGTTGTTTTTTTGGTTTTTTTTTTTTTGTTTTTTTTTTAATTTAATAGATTTTAAGGACTTACACCTCAGTCCTTAAGCAATTCAGGGTGCAAAACCCAAACAGCAGTTTCTGCATCAGATGCAGATTTTCTGTTTGAGAGAAGGAATTTCTTTTGTAAAGATGCAGTCTTGATTTAAAGACTTCAAATGATCTACCACATCCTGCGGTAGGTTGTTCCGATGATTAATGGCCCATGCTAGAGAAAGTACCGCAGCCTCCAACCATTGGATCTTATTGTGCCTTTTTCTGTTAAACTAAATAGCTATTTGTTATCAGAAATCTCTTCCTTATGTAGATACCTGCAGACTTTGGTCAAGTCACTTTTTAACTCCTTCTTGGATAACCTTAACAGATTAAGGCATTGTTTTCTGACTCTTTTTTCTTTGAGTTGTTTTTTTTTTAAATCTTTTTCTAGTTTCATAATATAGTTCAATAACCAACCCAACATTCCCATGAGCATTTGTACTAATGCTATATGCAGCTATAATAACACCTTCTGAAATCTAGTTAGTGCTGTGTATCTTCTTTTTTTTGCATCCTCCTCTGTATATTGTACTGAAAGTCCGCGTTCCTTTATTCAGCTTCCATTGCCTCGGCTCCAGGTCTGCTCTAACACAGGGCAGTCGTGTAACCCTGGATCGAGCTCCCATGAAAGCAGCTAAGTTGTGAGAAAGAGCTGCATGAGAAAGAGTTGGAAGAAGCCTCATGTGGGGCTTCTGTCCACTGGCTTGGAAGCTGCATTTAAACTCAGGTTTTTGCCCTTGGTCCTTGCCCAAGTTACACTTTAGGTGTGCCTGTGCCAGCCTTGAACTGTGCCAAGCCTTATCTGGCCTTGCTGACCTGACTTCCCAGCTTTACATCAGACCTGCCTTGGCCCTATGGACTTGCCTGAGAGGAGTGGACTTTTGGCTGACCATAGTTACTACTGCTGGACCTGCTCTGCTCTTGTCTGGGTGATGTGTCCCTGCCCCTGCCTCCCTGTCACCCTCAGCTGTGAAATAGGAGTGGAACAAGGGCCAGTGCCTGTGGGGCCTCAACAGAGGATGGTGACTTTCAGTTCCCAGTTACTCAATATCATCTGTTTGTTTGGTTTACTCCATTTGATGTGTATTGCTTTGTTGGAGTTTTTAACTTTATCAATAGAACTTGCTATTTCCTCCAAAAAACTAAGATCACACTTGTCTGACAAGACTTAACTTCCCTGAAAATGTGCCAAGATGAATGTTCTGCTGCCGTCATTTAATTATTTACTGATTGTCTCCAATGTTAAGCTTCCAAGACTGGGATGATGGCTCTTTTCAACTTAATAGGTTGAATGTCTATTAGTCATCACGTTTACCATTTTAAAACATTTGCATGACCTTAGCTTCTTTTACAGTCCTCTCAGACTCTTCCAGCTTTTTAAAAAGTCAGTGTATGTAGATCAGAGTGTTCCCTGGCAAGATGCTTTCATACCCCTGAGTAAAAGTTGGCCAGCACCATTTATTTGCTGCTGGGTAATATTTCTCTGCTGGCTGGTGGGACAAGAAGAGGCTCCACAGCCACTTCAGGATCTATGAGCACTCCCCCACCCAGCAGTGCTGGCAGGAGTAGGAAGTAAATGCTATCATTAGAAAGACTTTAAAAGGAGTTAAAATATTTGCAGAAAGATTAAAAGATCGAATTTTCCATTATTCTGCTCTGCAACGGAGACAGAAGAGTAGCCCTGGCTGTAAGCCCTCCTCGTATTATGTGTATTAAATAGTGCCTGCCTTGAACTTGTCTAATTTATGCTTTGCTTCACCATCCCAGCCCAAGCCTCATCTAGAATTACCATCCAGGCCATACTCCCCAGACCCCTTCTTGGAGAAGCTGGAATCTTCAGCCCAGCTCTGGTCCAAGCGGGAGTCTGTCCACACCAGCTCCTGGCCGCCAGGAGCTGCCTTCCCACCGCTGGGGCAGGCACAAAGCAGCCTCAGTGCTCCTGACACAGCCCCGCGCTCTTTTGAAAAGCACTTCAGTTCCCAGCAACGGGGCAGGAAGTGCCCCAAAGCTGCAGCATTCGGCTCTTGCAGAAACATTTTCACTCATTTTCTAGTGCAAAAGCTGGAGAATGAACCCAACTTTTTTTTTTCTTTTTTTTTTTTTTTCAGAAAAGAAAGCACAGTAAAACTAGCCCCAGAATGAACAATTACTGGTGAAAGAGCATTTGTTTTAGGAGGTAAAAGACATGGGTAAGTGGTCAAAATAATCCAGATGACTCTAAAAAAGAATAAGTGTGAGAAATAGTTGAATTCACCGATAATCATGCATGGGTAAAATATGTTAAGTTTTTTCCTTTTACTTTCTTTTACTTGGAAAACTTTCTGAGTGGAAGTTAATATTGAGAAATTTCATAGTTAAGTTAGACAAAAGCTACCTGCCATTATTTAAGTACACTATTGCAAGCTAAATGTATCCTTTCCAATCTAACCAAATTTCACATCTCTGTAATCCTTCCTGAGCTTCACTCGTCATTTTCCCAAAGTGGAACTTACTATATGCATTAGTTTATTGGACTATGCCAGTGAGAAAAGCAAAGGCAAGGAGAAACAAAAGAATGTTCCTAATAACTCGTTCCTTAGAACAAGATCCTCCCAGCCTGCTGTAGTAAAGACGCTCATATGGTAGGGGTTTGTGCTTCTTCTCGGATACAGCACTTGCAGTGTCTGGGTTAGATCAGGGCCTCATTGAAGTCAATGGGAGTTTTGTGCTAAAATGTATCTTGCATGCTGTCACTTGGGCAAATGTCCACCTCGGGCTACAGCAGAAGCAAAATCACCACATTTGTTTTCACTTCTGACCTGCTGAAAGTAGGATTATATTACTTGTATATTTCATTCTGATTTTTTTCCCCCTGATTTAAACAAAGATACCACTGTGGTATAATCTGATGCCAAGTACTGTGTGAGAGGCTGGAGAAGTCAATTACAACTGGGATTGCAGACTTCGTTTACTGTTGCCTTGCTTTTAATTCAATGTTTTTCTTCATAGGCAATCAACATGTAATTTCCTTTCTTCAGCTCGTACTTTCGTGTCTCACAACATGAGCAGTGGCGCTGCTCACTTTGAATCCCCTGATTCTTCTCACGTTGTGCCACTTCCTTCATATTATTTAACTCCATCTTTCTCCTGCATAGATATATTACAGGGGAGAAATGAACGTAACTTGTAAGAAGTTGTCAAATGAGTGTAGCAAGACTGAGCCATGCTGAGACAGTAAACACTGACTGACCCAATTTTTCACTATGCAAGATGTATTTATTAGTATTTTGCTCAGGTAACCCAAGGGCCCAGAAACACTCTTCCAGTGACTGGCTAAATCTGATTTTTGTTTGTGACCAGCATGAATGCTGACCTTTGCCTTCTTGACTGATCTTTGCATCTCCTAGAAAGTTCATTGGAAGGTCACGGAGCGGCACGGACTTCCTTCGTGTGCCTGTGTGCCTGCGTGTGCCTGCGTGTGCGTGGGGACACCTTCCTGCCACTGAGCCCGTGGAAGGGCTGCCCTTGCCCACTGACAGCTTTGGTTTTATGTTTGTGGAGATCTGGACCCTCTTATACCAACAGCAACAAGGTCAAACCAGGCAAAATGGCACATAATTTTTTATTTACCTTTGTTTGCCTTACTTTTCACGGGCAATTGTTCCCTGTTTAGCTTTAGAGTTTTGTCTCAGTTCTGACACACCCTTAGCTCAAGGAAATGGTGTTACACAGCATACCTGCCTTTATAAAATGAAAGGACTAAAATGTGACTAGAAACAACTACAGAAGAAACCGCTAACACGGCTTTTTCTTAAATACACGTCTTAAAGAGAATGAGTTCTTCCCTTAGATTGCTTTGGCATAGGTGCATGAGAGAAATAAAAATGATTTCTTGTATATTCTTTAGCTGATTCCTTTCACAGATAAGTTCAGCGCTGCTTGTCACTGCAAAAGAGGGCTATGAATCTCACGAAAGCTGCTCTGCTGACACCATCAGCTGTACAGCACCCGCTTCCAAACTAGATCTCGGAAAGCAGCACCGTTAGAGGGTTTTAAATCTCTGCTCAGAAACTGTGTCTATTTACAAACAGCAAGAATAGCTCTGAAATTGTGAAAAATGCACTCGAGTCATGTTTAGAATGATTGTGTGTGTGGGATATAACAATACTTTTCAAGACTGTAACCACTGCGTATATTCATATCTCGTGCTATTTATCTTGCAGATATACAGCGCTGGAAGTTGCTGGCTGCAAGCTGGTAAGCTTGTAGCAGCGAGAAGGAAAGATCTCTCCGTTTGTCACTGGCCGTATATCACCGCAGCTGTGCCCTTTGATTACACAGAGGGTTCCTCCAGCCATTAATAATAGGAAACACTTTTTGTCTGGTGAATGCATCTCGACGCCGTCCTCTAACACCTAGGCTTTGCAGTGAGGTGTAAGAGGTAAATTAAGGATGGAGCTTGTTCATGTTACATTTACACTAGATGTGTAAACAAGGATAACCTTTGTTTTCCTCAGAAAAGAAAATATGCCATTCTTTCTCCTACCACCATGGGGCTGTTTTTTTTACAGAGACGATATAGCACTGCCAATTACAACTTGCTGAGGAAGTGACACTAATGAATCACAGTAATGCTGCCACAGCATCATGGAAAGTACTGTGACGCCAGCCTTCCAGATTAATCGCATCACATATAATAGCTGAGCCACATCTGCTAGCCAGGTGTATCAGTGTAAAAGATTTTCCCAGAAAAGCAGAGCTTAGAGGAAATCAATACGTAGGCTGAATGAAGCCCTAGGTATGAATACTGCATTGCCAAAATTAGATAGCTATCTGGAATTGTCACAAATAATTGATGCTAAGATTGGAAAATTCTAAACTGGTGTAAATCGTTTAGCGCCAGAGAGCACTACAAAAGGCATTTCATGCTTGATCTGCAAAATGAATCAAAATTAATGCTAAGCTCACGCGGCATGCTGTTGCTCTTACCTCTTGCAGCACAGTGTATCTGAGCTGCTCCAGAGAGGTGTTTGCAGTCAGCCATGTGTGGAATCTCTCTGGGTCTGGCCTACATTGATCATCTCCCACAGCATCTTTGATACAATAGGAAAAAGCTAAAGACCATTCATCTTAACACCGCTTTTAGTCTTGTGTCAAAACCTTGCTTTAACTCATCCCAATTTTTTTTTTGAAAGAGGACTTGAAAGTAGCAAAAAAACCCAATAAAAAAGCATGAGCCTCTTAGAAACAAAACCTAATCTTACTAGCCATTATTTCACATCCTCTGCTCTTCAATTGCTAGAAGAAGCCATCATCATTCAGGCCACAACTAAATTTGCACTGGAGGAAAGGATTCTGCAAAACGCAGTGTTTTTGGAGGTATTCCAAATATCACACAGAAAGGTATCATTTCTGCTTCTGCATTTATCCCCAGATGGTGCCCTCTATTTATATTTTGATAGAACCCACAGTTCCTTCATTGATGGTCCTGTGACTACGATATGTTCCTCTTAAATCTGTGCTGACAACTTATTTAGGTCATGGAGTCAGAGTTTAATTTCCTCAAGTTAGATTTATTCCCTCAAGCTGTAAAGAAATAAGAAAGCGCATGCTTGTTGCTGAGTCAAACACGGAGCTGAAAATCTCCAAGGTGGAGGCTTCAGCCAGCATGCTGTTCCTCTTTTTTCAGCCTCAGTTACTCAATTCATGATTGGAGAATTTGGAAGCTGAAGCGATTGCAGGATGCTCCCTGGACTCAGCAGCGGGCACAGACGGGCACTGTTGCCCACCTCGCTCCATGGATGTCTTGCTTTATGTCTGTAGGCAGTGAGGTAGTGCATCACTCTAGAAACAGCAGTAAATCCCTGGCAGGAGAGCCCATCCTGAGTTACATGAATAGCATAATATGTATGAAATAATAAAGTATTTCATTTTTATATAGTGCTGTTCTTCCACAGACGTGTAACTTGGCTGAAAAATACCATATATCTGTATGAATACCCAAGTAAGAATTAATTAGATGTGATTGGCTAAATTTCACCAAAAGCAGATATCAGTCAGAAATCCAGAAAACTATACAAAGCTTACTTTTTGCTATTTTTATAAGGTACCTGCCCCAAATCCAGTTATTATATTGGTCACTGAATTTAAATGATGAATTTCCCTGCTTTTAAACCAAAGCGGAAAAGATCACTGAATTTCTTATCAGGAGATAGTGATAGACTTTTCAAAAATGCACAGCGTCTTGAAAGTTTGGTTTCATATCACCATTTATATTCCTGAGAAATAGACATGTCTCACATTCTGTAGCAGTGTTTTGTGACATTTGGATTTACAATGCTCAAGTTTAAGTCTCTAGCCCTTTGCAGTCTGTCAAAAACAGCTTCTCTGTCCATTTATTTTTGTCTTCTGCGCTCAGTCTGAATATCTTTTGTAAATTTATACTTGACAACCCTCGTATTTCAGCAGCTGGCTTTGTTTCACAATCTACCTTGCTTGCTCTGTTGCATTAGCTGAAACAACAAATTTAATCCATGATGTCAATAGTAAATTATAGTGGAGATGTAATATATGCCTGACATCACTAAGGTCAAGGCCATAGTGAAAATATTGCAAATAATAGGTCCAAAGGGTCTCCTCATCGTGGTAGTTGCTTGCTGCACATTTAATGTTACGAGAAACAGATTAGTGCTGCACACTGCATTATGTTGGGCTTTTAGTTACAGCCAGCATAAAACTCCAGCTAATATAAGAGTGCTCCCTCAACATGAAAAGAGGTTCCAGAGAAGTTTGCTATGTCATTATATTTCATATTTTCTAACTGATAAATAATTAAAACAAGAATTACTTTACTGAAAAGATTCATTTAGAGTGCACATTTTCCATTACTCTAACTGTTTGGAGGGGTTGGGGGAAACATTTATTGCATACCTTACCTAAACTACCTTGCCATTAAAGTATCTAAATTACCTCAGTGAATTCTGAGCACAGAAGTGGTTGATGAATTGCTTTTTGCATAAATGCACTTTCCCTTTGCTAGAACCTAATTTTGTGTATAAACACACACACACACACACACAAGGAGAATAAAGCAACTACTGAACTCCCTCAAGAAGAAAAATTGAAGCCTGGAATTTTCTCTCTCTGTGTAATGAAGTTTTTCTAAACGTTGCTTGTATTATAAGCATCCTTGGACTCTCTGAGGACAAGCCAAAAATGGGCTCTTCTACAATGGCAAAAGAGCAGTTAATGAATCACTTTCTCTTGTGTGAAAGTGCTCATTCCTGTTAATTTGTCCATTTTTACAGCCAGAGCTTTTTTAATATCAAAATTCACTTTCAGTTTAAAAGTCCATTTAGTGCCAAAGGGGAAAAAAAAATGTGCCAAGTGAACCATAAATAAATTCAATGTATGGCAGAATCCGGACATTTCCATTCCATCAAGCTCTAGTATTTGTTTTATCTGGCATAAAGAGCATCAACAACCCAAGAACTTTCAATCTGCAATTCATCCCTTTAACTTGGCTTTAAAGTATTTTCATTCCTTAACGAGAAAGGATGGGCCAAATTTACGAAGCTGCAGAATATATCAGAGCACAGTGACTGCACTTGGCTTTCCACATGCCCTGTCTGGATGTATGTAATTAAATAGGTTTGCTTCTCAGAAGAGTGGGTTACATTTTGTTCCTGGTGTTCTTACAAGGAGGAAGGCTTGTGTGGGTGGTACCTTTTGGCCTCCATTTCAGCTTAGTTTTAAGAATATGAGTAACCCCAAGGGGTGCAGGAACAAGTAGGGGAAAAACCTTGAATCAAGGTCTTTGTGAGGTATAAGCATTAACCACCTTTGCAGGAGCTTTGATCATCATGTGCCTTTGACTGTCTTCTTTACTCTTTCATTCTAATCCATGCCAGACTAGAGTGACCAAAAGTAATTGTCATTTATCGCGTCACTATGTTCAGTGCTCTACATGCAATGAGTTGATGGGTTTGGTTCAGTTCCTGTGGGCCACGATTCAACACCACTTTTTGCCCATTGTAATATATTTTATTGATGCCTCTGTCAAAGCAGTAAAGAAATGGGGTGACAGACTACATGCTAATCCCTTCCTGAGGGTGTCTGGCAAGCTTGAGTGAGGCAGGATGACAGAAGGGAATTACTGAATCTTGGGCTTTTGACCTCCGGGCTGGTCCTTTTGGAAGGGCAGTTTTCATTATTGATAATCTGGTGGTCAACTGCTTTAAGGATGTAAATATTAATGAGAACCCCAAACACTGAAGTTCCTGTGATAGTCTCTTACATGCAAACAAAAAAGTAGAAAAGGGAATCAGTGGCCTTTGGGACCAATCAGCAGTCTCAGTATGGGCTGCTTTGATGACTATTTAATCTCGCCCATAAAAGAAGTTTAAATAATGCTGTTACATGCTTATGGTCTTAGCACTTGCTTTGGTGCATGATGTATAGCCAGTGTCTGCTCCAAGAATCAACAAATGTGCATTATTCCATTAGCAGTTTTCTGTTTTCTACAAAGCTTTACAATTTATTAGAGTTATTTATGTTAATGTATTAATGCCTTATTTTACATATTTATAATATCTTCTTTCCTCTGCCCTGAAAAGCAATGAAAAGTTTAGGTATTGCAGATCAGTTCAGTTTACATAACATTTACAAATGTTCTTTATAAAAACAGTGTCACAGAGAGTCCTTTCTATGCTTGGAACTGCTGTTTTAACTTATGTGAAACTCTTACTGACATCAAAACAAGATTGAGGATTTTCTAATCCTCTGCTCCTTCTTTCCTGCTGTTTTTCGTAAAGGGGTGGAGGGGAGGGAAACTCCAGCTGTATGATCAGAGATGATACTTTTTTTTTTTCTCCCCTGGTAAAATTTAGGAGAAGTGTGGGAAGAGGCAGAACATCAACAAAAGATTGAAGATGTGGATAAGAAAGTAGTAAGATGTGGATAAGAAAGTACTCGTATGGAGCAGTGCGGTGGAGTCCCAGAAGGTTTCTAAATACATACTTATCCAACAAAAATGCAGCTGGTATCACTGTCTATCCAGCAACTTACTCCTGTGCTTGCATTATGCAGCAGGGGATACAACTTAGACACAAACAGTTACTTCTGACCGACTGTCTTTCCTTGATTTCCATGGCACATGGTCTTTATGGCACTTATAAATTCTGAACATAGTCAGCATCATGGCTGCATAGCAGACTTCCTAAATACGTCTCCACTTTTAAGGTGTCTCTGTGGCACCCAGCACCTTAGCTCTGCTCGTACAGGTAATTTAACACAATTATGTCACTCTGGGCTAAATGCAAGCAAAGGCACTGTGTTAGTGTGATGCTTTTACTTTCGGGTGCTGACTGTATTGGGTCAATGCTGGAGCATGGGTAGTTCCATCTCTGTCCAGCATTGCAACTTAAAAGTTTGCGTGGGGTGATAGAGTTTTGTATTTCAGGATGCAAATTGTTTGTTGGCTCCCCATGTCTAACTTAAATTTATATTTTTGGCAATGCTTATGGTCTCTAACCATGGTTTTGGGTAGATTCTACTCATTCAACTCAGTGACCTACTCTACTACATCACCTCAGCAAAGGCTGAAGTTCATTAACATCTGCCTAGGTGGCCTGTGTGAAGTAAGTTGTCAGCGTTGAGGCTATTTCCAGATATTTTATTGATGAATTTTCAGACATTTGTAGTTGCATACCTGCTCTTGCAAGTGGACATGTCCCTGAACACAGTGATAGTGAAAGAATATTTTAGTTAAAATGTTGATACACTGTTTCGGACATGAATCTGCTTTATCCGTTTAAGAGTTTCAAATGGCTTCTGATTAGCTGCAGACCACATCTGACTTCCCCTTTTCTGCCCCCACAATATGACTCAGCCTAAGCCACATCAGTTCCTAAATTCTTGTGTAAAGCAATGAAAGATGCAATGCATATGATAAGCCCTTATTAACTGAAAACTGCATCAACACTGACAACTCACTTAGCACAGGCCACCTGGCAGACATGAGACTCTAACAAGTTTCAGCCTCTGTTGAGGTGGCATCGATTCACCTCAGTGAGAGAGTGAGAGAGCTATTTCCAATACCCCAAGGACTTCCAGTTTCAGAAAGGACCTATGGACCCACATTCAACGGCTTCCAACAAATCTTCATTTATTTGTCTTTTCCACAGATTTCCCTATTACTCTTGCCATTTCCGAAAGCATTTCTTAGTCCTTCTCATTCCAAGGACACTTTCAGGGCTCTGGGTTATTTAGGTTTCAATTGACCATTAGTATTATTTATTTAAAAGTATTTTTTCTCTAAATAAAAAAAAAAATTAAGAGGACTAGAGCTTGTAAATAACCCCTAAGCTTCAGTTAACATCAGCTTGCCAGTTTGCCTTTTTATTTTTTCTGAATGGTCAGAGAGAGAGAAGTTTCACCTGAAAACCAACAGTTTAAAATGACCTGTTTTATAATACCTAATGATGAAAAAACTACCATTATCTTATAACACTCATAATGTTCATGGTTCTCCTTTGAATATCAGAAGCTTCTTAAAAGTCCTGATGGGATATCATGCCTGGTCAAGATCTGTTGATGGGATGAAAGGGTTTCATTGGTCAGATAAAATCTGATCGACAAAGGTAAGGTAACAGTGCAGAGCAAAATGCTCACCTTTACAGAAGGAAAAGAATGTTTACATTGCTGCAATAATGCCGCTTCTACCATTTTAACTAAACAGAAACCTCTGTAGTGATTTCAGATCTCATTTATAATGTCATAGTCAGGATTAATTTGATCATCCTCTTAGAACAAAATGCTTGCTTTCATAAACTGGCTTAACAATCATGCTAACAGCCCCCAAACAAAAGTAGTGGCTGGGTGTGTAATTAATTTTCAGAAAAATTACTAGAAAATGAAATTTTCTAAGCTGTGACTGTTGGTGGTAAAAAACAAATTAACAATATTAATCAGAAGCTAGGCACAATTTTGGTCCAATGAACTTGTGGTTTTCTTCTATTAGAGTCCCTCTGCAAGCAAGCTCTCCCCATTAGGAATACTTTTCACAGAAATACTTTATGTGAAGAAGCCTTTCCTGGTGAGAAATGTCCACCATGTAGGGAGGTGATATGACAGCCCTTGAGTTCTTCACATCCTTCCTGACAGAAAAGGAGTGTCCAGACCTAAGTTCAGGTGAGACGGATTATCTAAAATGAGTAGATGAAAACACAATTTAACCCAGGAGGACAGATCTTTCTGAGAGTTCAGCTCCATCCTCCTCCTCTTCCCTTCCTGGTGCACCCATCCCACCACTGTCCCTCCTGCCGTAGCACCTTGCTCCTTCCTTAGCAGCACCAGCTCCAGTGGGAGCTTTCCCTGCCTGATAAGGGGTCTCTCTCGCAACCGCTTGTCCCTCTCCCAAGTAATGAGGGCCATGGACCTGAATTCCTCCATCTTGCCACTGCACTGGCCAGTGGACTCACTCCAAAGGTACGTTGCAGCAAGAGCAGGCGCAGGATCAGAGGATGGATTTTTGACTGGGAAAGAAGTATGAATGAGGATAATGCTTTTCGGAAGAGCTAATATCAGGACCCAGAATGTCAATGGCTCCTCTATTCAGAACCAAGCCAACGCCCACACTTCTGGTTTCTGTCCCAAAGCTATAATATACACAACTGCCCCAATCACACACACTGCAATCTTGCTCCTAGAACCTGAATCTCCCCAAATGGCAACCTTCCTGAATTAAAATATAAATATGCCCTTCTATAAAAGAGAAGGAAAAGGAGAGTTCTGTTTTCTGCAGAAAACCCAGCTGATTTGAAAACAAATATAAGGGAAATATATAGCAACCAAGAGTAAAAGTTGTTTCTCTTCAAACCTGTAAAACTCCAAAAAACAAATAGTCTTAAAATGTGCTCTCTGTCTCTGGTCTTCCAGCAGCAAGCTCACTCGAGTTCATAACACTGGCAGAAATAAATTACAAGTCAGTTCATAGGAAAAAAAAAGTTGGAGCAATTTTTGTCTTGTTTGCAGAATTGCATGTTTTGCCAGGGCTTGAAAAACACTGCTTTGGATTTCTCATATAGGAGGCAACTTATTTGGGGAAATTAAGGAACAAATTAAAGTGCTGTTTATGGCCACTGAAATACTCTGAAAGCATATATTAATTATGTACATGTTATTCTTATAGATGTAAACATGTGCTTCTGTCACAAATTATTATTTGCATTGAAGCAGCCCCTTAGGCCATATCTGAAAGAGGAGATCCATGAGTATGCCTGGAATGTGCACCCAGTGGTGGGACTGCCTGCTCCAGTGGTCTCCAAGGCTCCTGCAGGTAAGACCCAGATGTGCTCAGGTTTTCTTCTCCCAGCTTCTCCTTTATCTTCATCTTCCCATGGGAGGGAAACTGAAGGGCACAGCTCTGACAGGAGCCCTGAGTACTCTAAAGCTGCCTCCTCAGGGTTCCCGGGTGCCAGCTCCTGGCATGTGCTATCAGCTGCTCCAGCTCTGACAGAAGCAATCATGACCTGGACCACCTTGTACTGGGAAACACAGAAACCCACAGCAGTTTTCACAGTCCCTGAATCAGTGCTTTACAGACCTGTGTACTAGATGCTTCACAGTTGAAGACTAGATATCTGTCCTCAAGAGAGTATAAAAGTCTTCAACAGAAGAGGTAAATACAATGAACTTGAGAAAAAAGTCTGTTCCTTTTGTGAGTTTAAAATTACCTTGATACTTGGGAAAGTAGCAAAGCCAGGTAAAGAGGCTCAGACACTTTACTGTGGCAACCTTGTTTAAGTAAGAGATAGTTAACATGTTTTATTCTGACAAAAAGTAGTTAAAATACTATTTTGTACAATTATTTGTCTAGGCAAAGTGAAGTTTAAATTGTAAAATGTGTAACCAAATGCTGAAAGGTTTGATCTTGCTCAGGAATAAATGGGTAGGTTTTTTCCGATGGCTGGGAACTCTCTGATTAGATAATTTGTTCATGCTTATTTGTCAAAATGAGACATTTTCAAGGGAAAGTTTCAATGACTCCTTTGTCAGGAAAGGTTTCCTAGCTTCGTTTTGTGGTTAAAAATGGATAAAAGAGAATAGGCAGACTCAGCCCAGCCTAGCAGAAGGGTCACAGACAGGGAAGACCTGCCTGGAAGTGTCTGTTGTTCCCAATGCACTCAAACAGTTCCCAGCATGACCTGCAGAACCCACGATCACATCTATGATCTGTTTATCCATTTCTTTGTTCCCTTTGCTTTTTTTGCTATGGTTTGTCTTTCTCTTTTTTACTCACATTTTATAAAGGCTTTTTTTTTTTTTTAAGTGACTTGGTCTTATCCTAGCATACAGCAGCAAAATGTTACAAATTTTGAAAAGTCTTATGGGCCCAGAACAAGGTTTCTTGCCCAGCTCCAGGTCATTCCCCTCACCTGTGAAAGCAAGGAACTTGTGTGTGCTTAGTGCTGGGGCATCAGGTCAGCTCCTGTATATTCAAACCCGTATTTTGTGAATTGTCTCTAGCACAGCTCCCAAACGCAAGGCAACCCCCCACCCTATTTAAAGTTGCAACATATTCTTGTGGAGGCTAGAAACAGGTCTTTGCCCTCCCTTCCCTGCCCTGGGCATAGGTATTTAGAGCTGCTTAAGATTCAATTGCAGAAGACTACAAAAATTCAAGACCCTACTTATAACATGTACAAGATTGTCGGAAAAAAAGTCCCAGACCCTGTAAAGAGATCTTACATTTTGTTCATCTTGGCATTTGCGTCTGCTCTGCTGGCAGAGAGCTCTAATTGTCAGGGACACAATAGGCTGTGCTCTTATCTGTGATTAATAGACATGATCTTTCCAGAATGATAAATGCAGGTAGGTAAAGTCTCTGTGACTGTATCTGTGCTGCATCATAGATTATCAAAAACCCTACAATGTGGACATGATAATAAGCATCCATAGTATCTGAAAGTGCTGGCTAAGAGTTCCTAATGTCTAGAATTTGATTTTTATGATTTTAATGAGGCTTTGTGTGGGAACGTCCTCTATAACATTGAAATTCAGCATTCAGTTTCTCAGCTGTAGCTCAGCTCTCTGTTCTGGGGATTTCCTCCACATTCCTCTTTGAGATTCACGTTAAGCAGAAAGAGGGGTCAGTGCCCTGAGCACCGGGACAGCCTGGAGCTGCAGGAGAAGTGTGCACCATCCCCAGTGTGGGTCTTCTTGGGGGTGAAGGGGCACGAATTGACATTCCTCACAGCAACTAGCAACTGTCTCTTTTTCCCCCCTTGCACGATGGCACCAAACCCCTCAGTACGTTGTCAGCGCACCGCCAGCTATGATTGTCATTGGCGAGGCAAGGGCTGTGGCAGAGCCCTGCCCGTTCCTTGGTCCAGCTTGGGGTGAGAAGAAAGCTCCATCCTACGGCATCCCCTTGTCTTCCTTGTGCATCCTGGGACTGCATTCCCCAGACATCCTCCTGCAGGGTTTGTCGAGGTTGAAAAAGGGGAGACCCCAACATAGAGTTGTCCAAAACTTCTTCTGAATGGTTAATTTTGGGCTTATCTCAGCAGGAAGACAGGGTGCCATGCAAGACTTCCCTCCTGACTTGTTCTCTTTCCCAGGATAGAGCTTAATATTTATCATCAAAATGATAAAATACCCTAAGTAGGAAAACTACGTGCTAGATTTGGGTCATTCATTGCAAAAGAGTTTTGTTGTTCTAGACCAGCCCTGCCTGGCCTGTGACACAGTACAAAGTTTGGATCTGAGTGCCAGAAAGCTTGAAGGTGCTCAACCTAATGATTTTATTTAAGTCACATTGCTACTACAGCGCCTTTATTCACAGCCTGCTTTGGAAATCTTGTTTCTTGTTAAAATCAAGAAGCTTTAGATGAGCCCAGGGGTGAGTGGGGATGGGGTCACAGGGAGTGGGGACAAGGGAGCTTCGTTTCATGGGTGGTCACACAGATCCACACCAGGCACTCAATTGGAAGGTCAGTAAAACTCTAAAATGTTTTATGTTTCTCACTCCTCTTTACTCCTTTGTGTACTTTTTAGTGACTTCAGAGGAAAATATTCCCTCCTTTGTGGGCAACACTATGTATTTTTAAAGGTGATGTGGCAATTGCATTATGTAGATCAACAAAAGGAAATCAGACAGGCGAAAATGTCTTAAGGCAAGGAACGATAGCACTGAGAGTCCTTGCTTCTCTTTAAAGCCACAGCCAGTAGAGAGTTTGCATTTGAAAGGCTTTTCAACAAGATATAGGTGTCACAAACTGACTCTTTTGGGAAACTCACACAGGTACAGCCCCTCAAGGGAAGCATTTGGAACAGTTTTTTCTTTTTTTTTTCTGATAGCAAAGTTTCAGAAGGCTGAGGTCCTCTGAAAGTTGATGCAGCAATGAACTACCAACATTAATATATCTCATGCCATCCAGTCACAAGGGGAAGAATGGTGGTTGCAAATGACAACGAGCATGATTAAAACCATCCATTAAAGAGATTAAGAATCTGCAAATGCTGTGGTACATAAGATGCAGAGCACCACACTACTACCCAGATGGAAACATCTGTAGTAGAGATGTGACATTCAGAAATGTGCAACAGGTTTTTCAGACACTCTTGCAGCCTGAGATGCAGGCCACACACTGTGAGCAGATGGCTCCATGGTGGTTCATCATACACAGAAACATTGATCTCTTGTCATGCCATGGTGTAGATTTTTGTTGATGGCAGGTTAATGGCATTTGGCAGTAACCGTTGTGGAGCCTTTTTTCCTTTTTTTGGTGACATGGGTTATTTTTCCACAGAGGCACACTGGTGCTGAAACGTCCCCTCTGGTATTTCCTCAGACCACCATGGTAGGTTTGGGGAGTCTATGAGGAGGGGAAAGGAGCAACTCAGCTCTTCTTTACTTGCATGGGAGGCAACGATAAAGCAGGAGGTTTTCGCTCACATACAGCTGTCTGAGACAAGCTTTGTGATGAGCAGATTTTTGGTACTCAGATCCTGAGAAGTGCCATTTTCAGTGTATACATATTCTGTACCAGGAAGCATAAGAATTAAACATGGTGGAGAAACTTGTATAAAATTGACGTGATGGTTATATCTGCTTTTTTTACCTCATGTTAGTGGTAAACTTCCAGCCAGAGCAGTAATGGCCAGAAAAGCTTTGCAGTGAAGGCTGGTCAGACTCTTATATCTCTTTCTTTTAGAAAATTCCACCTCTAAAACTACTGATGGTTTTGCTTGCCTCTGCAGTAGACAAAAGCAAACTACCCAGGGCTGTACTATCTGAAAGTTCCAGCAGAGTTAGCATGAACCTGTCCATGTTGCAGGCAGACTTGCAGGCATCGATACACTCAGAAGTGCAGCAAACCTCTGCTCTGGTGTCCCTGACAAGTGACACCCTTCTGGGGAGAGCTGACATTTATGTTCTGTGTCCTTGAAGCTTTATCCACTTAACCCAGCAAAGCCTCTCTCTTCCACAGGGGCAAGTCTGTTTTTCCTGGCAGACCCAAATCAGGAATTTGGAAGAACAAGGAGCAAAAAAGGTCTGACAAGGGTTCTCTCTCAGAAAAATGTTTGAGTCCATGACTGGCTATGTCTACTTCCTAACTCATATCTCTTAAGACCTTTTATTACATCAGGATTTATAATCTGTTTAATCACTAGGTTGCCTCCAAAATTAATTAGTTGATAGAGATATCCACTCCCATTTCGGTATATCAACAACTCTTAATCTTGTAATGCATACCAAGAAAATATGGGGAAGCCCATCTCTTAAATATTGATGATAATGACCAAGGTGATAATATTTAAACACATTTATTAAGCATGTTTATTCCAATAAAGCACACAAGCCCTAGAATCTTTGGGTACGGAGATAAGATATATGAACAGTTTTATTAACATGAATGAAGAGTCTTCTATTTTTAAATAAAAAAGATATAAAGAGTGAGAAGATGAAATATCAACAAATTGAGAATTTGGTGGGTAGAAGTACTGTCAAAGAATCAACAAGAGGAAGGAATCAAAAATATGAAAGAAATTCTGGGACGGATGCAGAAAAACACCCACTCTGAAGCCATGTGGGCATTATTGGATGACATATTAATGGAAAACCAAAATAATTACATTTTTATCAGCTTGAGGAGATTTTAATAGATTAGACAACTGTAGAAGACATTTTAGGAGATGCTTTAGACTAGTTACCTGATTAAACAAAGTTAAGCATGCGTTTAAGGGACTTGCTACCTTGGGATCTTAATTATTATGGACAATTTCCGTGTGTGCGTTTGCTTTAACATTGTCTCCTGCTGGAGAACAGCTGGCTGCAAATGGGCTGGCAAGGTAAACAGAAACAGGCCTGCAATGCTCAGCAACTCAGACAAGTCTCATCACCAGCACAAATCTGTTGCCAACCTGACGAGCATAAAATATCTTGGAAGGATCCACATTTCATAGCTGTTGTGCCTCATGGACTGTGTCATAGTCCATCAACAAGATATTCATGGCATGGTGATACAGCCATTGTTGCATGTCAAATATTGAGGAAAGAACATGGATCCTTACCAAATACTTTTTGTTCTGAAATATGTAGGTTAATTTGGTGTTTGTGAGTAAACCAATGCTCTGTTCGTCTACAGTGTAATGTTGGCAAAACTGTCTGGTGCTGTGTTAGTAAACCTTGACAGCTTATTATTTTTGAGTTAATTGCTATTTATTCAACTCCAAGAGTGATCCAGGTGATTCACAGGCTTATATAGAAAGAAAAAACTTGCCCTGAGTAACCTAAATAAAAGAGTTGGAAAAAAGAAAGGGGAGGTAGTAGTGGATACAAGACAGTAGAGCTGAGTTATGAACTAAGGGCTCAGTGTATTGGGCTTTCAGTACAATCAGTCAAAAAGCCAGGGATGTTGGTCATTCTGTTGCCAGAAGCTGATGTTCTTGTGCCAGGAAAAGAGAAGAACCTCATCCCATTGACCTCGGCCCATTGATCCAGCCTGTCCACATGCCTCTGTAGAACCATCCTACCCTCAAGAACATCAACACTCCCACCCAACTCGGTGTCATCTGCAAACTTGCTGAGGATGCTCTCAATCCCCTCATCCAGATCACTGATAAAGATATTAAAGAGAACAGGCCCCAATACCGAGCCCTAGGGGACACCACTCGTAACTGGCCACCAACTGGATTTAACTCCATTCACCACCACTCTCTGGGCCTGGCCCTCCAACCAGTTTTTTACCCAGCAAAGAGTACTCCTGTCCAAGCCATGGGCAGCCGGTTTCTCCAGGAGAATGCTGTAGGAAACGGTATGAAAGGCCTTACTAAAGTCCAGGCAAAAAAGATCCACAGCCTTTCCCTCATCCACCAAGTGGGTCACTTTGTCATAGAAGGAGATGAGGTTTGTCAAGCAGGACCTACCTCTCATGAACGCATGCTGGCTGGGCCTGATCACCTGGGTGTCCTTCATGCGCTGCATAATGACACTCAGGATGATCTGTTCCATGACCTCCCCAGGCACCAAGGTCAGACTGACAGGCCTGTAGTTCCCCAGATCATCCTTCTGGCCCTTCTTGTGGATGGGCATTATGTTTGCTAAACACCAGTCTGGTGGGACCTCCCCAGACAGCAAGTACCCCACATTTCCCTTACCTGCCTACTCATGAACTGATTGAAGCGTGCATTAAAGCACACAAATAAGGAGCTTCTCCCCATGTCCTCACTGATAATGAGCTAAGTAGAAGTGACGGAAGCCTGTTATAAATGACCTAGAACAGGTACTCAGCAGATAAAAATGCAATAAAATTAAAAGTTAAAATATCAGCCTTCGAGGACTGGCCCAGCTTATCAACGGCATGTGCTGCCTGATGGTCTTGTCCGTGCTCCCTCCATGGAGGTCGTACCTGGGAAGCATTGCCCTTGTAGTTTCCCTTTTCACAGGCAGCAGGAAACCTCCATCTACATGATTCTGGCCTCAATAGTCATAAACTTGCAACGTACTGGCCTCTTTTGCTGGCAGGGCTGAAGTATGAAGTGGAAACATTTGAAATTATGTTCAAAGAGCAGAAACAGTGTTTAGGACCACCAGCGTTCACAGCAACTATATAGCAGCAATGACACAAGTATAATTACATTTTTTACTCTCGTGTTCCACAGAGATTTAATACTTCCCAGCATGTTGTCCTACCAATCAATAAATAACCAACATTTTCCTTATTTCATTAGTTTTCAGATTCATTCATTTGTTCCAGGTTCCCTATATTTTTTACTAACATGTGCCAAATAAAAAGTTCAATATTAATCACTAACATTTTTGGAAGTTATCAGACTCAAGTGCAACGGATTAAAATGAAGAAACTTTGAGTTTCAGTGATGATTGCCGTGGTTTGTCATTTTTTGGTCTGGCTTCACCTAGCACGGTGGAGTGAATGAATGTTTACAAAGCATTCTTGAAATCACAGGGACAAAAAGCATCCTGAAAATATTAGTTTACAGGGGTTTTTTGAGCAGTGTTTGACACTGCAGCAATCCTAGTGTGATCATGCACTCGCAGACCTCTTGGTGACCGGAGGAGTGCTGTGTAACTACCAATTATGTTGCTACAGCTCCTGAATGGCACCATTTTGTTGTTAGAATGAACAAAGGATGCCTACAAGGGAGTGAAATGTAAGGTGCTGAGAGAGGAAAGTTTTCTGTGGTGTGCTGGGGGAATGTGGGCAGCATGGCTAACATGACAGGTCATGATGAATGATGTTACACGAAGAGAGGCTGGGCCAGATGTGTGCATGCAGCGAATGTCTGTCCTCGTTGAGCTGGGCAACTTAATGGGAATGAGCAAAGAAAAGCTCCTTTCTATGATAAGACTTCATCCCACTCTCTTTGTTAGGACCTTTCCTTTTAAAATGTTACTCTTGCAGCAAGGATGGCCAGGGGCTACACTGCATTAACCCATTTTGACACCAGGGTAACACAGTGGAACAGCTTCAGCAGCAGCGGGAGTGACATAGGCTCCCTCCAAATCAAACGCTCAGAAAACAAGTTTGCTATTGATGAAATAATCACCACCTCAATTCTTGACAATTAGCACAAGCAAATTTGACTCTAGCTATACACTACAAACTCACTAAAATCAATATTAGGTATTCAGAAATGTTGCACAACTAAAAGTTTCTTGATTGATCTTTTAGGATTGAATCTAAAGACAGAAAAGAAAAGAAGTTTCATCTAAAGACAAAGAAGTTTTATTTCATTTGGGGAATTTTTTTAAAAAAATCTTTGTTTATGCAAAATTCTGATAAATAAAATACTTGACTGAAGCATTTTTCCCACCTCTGGCTATCAATGCTATATCACTGAAATCTTTTATAAGCAGATAATATCTACTTCCAGAACACCACTAACATCCTACTCTGCTGACTCTTTGTATATATTATTGACAGCAATATGTGGAGAGAGGAGTAAGGTTAAAGTGGCAATCATGTAGAATTTTGCCCAGTTATCACACCACTTCTAACACCAGTCATCCAGAAAAGAAGTTAAGGAAACTACAAAAGTCTCCTCTGAGTAGAAATTTGATTTACATTGTAGTTTCTTCTCTTTGCTAATGAAATGTACATAAACACATGCCAATAGTAAGGACGTTTTTGTGTAGTTTAGCACTGAAATCTCCTGTGTTGACTTCTTCATATACTGAGAAAGCTCTTCTATGTTACAGGCCATCTCCAGCACTGTTGGGAGAAAATGCATCATGAAGGGAGGTATTGGGGGTGGATGGATTCGGCACCAGAGTAATGTGACATTGCAGCCCATAGTGGTGAAATATAAATGTTAGAGGTAGCAACGTAAAATATAGACAGTCTGTGTTGCTCTGGACTGAAGAAAAGTGTGTGCAAAACTTGTAAAAGCATTCTGCAGCTTGCTTGTGATCAGCTCTCTGGAAGAACAGCATGTTTGTACAGCTAAACTCTATATAAAGTAGGTGATTGTTTGTCTTTCAGGTTTTTTTTTCCTTCTGGCTGTCAACATTTCAAGCAGATTAACAATAAAATCAATTAATGTAAACTTCATGTGACTCTTCATTGGCTGTCAAGGACAACTAGAACCCACCAGATAAAGAAGCATGTTCCCCTCCTGAACCCATTTTTTATCTCAGTGTATTACAGTGAGTTGTCCTTTCAGTGAATGTTTGCTGAGGAATCATGTTTTTCTGAGCCCTTTTTAAGAAGACAAAAATGAACTGGTCCCACTTCACTGACCTACATCAAGCAATTTATCTAAACATTGTAATGTAGTCATATATAAAAGTTACAGCACCTCCTTCACTGCTCAAACCATGTAGCGATTAACTTTATTTGTGTATTTATTTCAACATGCTAGAATTGTCAATCATGGGGCTATATTTAAAAGTGTATCAACGGTTCCCCTTTTCAGGCAGAAAGCTTTAATTTTGTTGAACCTAGATGTAATCACAAGAGGAAATACGTCTTTAGCAATGAATGAAAATGGTTTGGATACATTAAAGGAACATATAAGTACCAAATTAAAACAAAAACTATTATCAGGCCAAGATTTTATTATGAAACACTTGTCAGTGGCTTTGTATTTCATTATTTTTATATGGGCATACAACTGTCAGCAGTTTTCTTTCTATTTCCATTCTCTTCTCTGGGAACTGGGCAGAGTAACAGGTGACATTTGTAGTTCTTTTCCACCTACTGTGCTGTGAAATGTTCTTGCAGGTATGACCTTGATTTCCAATGTATTATTTGCTGACATGGAGTGTCATAAACTAGCGCTTGTATACAGAAGAAATGGTAAATATGGGACAGTACCAGAAAAAATCCTTAAAGTACTTTTCAGTGATTTGAAACAGTAAAATAGTAAAAATAGTGAAATAGTATGTAAATCTTACTATTTCAGCTACAACACACACCAAGGCATGTACCAATATCTATCTCAGCCCTTTGATGGGAACCAGTGGGCATGCACAGCCACACTGTGTTCATTGGAGCTTCCAGAAGTAAGTGCAGGATCAGGGCTTCATATTCTCCTGGCTCTGTTTGTGCTGGGGAGTAAATTTCCTACTGCAGTCAACTGAAGAACCTGCTTAAGTCAAGGAAGAAGAATCTGGCCTTTGGCAGATAGTCTTACCATTTCCCATAGAGTAAGTCACGACCTAAAATGCACCAATAAAACACACATTAAGTAATAGTCATGAAGTGAATGTCATGATTGTTAGAAGGTCCAGACGCAATATATCAGAGAGCGAGTGCAGTGCTACGTGTTCACATCACTTAGTGTAGGGGTACCTTGTGTTAGCATTTATTAGTGTTACTTCAGCAGGAGCTTGTGTGCAATGCTCAGAGCGATCAGCTCAGAGAGGGGTCTGCCAGTCCTGGGCTTCAATCCTGCTCCCAGTCCACACATCACACCTCAGAGCTGAGAAAGCTAAATCTCATTCAAGCTGGTATTTTCTTTGGCTGGTTGGCTGGCAAAACTGGTCAAGCAGATCACCAAGGACTCTACTGGCCTTCCTGAAAGGGGCATGGCAACCTGCAGTCCCCAGTGTACTAGCAAGGTCTGAGGAGTGAGTTCATTAAGGCTGAGTCCACAGTCTTTCTGGCCCTGTCTTGTATGAGGATAACAGTGATCTCATAGGAATGGGAATAAATTAAGATCAGCAAACTTTTGTTTGATTTCAAAGTGACAGTGTCACTGATGGATGGATGATGATGATGAAAAATGGTGGTGGCACTTTAGAGGCCCTCAGTGATCCACATCACAGTCAGGTGCACCATTAAGATTCATACATAACTAGGTAAAAATGCACTTTTTGAAATATCTAAATATGCTGGTCTTTGGCCTTTGGTAAATATTACGAAGGGATATTTTTGGTCTCAGAAGTAAGTAATGCATGTCTTATAACCATCAAGAAAATTCTCTGCTTTTCCCTCTTCACTTCAGATCATCTTAAGAAGAAAAGAAATGACACAGACAAGTACTGTCCAATTAAATAGACTGACTGATGCTTTTAACATTGGTATTTTTTTTTTTTTAATCTTCTGCATTTGGAAATCATAGAGAAGAAATAGCAGCTATACAACTTCAAAGCACTTTCTAGCACTGGATGTCATTAGAGATATTTCAGCTGTTCTTCCTACTCCGACAGCTCTGGCTTTCACATGCCACATGCTCTAAACAATAGTAAGCAGAGAATGGACGACGTTTTGCTCACACAGAGTTTTGGTGTAAGCATATACCAGAAGGGACGTGTCTTCCAATTCGATTTCAAAACTCTGCTGGCTTTGCTCACACCGCAGTCATGGGAGCTTTGAGGCGACCAAGACACTTCGCTGGTTAATGGACTGAAGGTGTTAACCATGAAGCAGGGGTGGGTGTGTGCTTCAGTGGGTGCTGCTGAAGAGCCGGGAGCGAGGCAGAATCACAGGGTGGCAAAGGGGCTCCAGCCCACGTAGCTGGATACATCCTGAGCCCTTGCTCCCAGGGTCCAAAAATGACAGCATTTCAGGAGAAGCTCTTTAGCTCATCTGCTACAGGAACTGTGATACAAGAAGAGGAGTCCAGAATGACAAGGACATCATATACTCAGCTTCATTTCTGTATTAGATTGCCAGGTGTCCTGATGCAACTAGCTGTATGGATTGTGTAAGAATATTCCCTTCCCAGACAAAACTCTCCACTGACAAAGCATTTCAATCGCTGTTAGTAAAAAAGAGACTAATGGTCTCATCATTACTCATACTAGAATAGGGCCAAAGCAGGTATCTGTCACTCAGTATCTTAATTTGTATTGCTCTGGCTAATCATCAAATTTTTAACCCTCCTAAACATATCAGTCTTCTTATTCCCATAGCATTCCACTTTATCCTGTATTGCTTTATTCTGATGTGGGTATAAGCCAGATTCTTCAGTGAAAGGCAGAAGTATTCGATCCACCTGTATTCCTTCTGTTTATTCCTCATCTCACCTCCCTCATGGGCCACACCAAATACATGCTGATTCGGCAAAGCACACAATGCTACACAAGGGAGCAGAGTGACAGGAATGAGAGGTCCTGGTACTGAACTGGGACATTCCCTTTCCCCAGGAATGCATGAGGCCTGATAAGTTTGCATTTCCTCTGCGTAGGGATGGACTCTGCCAGCAGGATAAGCAGTTTAGCCAACTATTTGGGTTGACAAGGCTTGCCTTGTAATAGTTAATATTGTCTTGCACTGAATGCATTGTTATCAGGCCTCTAAGGTATCACGTTTGATGGGCACAATTCACACTTCTCAGAACCATTATTCCAAGCTTCCTGCCAGCTCCATAGTTTACCCAGGCTTTGTGTGTGCAAGGTTATTTTTGCAGCCACAAAGGCTGGAAATGTAAGGCACGATTCTCTGCCAGAAAGAACTGGCGCAGCCCCACTGCCTGTGCCCTGGCTGCCTGCCTGCCTACTGGGGCACTGCTGGGGCAGCGGACGGGCTCGGGGACAACCACGGCTGCCCCAGCTCAGGGACTCTCTCCAGCTCTGCTCACAAGCCAGGAGTCAGCCAGTCCCACTGACCTGTCTCTCCTCCAGGTCCACGGTAAAACAATTCCACTAGCTTGAAAGCCATGAATTTTCTTACCCAGTTTTCTCCAATTTCATTTTTTATCATCGTAGCCAGGTGGGTGTCGGGGTCCCTCTTCACTTAGGGTCCATGACCTAGGCTTTACTGTACTAGCGGACCTACAAGTTTGATATCCGCAGGCAAGTGACTTGCAAATGAGAATCACACAACAGCTGATAACATTTTATTGAAGGTGGGTGAATACAGGACCCAAGACCCAAAGTATCATGAGCCACAAACTGAAGGTAATTTGGGGAAGCTAAGCAGGAGACAAAAACACTGCTCTGTACTTCAAAGTCAGGAAATATGGACATTCTCTCAAAACAGCGGATTATGAGTATGGAAAATTACCTACAACCAGGAAAATGTGAAGCTAGTATTTTCAGGATTATATTTGTTCCAGTTTAATGGACTGTATCTGGTATATATTAAAACAGTCCTAAGCAATGCTGCTGTAGTTAAAGATGGGTCAGGTTTTTTCATTGTAAACACAAATCTCAGGGCAGCCGTGTAAATCCACACCAGCATGAGGCTTGTGATATAACTACCATGCCTGGGTGCGGTGCCTCCTCCCCTACACAAGACTATACAAACCACCTACGTTGTTTGTACGTAAAGAACAATGAGTAAAAAGAAATTTATGTGAGCTCAGTTCAAATATTGCCCATTTTCCCTGTGACGAGAAAGAGAAGGACTTAAAATAGAGATGGGAGTTTCAGAACAAGTTCTTTTGCTATGGAAGTTCCACTGCTTGCTATGGATGTGGATCAACTCGTTTTCATAACTATTTCCAACATGGGGTTCTGTCAGCATCTGGCACTGTCAGTGGGATATTACTGGAATCCACACAGCGATGAGTTTAGTCCAATAAGGATATTAGGTCCCAAAGATGCTAGTGTGGCTTTCCACTTTAAGATATGCACGGTGCAGATTATGCTGCTAAACAGTAGCAACAGATCTGTCTACATGTGGAGTTATTCCCCCAGAATCATGTCTGTATCCTTCCTATTCCAGAAAAAAAAAATTATGTTTGATGCTGTGCTTAAGTCATTTTCACTGGAAATTAAAATAACTGAAAGGAAGAAGTTTTATTTTATAGTAAGTGAGTCCATACACAGAGTTCTTTAAATATTTTTTGCATTATAAAGTCACATCCCACCATAATCTAGCTCTAAATTGCAGATAATACTGTATTTATAAAGTATACCTTCTCAGGGGATGAGAAATATTGCTTAAAACACCATCCAAATGTTGAAAATGTAATATTTACACTGGATAGGTGCCATCCTCGTCTGGCAGACTAATGGATCAGAAAAAAATGTCTGTGAAAAGACGGTGGTGGGAGTGGCTGGGAGTCCAGCAGTTTCTTCTCCCTCCCTCCCCCCTTCCATTTTTGACAAAATTGTACTTCCTGGTGTTATGGTTTAAATCAGATTTTAAGAAGTCCATTATGATGCATCTGTTTAAAATATCAAGGGGAAGCACAATCCAATAACACTAAATGTGGAAAAGTGCAGGCTGTGAATTAATACAGTCTCTCCTGCTTAACTAACTGCCTCTTGTGTTAAAGCATTGTTGACTCACAATTTCACATCTCCATGGTCCTAAAGTGTGTCATGAACTGTAAATAGCCTGTTGTGCCATTGCATCGTCCCGATCAGACTTGGTGGTCTTACCTACAGTAATCCAACCTTGTTGCTTTTAAGTTAGTATTTTAGTTGAGTTGTAGCTACAGGAAATCAAAATGTTATACAGCTATTTGTCTTTTTGGCAGTTTACACTTGGTGTTGCCATTTATATTACCTGGAGAAAAAAACAGATAACAACCCATGCAAATCATTTGTAGAAGAGCTAATTTCTATTTCTTCTAAAGCCAATTTTAAATCTTGTCCATATGGCTGATAGAAGATATTACAACTCAGTCGATGAAAACGTGGCTCCAATGAAGTCAATGAGTTTTGTGACTGACTTCAGGAGAGCCAAGATTTCATCCGTTATCTGTTTCTGTAGCATAGGGCCCAGCTGTATTACAGTAAAAAAAAAATAAAAATAAAAAAATCCAACAACAAAAGCCTGAAGCCATTAATCAACTCAGAAAGATCTGGTTAATGTATTGCAAGATAGGCCTCTGTTGGCTGGTGCGTGCCTTTAAATTCTGCAACCACTTAAAGAAACCCTGCAAAAGAAGTGACACATGTGCATCCCCGGTCCCTGAGCCCAGACAATATCCATCCTGCCTGCAGCAAGCATCGTGGCCTGCTGTAGCCGTGCTTTCCTTCCTCGCCCTTTGAGGCCCTTCTGACAGGCAGACACTGCAAACTTCCCTGGGCAGGACTCCCGTGTCTGCCTGTCGCAGCCGGAGGCGCAAGGCACGGGGTCGGGTATTGAAAGGAGCGGGGCTGAAGCTGCCTGTGAGCAGCCCGAGTTCCAGCCTCACCCAACGCAGGGGCAGACGTTTGCCCATCGGGCCTTTATTGTGTCCGTTTAAACAGAACCTATAGTCGCCTATCGGACACTTTCTTTTTGGAATTTTAGGTAACATTAGCCCGATACAAAAATTCTGTAGTCAAAGTAACGCCGCATACCCAAAGCCATAAATTAGAACACTGAATTTAGGAAAAGAAAAGAAGCTTCTCTCACCACTGAAACCCGGATCCTGCACACACAAACACGTACCCTGACTCGTGCCCATAAATCCCATGGAACAACTGGGATTGTTCACACAGTGATACTGTACACGTACTTGCTCAGGCAGAGTGCAGCACAAAATAGCAAACAGCTGATCAACCAGATGACAGAGTTAGGTTTTTAAAGAACGTATTTTAAAATAAAGGCAAAGTAGCACTGCACACCACAGCCTAAAGAGGGATTTCCTGGGAACGTTCCCCAAACCCAACGAATATTAGAATTGATCCTGAAGAGTCTTTCAGCAATGCAAACTAACTCCCCCAAACCTTCATTTCATTTAAAAACTCTTCAAAGTTATGTAGGCGTGCACACACCTTAGCCACATGTATATGAAATTCTGTAATGCTTCGCTGACTTTTAAATTCATATAAGTTCAAAGCTTTGATCACACTGCTGCTACACTTTCTGTTTGCATTTTTGCAGTCTTTACATTATATCTGGTGACAGAAGACTGAAAATTTAATTAGAGGGCAAAGAAAATCATTATTTGGCGTTCATTGAAAACTTGTGTATTTCCATAGACGGTTTAGAGCTCAGATTTTTTTCAAATGCTGTAGACAATGTGATGTGGTCGTTTTCTTCGACTTAAAAAGTACAGCTTCTTTCTATGAGCATTACTAATTGCAGTCATTACTGTATAATTACTGAAGATTTATAGAAAAATCTGAGATGGAAGAAAAGCAAAGTTTTTTGCTATTTATTCAAATGTATTTTATTTCTGCAATTTGTCAGTATGAATTGCACAGTACTATCCTCATTCTTTTAATCAGAGGTGATGAACATAAGGGCATATTAAACATTACAGGTTTTGAATCAGTGAGATAAATATACAGTTTACGGCTGTATGGTCTGCATATGCACACAGGTCTTGCCAACTTTATGTACAAACAGAAATACCTATTTTTAGAAACTAGTCTTAATTTAAGCCAGTCCAGCTAAAGCAAGAACTACTTTACCGTATAGCTACAACTTTCCCATTAATTCAGACGGCTCAAAATAAAGCACAATACTGTTTATGTTTTTCTTTGTAACCCTACCTTAATATTCAGTGTATAGATCCAAAAATTACTACAGTGCAGCTTTACAGAGTTGTTAGAATTTCCATTAAAAATAACCTCATGGTTATTTTTTTTCCTCATCAGTGAGAAACAAAGCTCTTTGTTCCCGCTCATATACTGTGTATCTTTAAGCCAGTTTTCCCCTCCAGGTCTCCCACTGCCTGCTCCGCGGCGGGGCTGCTCCGCCCGCACTCCTGCCCCACTTTTACAGCGGGCGCCAGCCCAGGCTCAAAGACGAGCCGGGCTCGGGCAGCAACTCGCTATTTTTCAGTGCAGTAGTTGGCCTTGAACGTCAGCCTTGCCACATGAGAACCAGTTATCCTCTTCACCTGAATAAAAAGAAACCTGAAATATTTTCTACCCAGAAATCTGAAGTAAATTTCCTTGTTTTATTACTGTTTTACCCTCCCCGCTCTCCCCCCGCCTTAAGTTTCGGGCGGCTTTGCCAAGCGGTTCCCTGTGACGGGAGGGCGGTCTCTTCCTTCCCCGCCGACCGCAGGTAAATCCCGGGTGCAGCCCCACGGGACGAACATCCCGAGGGAGGCAGCGATGCCACCAGAACCTGGCATCGCCGCCTCACCCGCTTCCTCAGTGCCCGGAACCCACCACCGGGCACCGCCGGAGACGCAACCAGCCCGGAGAGAAGCGGTGTGCCGTCCTCGGAGCACCGGCAGCCGGCACGGCACGGCACGGCACGGGGGGAGCGCGACGAGCGGCGGCAGCCCGTCCCGCCGTGTCCCCCCGTCCCGCCGTGTCCCCCCGCCCCGCCGCGGTTGTGTGCGGCGGTGTCGGTCCCTGTCCCCGCCGCGCCTTCGCAGCACCGACGGCAATCCAAAAGGTTGAACTTACTTGGCTCCTGCGGCGGGCCCCGGAGCCCCGGAGGGCCAGTACTCTCTCCCGCCTGGCCCCCGGCGCGGCACCCCCTGCCCCTCCGCCGGGGCACGGAGCCGGGGCGGCGGCGGGGAGCGGCGCAGCCGAAGACGCCGGGGTCCCGCTTCGCCGCCGCCTGCCCCGCCAGGCGCCTTCCAGCCCGGTTCTACCCGCATTGTTTTCCTTTTTTTTCTTTTTTTTTTTTTTTTTTCC
>JAOXNO010000078.1:34880459-34919186 GCA_028565335.1 Limnodromus scolopaceus | reverse complement strand
CCGCCGCACCCCCGCCGCGCTCCGCGCCCCGGGCGCGCCCGCAGCCCGCCCGGCCGTTCATCCCCGCCGGTAACACGCACGGATCGCCATAAACTAAACCCCCATGACCCATATTTAGTTCAAGTGCAATCTTTCTTTCTTTTTTTTTTTCCTTTTTTTTTCCCTCTATTTTTTTTTTCCCGGATCCTCTTTTAAACCCACTCCACACTGCTGCGCTGTCTATTACATGCTAATTTAATTTTACTATGGACGATATTTTCAGCATTTGCTGAGGACAGTAAATTTTGTAGTTTATGTTATTTCACTTTTTATGACTTTTTAACACTTAATAAAATTTTATTAGAGCACTTTTGTGTTTACAAGGCCACAAAACTCTTGGCAGGTTGTCAGAAGTCCTTTTTATTATGATCCTACTGATATACTGCGAGTAATGAAATAATCATGTCCAGAAATGTATCAAAGGCCAGAGGGATTATCCAATTTAATGGCTCTACAGATGCGCTGTGAGGGATACGGACAGGCAACGCGTCGACAGGCTAAAAAGCGTGTGCGAGGAGGAGGGAGACCTGCTTAATTTCTTTCCCATTGCAGGCTGGTTCTGCGCTGTCCTAAAGGCTCTGGGCTTGGTCATGTGACACTGGGCGGCTTCAAGAAAAATGGGTTTATTCTGTTGCAAAAAAAGCTCTTTTCTTTTTATTCTTCTTAGGTGCGCATCTAGCGCTGCTGTGCTTGCTCTGGTGCTTCTACTGCTTGTGACATTCATTAAAATACGACTTACTGGAACACACCCAATGTCATCGTGTCGTGCCATTGTGCGGCAAACAGTGGCTTTGGGCGTTAGGATTTGGTCTCCCAGCCAAAAAAATAAATAAATGGCAAAAAGAAAGACCAAAATAAACAAACATAAATAAAAAATCAGAGGCAGAACAAGTTGGTGAGATCAAATATAAGCGAGATATTTTACAGTATTCTGCGAAATGACTGCTTTTTGCTTTTGTCTTTGCACGGGTAGGGTTGCGGGAGTGCTCTCGGCTGTGCGCCTGCCTTCGTTCCACAATGGGCTGTTTTTCTGCACTGCTGTCGGTGCTATAGCCTGAGATACTGCAGCTGTTTTTAAGGTCATTTCCTTTTATTTTAAATAATTGTTCATTTAACATATGTTGTTAAACTCATTCTTGCGTCAAAAGGAGGCGATTATACTTCCTGACCCTGAAAGCAAGGTGGGTGGCTTTGTTTTATAATTAAATTTGCTGTGTTCAATTTCATATTTTTCTTTCTCTGCTGTTTCCTAAAGGGCATGCCAAAAAAGATAAAAGGCAGCAATACGAGGAACACTTCAGTGCCAGTCTTGTCTCTTTAGCACACATTGTTCCAAACTTTTAAGTTTCACAGGGATATTAGAAAGATATTATTTCATCATTTTACAATTAGTTATTTAATTCACTGTTATTTAAAACCTGCCCCATTAAAGTCCACAACAAGAGTGTATTTCACAATTTTCAAAGTAGAAGGAAGACTTTTTTCTTCCAGCACAAACATATGTAGCATATTCCAAGGTATCTCGTGATACTGCCAATAAGAATTTCTTTTAAAGAAAACAGGTACTATCTGTGCACTTTAAAAATCTAATTCAATAATTGGAAAGACTTTACAAACAGACCTGAAGACAAGGTTAGAAGTGATCAAAGAATTTATCTTCAAAATCATGACAGTGTATTAGTGGACCACATGTTGGTGTATTTATTCATATTGTGAATCTGTCTCACCTTGGAAGAGTGCCTCCAAAATCAATGGGGCTTCTGGAGGAGTTAAAATAACGTACAGTGTTAGTAAATACACCAGAACCTGGCCCAGGAGAAGTAATATAAATCATTAAATGCAGTTTAGCTCCAGGACAGAAGTTTTGTTTTTCCAGAACAATATCATCTACTGTAAATCATATGTTTGCAGGTCAAGGTCAATTTAAACTTCTTAAACCTTTAACAGCCATCAAACTGGAAACCTGCAGGATGAAATGATCTGATGAAAGAAGTGATGGACTGGAAACTGTTAACCTTGGAAGAGGAACGTTTGCTATTGTTCTTTGGAGAGAAAGAGCAAACTTAGAAATGCCTTCAGTATGAATATGTAAACATGACACAGATTGTTTAATCAATGAAGCATCTAACTAATTTAACCCTTTTTTTCAGGGCTTAACTTTTTTCCTGGAATATCAGAGAAGGCCTGAGGAAGAAAGTTTGCCATTCCCACCATCATGGAAACAGAAACAGAGAGGCAGGATTCAGTAACTGGACCTGGGCTGGCACCTAGGTGAGGTGTGCGAGGCTGGCAAGAATGCGCTGGCTGAAAGAGGACAACCTCTGTGGAATAATTTAAGGGAGCAGCATGACTAGGGACAGCCCTGTCGCGAGCGTGCATAAACGCCAGCCCCGGGAGAGGTCCCTCTGACCTCAGTGGGCACCGTCAGGTCAGTTATGTGGGGAGGGACGTTCCCTTCCACCAAGGATGGCCAGAAGATGCTATTAGAGATACAGGCAACGTGGGTCCAGGGAGAAATCTGTGGACACTATTACTGTATTTATACATAATGCCTGTTTGTGGCCCAGTCATTCTCTTTAATAGGCCATCAAGCAGGTGCACTAGTGAAATGCACCATACTCCCAGCATACACTACATTGCCAAATCTACCGATGCTCTGGCGAAAATGAGAAGACGCATATTAATCATTTTAATGGGCCAAATCCTACACCTATTCAAGTCAGTGGAACCGGTTCTGTTGTCCACAATGAAACTAAAAGTCCAGTCATGATTAATTAGTTATTAACAGGCATTTACCTATGAGCTTAGTAATGACTTTGTATTATTAAAAGCATAAAGCTGGACTATGGTATGCTATAGACTGATGGAACGAATAATTGTAGTTTAACAATTTATCATTCCTATATTTACATGCAACAGGCCAACAGCCTTTTTTATAAAACAACTATGAAAACAATAAATTATGAAAATCAATCCAGACGTCTACAATTAAAGAAGACAAGATGTTCTGTGGGAGCCATTTGGGTTTTAGCCACAGAACTCGTATGAGTTACGATGGGATTTCTGCAGGTAAATCCCATTCAAATGTCTGAAAACAAAGTTAGGGTTGATTATGAATCCACAAAGCCAAGTACACCCCCTTCTGAAATCTGTTAAAGGGACCTCAATTAAGTCTTTAATATTCTTTTTGCAAAAGAAGTGATAGATACTTTTCCAGGGCTGTTTGTTACATTTATTTTTTGGTTGGCAAGTCATTTGTTTGTTGAAAGCTATTCACAAACCAGGAGAAAAAGCAACAAAAAATATGGGTGCCTCAAAGCAATGAAAATATTTCCAGGGGCTTGGTTACTATTACTTCAGAAGGAAGGCCTGGCTCCTATAGATTATATATTAATATACTCTCCTGATATTCAGGAGACCATAAGCCAATCTCTTCTCTGTAAATTCAAGCATGGATTGGAGCCCACATCTGCCACCTCCCAAATGAGTGCCTAATGCCTAGGTGATGGGGTCTTCCAAGAAAGTCTTCGCTCAAGAGAAAAGAGGAAATGACAGCAAAATTTAATCAACCCGTCTCATGAATTTTTATTAAAATTCCTGAAGTTTGTGGCTTGGAAGTGGGGCTGGAGCTCCCAACTAGGTCATCAAATTGAAAAAAACTCACATTCCTATCAAAATTCTAGCCTTTTCTTTCCCATGTAGTCATCTGCTACAGTGATTAGTGTACTGCAGATGTATAAAAGGATGAAAGTACACGAAGATAATGATATAAACTTAAAGTATATAAACATAAGACAGTTGAAATGCTACCTGCATTGCAGTTTTATTATAGTTTAATGGACATACGCCAATGAGCATTGCACCTCTGTGTCCAAACTGATAGATGTACCCCATAAAAGCTTTCCTCAGAAGAAAGTCAGATAAGTGAAACTCAGTAGAAAAATAGCTGTACTTTCTGCAGCTATAGATTATTCAATCAATGAAACTCCTATCTAACTCAATACTACCCACATCCTTGGATTTTCTTTCTAAACTCTAATCTGAAGTACAAACTGGCTCCCGAATTCCTCTGATGAGTGTGGTAATTATGAAAGCCCAGAAACCCTTCCTGGGGAGTAAGCAGTAGCTCCAGACTATGAGTTTTATGGCTGAGACCAGAAAGGAACAGCATTTACAGTTCTCAAGACAGACCTTGGGATTTTCTGTCTTGCTTAGGAACACAGTTATCATTTATAATGCAATGTCATTTAAGTTCTTAAGATGAATGGTAGTTATGGAATCATTTTACGTTCTTTATTATTTTGACTTAGTCCCATTCTTTTCCATTATTTGCACTACATATATATATAGCTATCTAATTACTAGTTCTCAAGAAAATGTTAACATTTCTTTACTGTCTGTTTTCTGGTAACTTATGGAGACAACTTCATTAATGGTAACCATAGTAATACAGAAACAGACTCTAACATGACCGCGCTGAAACAACCAATTTAGAATAACTACGAGGAACTCGACGTGCAATTCTTAGCCAGAGGAATTATAAACAGCAAACCCAGCTGGAGAACTTCCCACCTTATACTGGAAAGCCTTACCAAACTGCTCCACTCATCCTGCTGAACATTTAGGGATTAGGGGCTGTTTTGCTGTTTAACACCCCTTTAGCTGCCCTATGTCTTCTGCGTGTGAGGCATCAGCATGAGCAACAAACATGGCAAGGGTGTTCCCAGAGCTGGGAAGCCTCTGGCTGCCCAAATGCTGCTTGGTCATCACCGCAGGACAGCACCTTGCAACGTGCTGAGTACAGAATTTCCACAGGAGAAACTGAGGCGCTCAGCTTGACGGTATTTAGGTCCCTTGGGAAATCCCACTCAGCGGTCTGTTCTCACAGCCTCTGCATGGCTTCGGTTTTCATCCTTACCTGCCTAAAATAGCCTTGTGAGTTTAAATGATACCTCCAAGGCTTCACAGATTGGAATGGCAAAGGAGAAAGATGACTTCATACCCCTCAGGTTACCAGCCTAGCCCTTAAGTACAGTAGGTGAGGCGGCATGAAATCTCCTACAGCAAGTTGCCCACCCACTTCTGTGTAAAATGCGGCATGGCAGGGAGCAAGCCTCTGCGGGGAGGGTACGTAACACACAGGTCTCACGGGCAAGTGTGTGCCAGGAGCAGCTACGGCAGAGGGATTAAGCTGGGGTGTCATGCGTGGCCCAGCGTGGTGCAGGCGTCAGGGAGCTAAGGCGATTTCAGGAGCAGCACCTGTACAGCAGCTGGCACATGGGACAGCCTGGGCAAATGGCTCTCCTCTCCCTTGTGCTCTGTTATCCTTTGGGTAGCTGGGGACAGTGGAAATTTCAGGCGTTGTCTTTTTGACCCAAATCCTGCATTTAGGGAGCATTATGGTGACTGTCTGCAGCCCAGCGCGGTCTCTCAGACCAAGTTGCTTCTCCCTCCCTCCTTGCAACTGTCCCAGCCAGACTGCTGGGATGGTTGGCAGGGGAAAATGAAGGCTGATCCTATTTGCAGGCTTTTTTCTCCCTCTTGATCTGTGTGCGTTGCTTTCCTGATGCACTCTGAGGCTAGCGTTAGGAGATATTTATATCTCCCATATCGATGAGAATTACCAGGATCTTAAAATACCATTTAGAAGTGCTGTAACAATGAATATGTTACACTGGCAGTAGCTCTTTAAAAGTTTCTTATGTAAATAAAGATTGTCTCCAGGAAAAGTCACATACATAATATTACACCATAATCATTAGCTTTAAAAACTTTTACAAACAAAATAAAATTCAACGTATCAAAATGGATTTGGGCTATGTGACCATTCAAAGCTTATTAAAATGACAAACTTGAAGAAGAGGGTGGAATGCTTAAAACTCAGCACTCGTTCATGTGCTAGTTTGATTTAAAGAAGACTCCAGAGGATTTCTTGAGCCTCTCACGAGTCATTCTGCAGACTTCAATGCTGGCCAAAATATGGCCATCACTAGGGCCCAGGTCCGTCCCTCTATGTGGTCTGGCTTTTCACAGAAGATTCAAACCTGACAGCCTTTCCTCTCACACCCATACTCTTGGCAACTCTTTATTTTCCTTGGGGAATTCTAGGGCCTTCATCTTCTCTCACACATGAAAAAGATGTGGTTTGCAGTGCTTTAACACTTCTACTAATACAGTGGTTTCTTGGTACGCAGCATGAGCTTGGGACTTTTCCTCTTGGCGTGAAGGTGTGCTAAGGCATGTCTGCCCTGCAGCCTGTGGTGAGCTGCAGCAATGCCTGAGCTGGTGCTCCACTGTCCAGCCTTGCTGCCTTCACAGGGCAAATTGTCACTTTAGCTGGGTGAACATGGACACTGGGTACCTCAACCTTTTACAGAACCTTCAGTGAAAAACTGCGTTTCCAGTTTCCCAGGCTGTGCACACATCTTAGCTCAAGTCTCTCATGCCCTAGGGGTAAGAACAATATCTTTTTGCAAAATTATTGCCCATAAAGTGAAAAGTTTACAGCAGTACGCATTGAACGGGTCAACCGCCATAGAGCCCCAAGTGGTGAGGTCCAAACAAGCAGTGCCCATTGAGGGAACAGGAGTCAAGCAGGAGGGGCAGAGAGCCAATGAGGGAATGGAAGCTCCAAACAAAGGTTTCAGTTATCCTTCACCAGAAAGTCCATAAAGTAAGTTTGGTTAAAGGAACGGGCAAGAGTCTGGTCAGTTTTTAGACTCATTGAAATGAGTCTTCCATGAATAAAAGTTTTGGCAATTCATCCGGCAGGACAACTTTGCACATCAGGTTGCTGTGATTTAAGTGACATCCTTTTTATCACAATGACATTGAACCAACCTGAAAAATGTTTCAAGATACTAAATCCTTCAAGCTTGATATTTGGAATGGAGTTCTCTTTCAAAACTGGAATTTTCCCATCACTGGTGACATCTTTGTATTATGGAGTCCCTTATCTTTCATTCTAATGGTATTGCATAGACCTGTCTTTGTGACACACTGAAGACCTGTGATAAAGTGATGCAGTGAATTTTCTCACTGGGATGTGAGAAAAAGATGTCTCCTGGACAGCTTCTGTTCTGTTGGCTTTCATTTTTTAATATAAAGTCTACAAAATCCCATTATAAAACAGAAGATAATTCAAAGCAGATAAAATTTTTATCAGTAAGATATTTTTAAAAGACAATAACAATATCACAGGAAGAAGGTGTGATCATAAAGGCAAATAAAATACAGTATGTATTTGTAAAGTGTCTGAAAAATTACCTTTTGTTTTGACCACATTATTTGCATGTCTTCACTGCTTCAAATTGTTACTGTCTAAACACTCTTCAGCCATTTCCCTGTAGGCTAACGTTGTGATATGGTGAATATATGTCAGTTTAAGACTGCTTTCTTTTAAAAATATCACCCAAGCCTTGTAGGGCCTGATCCACTGCCCATGGAAAATCAATGAAAGCTTTACAGGTACTTCTAAAGTCTTTGAGTTGGTTGGTCTCATAGTGAATGTTAGTGAAGGATATTAAGATAAGTGATTTCTGCTGATTTCCCAAAAGCTTTGTACAATTTTCAGTGTACTCCCACGTAAGCCTGTGCTCATTAAGTTATTAGGTCTGTGTACATGCTTCTAAAAAGATACATAAAATAGGATGCTGTGTAAAGAGAGGATAATCTCTAAAAATTCCTACAAGTACTATAAGAAAAGTACTTTGACATCAAAGCAGTGCTTCATATGCATAATAATTAATTCAGATTGTGGAGACGAGAGGGTCCATTTTGAGTGTCAGTCCATTTAAAAATGTTTCCAGTATGCAATACACCTGGGGGCAACACCCCGTATTACAGAATTTGCTGCAAATGTTGCAGGCATATAATTTAATCAAAATAGCAAGTAGCTTTGTAACCTTTGTAACCTTTAACCTTTGTAAACTAAGTTACTTACAGGATTTTTCTCACAAGATGAACTTCTGGCAGTGGATATATAAGCACACTTTGTGGGCTGAGTCCTTTTCCACCAACATACTTTGGTTTTGGCACAGTAAAAAATAAGAGAGGGGAGGGCGGAAGGGTCAGCCGCTTCCCGACATCTAAAATCTTTATCAGTACCAGCAACCCCTCGGCTGGTGTCAGTGATTTGTGGTATAGTTGTTTATCTGTGTATCACTCACTTGGACGCACTGTTTAGATCCAAAGGTCTCAAGACCATTTGCAATCTCTTCTAGGCGTGCTGTACCAGACAGGGCAGACATCTGGCTGTCAGTTATAATTGCATCCTGCACTAGAAGTTGTTTTTAAATACTCCTGGTTCCCTTTGAACACAGAACTGTGATGCACAACAGTTTCAAGCCGTTATTGCAAGAGGCGAAGTCAATCCATGGCTTTAGCCCAGTTTGAAACAAGATTTATGAGAGATGGTGGGGAGGGGGGCCATTTTACAAAAGGGTGGCTGTTTGAGCCTGCTTGGATTTTAATGATACAGCAGTTTCCTTTCCAGCCCATACAACTTATTCTTTGAACGCTGACAGAAATAGTGCATCAGAAAAGTATATTTGTGGTGTTGCCATGTTTACTGTTTCCTGTTGTCTTTCTTTGGAAGTATTTTAACAGAAATTAGGACTTCACATAAAAACCCTACAGGGTCTGGGATGAAAGGATTTACTATTAGGTTTCCTTCTCACTCTAACATGGTGGACTGTGATTTAAACCCTACAGACCCATGACAGGATATGATGCCAATTAAAAGCATGAAACCTAATTTTTTGACAGAATAATCACATAATCCCTTTTCTATTATCTGGCTAAAGGGTTATTGACAGCACCTTTATTTCTCAGCCCAAATCTTGGATTTATTAGGCTAACAAACTGCTCTTGTTTAAGTTATATAGGCCAATGAATATTGTTGAATGTCCAGGCACAGGACTGCATTTAATATTGCAAAGGGATGTTTCTCCCCTGGTAATTGTCACACTGGGTCAAGAATGCACAGAAATGTAAGTGGACAGCTGGTTTTAGTTGAAAGTAGAGTTCTGATTTGCTGTTTAATACCAAATCAATTATAAAGTAATTTAATAACAAATCTTATAAAGCGAGACATTACAGCAAAAAATTCAGCTGGAGTCTCTTCTGAGCTCTGAATTCAGTTTGCACGGAATATATACGAAGTTTGATGGAAAATATTACTGGATTAGAGACAAGAAAGAGGGTAAATTCTGCCTCTCTAAGTTGCCGGTCATGTCACTGCTCGAGCCCAATATGTGATCTACATTGTGTTGTCAAGACAAGACTTTTTGTAAGACAGATCATGCTGATGCACTGTTGGAAGTGATCTGTGCCTCTCCCTGGCTTTGACACCTGGTCTGACACCAGTGAAGAGTCCAGAGGCCAATATTTGCCATTTCAGTTCAGCCCCTGGTGGACTGCTATCTATATTACATATGCGTTTTCCACAGAAATGTTTCACATTTACACAGATTTTGTGCAGCAGTGTCTGAAATGGGAAGGAATCTCTCTCTCTCTCTCTGTCACACAATGCCCACATAAATTGGAGCCTGCAATTTCCCTAATCACTAAAATCCCTTCTCCCCACGTGTAAGTTGTTAACCTTCATTATGTCCCCAAGGGGACATACACTAAGCAGAGGCCTGTTAAAATGAAAATAACCATCCCTCCAAATTGCCAAATCATCATATTAAAAAGTCCCCTTCTTATAAAGCAAGGTTCATCATTTGCAGGGCCAGGCTAATTCCTGCTCAGAGTTGAATGTAATTATTTCTGCTATATAGGTTTATTTTTTAAAATACTCATTGGTTTCTGCAGCATCACAACAGCACATATTGTGCTAAATCTTCCCCAAATTACGAGTTTTAAGATGAAGATACACCTTACAGTTATTAGAAAATGCATATGGAGACTGCTTTCACATGTATACATACATTGTTTTCTTTGAGTTTCAAGGTTAATTTTTACCCTGTGTGTTTTCCAGATGCACACAGGATTTTCCCCTCATTTCCTGTCTCATTCCTAATCTAAAATCTATTGCCATTTCATAATAATTAAAAAAAGAGCTGGGCTGTTGAGTGAGCAGAGGAACTCCGGTGCTGAGTCGAGTGTGCTAGCCCTTCTGAACCACCATTTTATCACTGTTGTGTGTGTACTGCAAAATGGTGGTTCCTATGATTTTGATGAACAGGGATCTGCAATACACTCGTTGTGCGGTCATGAAAAATGCCCTCACCCCAGTTAAAAAAAGGCTGGCCTCTCTTGCTGGGCTTGCCTTTGTGCCTCTGTGCTTTCACAGCCCTCGGTCGCCTCAGGACTGCCCGTAATTCCTCTGTGAGATCTACAAAGCCACTAAACGCTGATTTCTAATTTAAAGTTCCTCGGGAGTAACCGCACTGCTGTGTGCATGACATACAACCCCAAATGGTAAGAGGACAAAATCACAGTAATTTTGTGTCTTGTGTGTTTATTAATAGAGGACCAAATGTCACACAGGCAGTAGTCCCACAACCACTTTGTATGGAGAATGAATGTTTTGCTCATGAATAAATGGTCCCTCCAGATCAAGGTTGAGGTCATTGGCAAGATCTAGGCGTTATCTCATTCTAAAACTATGTGCATATGTGAATAAAGGAGTTAATACTTGTAATGTCAGTACCTCGCTTTCTTAAGAGATGTGTTCAGCCTAGTTTTCTTTTAATAGTTGGATACAAACAGTTTACCCTACACTTCAGCGTACATATGTTGCTGGCAAAACAGCAGCCAAAGCAGGCAGTGACCTTGGGCGACCACTAGCTAGGTATCAAAGAGCACCACAAAAGTGGGGTATGAAAATGCTAACGAAATGGAAATTGCCTGTGATTATCTGCAGCAGGATGAGCATCCTCTTTTGCCTGTGAAGAATAATTTCCTTTCACCCAGGTACGTGGCTACCGTGGTGTGTTTAGAGAAAGCAGCTTCACAGTGTGCCGGTAACCACGGATGATAGACAAATATGCTAGCATTTGAGAATCTACGTGTAGTTTCTCCCCAGATAAAATAGATCCACAGCAACAGTATTTATGGTCTATACAACAATATTATTTTTCTCTCTTTGGTTTGCAAGGGTTGTAAACAGAAAAAAAAAATGGCTAAGCTATTAAATCTAGGAATAACAAGGCTCTTAAAGCCAGGTTTATTGTACCGGGGTAGGTAAAAACTTGACGTTTTTTGATCTGCGGGTGCTAAATATCCTGTCTGCGCCAGGATTCCTGCTCGGATGTTATTTATCTCTCCGAATCTTGGGGGGAGGCGGGGGGGTGGGAAGGAGCGGACAGATGTCCTTAAACTGCGGGCACCACCTGGCGGCTGGCGCCGGGCGGGCCGGGAGCGGGAGCGGGGCTGGGAGCGGGGCAGGGGCTCGGGCTCCCCGCGGGTCCCCGCCGCCGGCAGCCCCCGCGCGGGTGGAGGTGGGCTTGTATTTTGACGAAAATGAAATTAAGCGGTCCCTAGAGTCTTGGTTTTACTGACTTTTAAGCGCTCAAGCCAAGTGTTATCCAATTTTTCCCGTACAATCTGTTTGGAGAGCTAGCAGTGCATTTCAAAATGGCTTATTTTGATGACATGGTCATAATTCTAAATAATTTGATTTCCAAATATATACATCATATTGTGGCCTTGCCAGAAAATCGTTCTATTGAAAGACTTCTGTCTTAAGATTTAGACTAAATAAAGGAGAAGTGATTACATGATCTAAACACCTTTTTGGGAGAAGCGGGTGGGGACTGGTGGCGTTTGCTGCTGTTTGTTTGCTGGAAAAAAGCTAAACAAAGAAAATATTTTCCAAACCCAAAAGCTTCTTTCTGGGGGTCATGAACTGGAGACATTGCAGATACTGTCAAAAATCTAAAGAGGAAATGAAAAATAGCACTTGCTCCTTTTGAATGCGTACATGTGTTTTCTTTTCTTGATGGCTGGAGAAGACTGTGTTCTAACAAGGTTTCTCAGTGCATTAGAAAATGCAGAAATATGTCATAATTCCTTGGGTCCTTCAAACTGAAAAATCAGAGAGCACGTTTAACATTCAAGAACTCGTGTGTGTGTATTAGCTTGTAGCTGCAAAGCAGAACTTCCATGTATATATGTATGTATGGTGGAATTTAAATCTTCAGCCTCCAATAAAACTGTATTCTACAATAAAACTGCTGCACCTTGACTCCAGACTACACTGAATCCCAAATTAAACACCCCATTTACTCTACTGTAACAAGCAGGAAGGTTTGCTACAGTGAACACTATTACAGACAGGAAAGGCATATTATCATTCTCTTTACCTTCTGTACATACGATAGCAACACCTAAACAGCCCCTGTGAGTCATATTTTTCTCTAGTTCCTGGCTCGTCTTACAAGAAACAATTGATGAAGGGAAAAGGTGGATTGAAATGTGATATTTAATTTCACATCGCTCCCTTAATTATTTAGCTAGCTGGACAGACAGCTCCAGCAGTTTAAAAGCAAGCAGGTAGCGTATTTTACTACAAAATGTCTTCCTGGATTTCATGAATAACTCAGTGTCATAAACAGAAACAGCTGGCACGCTGAAGGCTGTGTAGATTTCTTTATGCATTATATATAATGTAGATACTTCCCACATAATGCACACGAACTATCTGCCTCATATCAATGTTTGTAGCCCACAAATACCATAAATAATATACCAGGGATATAAAATTAGGGTCTTAAACTTGTTAATTCAGGTTACATATTAAAACGCCATTGTTTAGTGGCCATTTGTCTATTGTTTAAAGGTCTAACTATTTCAGGGGCATACTGTTCTTAGGTGCTAATTTTCCTATCTTTCTCTATGAGAGTCATTATAGAATTTGCATGTTTTTGTTGTGGTTATTAAAATAGAAATTGGAGCTCACTGTGGGTAACAGGAGGCGAGAAAGACTGTTAATGCCGCTTTGTCACATCAAGCGAAGCGCAGGCGAGCCCAGCACGCTGTGTCTGGGGCTGGGCTAAGGCTTTCAGCTGGGATCTGAGGGGAGCTACCCTCTAGTGGACTGACGGTGAATTTTATTCCCCTTTTCATCCCCCATCCTGGTTGTCATTTATTAAATACAAGGTACCTTCTCTAAGAATATTCTTGGCTATTAACCTTCATGCATGAGACAGGAGCTGAAAGTTAATAAAGAAAGTATTTCTAATCAACTGCGGTGATGTGAGGCATGGAGAAGCCATACTACTAAGCCAAGAATGTGAATCCCCAGGCCCCTCACAGCTGAGGTTAATCTGAAAGGAGTTACAAGTTTGAAGTTGTTTTAGATCAGATGTCTAAGGCAAAAAAGGAGGGCTCCATTCCCAGACATCTGATCTAAACCCTTTGAGCCTTGGGAGTTTTGACTCCAGATGCAGGTTCCAGCTCTGCAGATGATCCTTATCTTTAATGGGACCAACTCAAACAACCACACATAGATTTGTTGCCATTGCAAAGGACCCAAAGAAAGAAATTGGCTCTCAGCCTGTAGCTTTGGGGCAATTCAGTCCTTGAGCACGAGTAGCCTGAGTTTGGCTCACCTCTGCTTAAAAGTGGAGTAACCTAGGGAAAAAAAAACAGGCCAGAGAGTTGGAAGGATGAAGAATAAAGGATGTGATTGAATTAGAAGCCTTTCTGGGCCCATGCAGGGTGTTGTGTGTAGCTTTGCTGGGCTAGAGACTCTATTAGCATCTACTGTAAGTTTTGTTCCAAGGGATCAGATTTCTGGAGCCTGAGACCAGTTACGATACATCAGAGGAAGCCTCGTAATAGGAAGCTTTATTGCCTTCTGCTAAGTGAGCCAAAAGTCAGGGGCTTTCCCTTGTAAGCATAAGGCTGGGAAGGGGGGAAGGGGAGGTGGGAGGGTTTTTTTTTCTTTTTGCCTGATGTGTTTCATCCTTCCCCACCTCCAACATCAAAGTGTTTGCTAGGGCAAGTCAGCCCTGTGATTCTGGAGCTGTGTATTTCCCCTCTCCCAGTAGTTTCCATGCCCATTTCCTATGCCCCAGCTGCCAGAGCACTAACCCTCTGCTGCTTTAATCACTCCATTAATCAAGCCTTTGCAGTGATCAGCACACTAGCTCTCACTGCCACAAGGAAGCCTGTTACTTCTTCAGGACACATAATCTCCCACTAGCCCTCCAAGGGTTTTTACTCAACTGAGCCATATTGCTCCACCAGATAAAAAGGGTATTTCACTCCGTTTTGAATTAGCTGTGTTTTTAACATAATGTAGCTCACATAAGGCACAAGTCAAGAATAGTTCTTATATTTTGGGCACTACAAAGGTGAAAAGACATACTTAGCCATTTTGTATTTAAGCTTAGCAGGCACTGTGATTTTGTTAAACAGACCAACACTGTCATCAAACCAAAGATCAGCAGACACAAACAGACCATTTCTGCTGGCTCCTAGAGAGCCATGATTGCATCCCCATGGGCACAAGCTGGGAGGTTGTCACATACAAAGGCATGTGTACAGACAGTCTCCGGTCCAGTCAGTCAGAGCAGTTTATTAACTACTATTTTGTGATGGGTAGTGCCAAAAGATGGCAGATCCTATTATGCTAGGAGACTTTGAAAAAATTAAAATGTAGCCATAAAACAAAAAATCACTGTAAAGCCACAGACAGAGCAAAAATAAATGAAAGGAAAGCTTAGTAACCTTCAGAGGCCTCTCACGCTTCTGACTCTTGCGAGAGGAACAGTGTAGCGCTTAAAAATTATTTTGCAGTGTCTTTTGAGTGGGCACTGTGCTGACTTGCAGGATGGGAATGTCATTTCCGAAGGTTAAGGGGAAGTGGGTAGAGTCCTGTGTGCTCAGGGAAGGTGCAGCCCCTGCCTGGAGTGAGGTGAGCTACCGGGCTTGTCCCTTGGTAGCTCTGCCTGCCTTTGCTAGGAAACATCTCTTCCCGCGCATCTGTCCCCCAGCACGCCCTGCTTTTTCCTGAGCCATCCATTTCTGAGGCCAGGAAAATCATGGAAAGGAAAGGAGAAAAAAAACCCCCAGAGCTGCACTAGAAAGTACTCACATCACTACCACCATCATTCCAGCAATATGTGAGAGCAAAGGCACAAGGGCGGGATGTGAAAATAGCGGCAGAGAGGAAATGAGCTCGGAGTTTGAGAATCTCAGCCTGCTGGGAAGGACAAAATCCTTCCAGTTGTGGTAAAAGGTTCAGCAAAGAGCAGTGTCTGAAGGAGCGGAGACTGAAAGAAGTGAGGCCAGTCTGTTTGCTGACGACAGTGGGAGGCACAGAAAGCAAGCATATTGCCATTTATCGGCTTTGAGTCTTTAAGCATAAGCATGCTCTAAAATTTTCAACGTCCAGTTTATATAGCTGTTCATTCCCTTCCCAGATCCAGATGTGAATTCTGCAGCTTGGGCAATTTATGGCCACTGTGAGCAAAGCAGATCTCTCACATGAACGCACACACGCACATGCACGCACAAGCCCCCCCCCCCACTCCTGGAGTGGGTGTCTGCAAAATTATCAGCAGCAAATAGAAATGATAACACCTAGAACAGTTTCCAAGTACAAACACGGATGCAGTGCAATCAGTACAATACTTTCGCAGAATCATTTCATTGAAGTATTTACTTTTTTATCTGCTGTGACTGCATGTTTAAGCTTTTCTTCCTGTATATTAATGCTTGTTTCCCCATTTAAGTTCTCTAGCTTCCGCTTTGTAAACGTGCATCAAATCCAAATGACATGTTTGCATGTGTATACTCAATGAACAACACAAATTATTTATCCCTTGGGATAAAGGACTTGAAAATACAGATGGTCTTGATACAGTCTGATAAGAATGTAAACAGGAAAATATCTTTGTTGACTTATTTCTTAGTAATCAGTAATAATTAGTTATTGTCTAGAGATGAATTATATTATTTCATAAACCTTGCAACAAACAATAGCTAAATGAAATCAACTTTGATTTTCTTAGGATTACTAAAGATAACATCAGATAACTTCCTTAGCAAAGTAACAAAAGCCCCTGCTCCATTTTTCATTGTTTTTTTGGTCTATGTCAAATTCAAAGGCAAAAATCAAGATCACGAAAAGTGCCCCTGAATTTTATCTTGCCTCTCACTTCTATGGTTTTGCAACTGAGTTATTTTATTTTATTTTATTTTTTAAATTGTCCTTTTGCATTCTTCAAATTACCACCCTCATCAAATGTCAATATTAAAACTGTTGAGTGGTTTTAGTTCTTCTGAAATAATTTCTCTTTCTCACAACTTGACCAATTATTTCCACCCCAGGAACTATGCTTGGTGTCTTGCCTTCAGTATGTTATGTTCTGCTTCCCCATTTCAACTGAGCAAATGCAAACAAAATACTTGTCTCTCATTGTGGTTGTCCCATATACTGATTAGATTCCAGACAGTCGTATCTATCTCTTGTAATGACTTAGCAATTTTTCAAGAATGTTTCAATTTGTAGATTAATATTGGCAAGAAACTGATAACTGAGCTGTATTTGGCTTTGGTAATGCTATGTCGTATAATGGTAAACCTTTCCCTGACTTCTAGTGCAAGGGAATCACAAAGTTACTGTGAAGGTCTGCACATACAGTTCTCTTCATGTCAGGACAAATCAAATGCAAAAATGATCACATGGACAAAATGCAGAAGGATGTGAGCTTGGCTGAATTAATAAAAACGTTTAATGAATGTTCCTCTTCCAGCCCTTTTTGCAGGGCTGTGAACTTGCACTGCCACAGACTCTGCTGTTACTCCTCCTGGCCCTCCCAAGCCTCTCCCCTCTTTCTGCCCTGCTTGCCCTTCTGCCTTACCTCTGCCTAGATCTGTTCCCAGATCACCTGCTGATCACCATTCAGTGCTCCTCCACCAGCCTAAAGCAGTCTTCAGACACCTTCAGTGTCCTGTTCTTTTTGTGTTTCATACATTGGTAGCACACATTAAGCAAGAATGGCTTAACCAATTGGTCGAGTGCAATGACGGCTATCTATTTTCAGGTGGTTGTCGTTGTTATTGCTATTATTTATTTATTTAGGTATAATTCAGAAATACAAGGTATGTGTTTTTATTTTTCCAGGTGTAAGGCAATTATATCTTAGGTTATATTTTCTAATGCCTCTGTTAGTGTGCATTAAAATAAAATAGAAGGAAAATTATAGAAGGAAGGCCACCTGACTGCAGAGCTTGCCTGAACCTGTAAAAATTTGCATATTTTCTTTGCAGTGAGGTGACTCTGTGGTATAACTAATCTTGAGCAATCAGTTGACAAAAATATTTGTTAATGATTATCTGTGATGGGTGAAAGCATCTGAACATCTGTGTTGGTAATAAGTAAGTGACTGGCAGGTGGGGTTTGCTGAGGCTGGTGTATGAGCCTGATCGATTGGAAAAAAGACATTTTCTATTGCATGTAAGGTGTCTGAGGATGACCTAGATGTTGTTTTGGAGACCCGTATGTTGTTGCTCTACAGCATGACTACCAATGGCCAAAACTATGCAGTTTGTGTTACAGCTTTGTTAAATATAAATCAAAATAATCTCTGCAGCTGTCCTTTTTAATATGGGAATAATCAATTTAGCACCTTACTGGAAAATCTTAAATAATACAGAAAAATATCAAGTGAAAGTACTGAAAATAAGAGATTCTACATGCTGACATGTGGACTGGTATTGCTATATGAAACCCTAATGCTAATCTACGAGAACTGCTCGTCTTGCAAAGCTGTATTTTATAACTTAGTGTTTGACCTCTTGATAGATGGACTCAGCACAACCATGTAGACTGGTGGTTCAGAGGGGCCCGAGTTTGTCTCAGTCACTGAGAGCAGTTTGGGAATTTTAGAAAAGGAGAGGAATGTCTCAGTCAGATCTACCAACTAAAATGTCACACAGGATGGAGAAATCTTCACCTAAGAACTGGCCTGATATAAGTAAATCTACTCTACAGGGTAAAAATCACTGTGCGACAGCCCTTTTCTGACAGCTTTCAGAAGAGACTGACCACATTCCTGGGAACGAATTGCAGGACTCACACAGCAAGATGTAGCAGCCCCTGTTGGACTTTCCATCAGTCCACAGCAAATTGCCTGCTTCCATCAAGCTGCCTGATTCCTGGCTGGTTCTGCTGACAGAATAGGGCCCAGGAGTACAAGTTCACTCAGGGCAAAGTTACATTTACCTGCATACTGCCTAGTAATTAAGTCTACTACCAAACTGGGCTGTAGTTCATCACTGACCAACTAGAAGGTGTGAGCTCAGCACCTGAAGGGTAACTATTGGCTTGCATTATCTATACAACCAAAAAATTACTTGGGTGAATAAGGCACACACTTATTCTCCTTTTGTATAGAATTGATTAAAAAAATATCATGCTAAGAAAGAAGAGATACCATGCCCATATTTTAATCTTCTCAGCATTCCTTCAGAATTCAGGTAACAGGAATGAGCAAACAAATCTATCCCCCGGATCTGAAAAAAGTGCACCTTCAATCTCCAGCTGTCTGCCATGGATTCTGTCCAACACACGTGTCTGTCTTAGTCTCTCAGCTTTTTAAGTTGGGGTAATATTAACTCACCTCTGTAAAGTGCTATGAATTGTTGAGGTGGAAAAAGTGCTGTATATGTTGAACCCTGAACTCAATTTTGGCAGGTAAGTGAAGAAATTGATTTTGAGCCTATATTTATTTGGAGTTTTAAACTGCACTAACTTCCTTAGGATTACTCCAAATGCACAAATGTGTAATTGATAGCAGAATTCATCCCATACCTTCTTATAGACCACCCTTCTAACTGCTGAGCTACAGAAGGATAGTACACAGCAGAATCTGGCTCCTTGTATCTCAAGTTGTTTTATGAAACTGATAAAATCCCCTTGACTTTTATAGACTTTTTTTTTTTTTTACAAACGGAGAAAATCTAGTGGGTTTTTTTAATATGCAGTGGAGAAATTTAACCGTGCTGCAACAGAGTACAGTAAGGGCCAAATTCTACTCTCCGTTACTTGAGTAGGTAGATAACATAAATCCATTGGTATCAAAAGTGCTTCTTTAGGATTATCATTTTGATCTGTTGCAGTTCAAGCGTGAAATATATTTATTTCATTTTGCAACAGCTGACTTTTTTGTAATGGCTGCTACAAGAAATATTGACTTTTTATCTTTTAATAAATAATATTTATAGATTTAGAAAAAATCATTAGATATGAATTATAGCTACTGTAATCATTATAAATGCATTAACAACAAATGGTCAAGCCAAATTAGAAAAGCTCTATTAAAAATTAAATAAAAAGATCTATTGAGTAAACAGATGTCTCTTCACAGCAGACATATCCCCACAGTTATTGACTGAAGCACTTCTAAGTATTAGGAAATGACCAACCATGACAAAACATTACTAAAATAATGCTCCATAAAATACAACTGGCAATGTTGCCTTGATCGGGGACAATCAGGAAGCTAATTAACAGATTTGTGTGCAATATTCTCAGAAATCCAATGGCTTCTATAAGGAGATCTAAATGACATGCTTAGAAATAATTAAAGAGTTCAGGCAGCAAATTTTTAAAAGAATAGCTATCATCCAAGATGACTGCACTTTAAAGGTGACCATCTGTCTGTTGAGGTCCTTTTTTTACCTTCTGCAGATAAAAGGTTCAATAGAACAGTAGAGAAGAAAATTGCAGCAAATGGACCCTGAAGCTTACCAAGGTAGCGCCCTCAATTCCGATTTGAATCAACTCAAATAGAGCGGGGAATGTGTAAAATCTGGTAGGATCAGGCCCCCAGTTGCTAACAATTGCTATTAGCATGTTATAAGAACTTATTCAGCAAAGTATATGACATAAAAAGTATAATCCTACAGTGTCGATGGCCATATTTAAAAAGCACATAAACAAGATTATACTTCAATTATTATGCTACTTTGCTTTTACAGAGGGCTAAATCTGATGCTTTGGATTTAAAAGCAGTGCTAACTTCCAGGCTAAAACAAAGCTAGTTTAAGGAATTGAAATAGCTCCAGTTCTTGATTTAAAACAGGTTTTTACTCTCAGTAATCTCTGGCAGTAAACACACATATTTTTCTTTTCAAGATAGTTTATGATCAGTGATTTCAGTCCACTCCACATTACCCTACCACATGTCCTGAACTACTTGGGACAATCCAATCCCAGATTAGGAAACACATTCACAGGTCTCGCACAAAGACTACTTTATACAGAAATTACAAAATGTCCTAACATCTGTTCACAGCCCATTTAGTAATAAGCTCATACACCTTGACACTTTCAAAGGTCTTCCTAGAAGTTACTATTATCTCTGGGAGACAAGGGAGCCAGGCGGGATTTGCACACACATTTTCTTTTAAACTAAATCTTATTATCACTGATGTTATTAGAGAAGTCATTAAATTCTGTCCTTGCTTCCAAGGTGGAAGACCTTAGCTCAAGCTGAATGGCTCAGTTGTGTGGCAGATCTGAAATATGCAAGGGCAGGTTTTGAACACTCACTGCCTACCATGAAGTTACAGTTACAGAAAACCATCATATCCTGTCACATGGAGAAGGGAGAGCCCTGATCCAGGGAAAGGGAAACCCATGGAGCCATCTCTACGCTGCGGTCTCTACACTGCTCTCTTCAGAGACCATGAGTCATCCAAGAGAGAAGCAACGTGGGGGCGGTATGACTTATTGCTCTTTGACATTTACAGTTTCTATTTCAGACCAGAAGGAGGGTTTATGCATTAAAAGTTTGAGTGTCTTTTTTTCTCAGTGATGGCAGTTGCTCTAATAAAATGTCACTTCTTCCTATAAACTTCCTATAAACTCCTTCACATATTCTAACAGCAAATCCCCATCAGCGTGATGCTCATTAAGCACTCAGATGACCACCATTCAGGATTTGGCCTATCTGGACAGCAACAAACTGTTCCGTAATCTGGGTCCTTGCTTTTTTAATACTGGAATGATAAAGTTTATTGCTATTTTAGTGCCCATTAGGAAGTTGCCTTCCCACAGATACCCTGATTTAATGTAAGACAGTTGATTTATTATGAGCCACAATGTGAATACTTGTTTTCACCTCCTTCCCGTCTCCACCCCCAATTCCCATGTGTTCTGGTTGAAAAGTCCTGCAGCATATAAGTGCCATCATCATCAACATATACACCACTCAACCCTCTTTGTAAGGTTACCTTTACACTGAATGCCGAAGCCTACAAGCTTTACAGTCTGAGCAACCTAAATTTGTCAGATTAATGCTATTTAGGCATATCTGCATAACCCAAAGCGATATTTTTCATTGCAGTAGAGGTGCATTGTTATAAACAAGTGAAACAAAAAATTCAGTATTTTTGGTGTGCTAAGCACTCAGAATACTTTCTAACTTAAGGCAACTGCTTGAGGAAAGAGGGGTTACTGCAAGTAAAAGTAATAAAAGCCTCCTGCAAAGTCATTCATTAAACCAACAATTGAAATGTACGTATTAAGTGACACAATTGACATGCATTTGGGTAATTTAAATCTATTAATATTCTAGTGGGAAAAATGCTCACTGCTGCTTTTTGACCTGATGCATATCAAAATAACAGTGCTACGTCACTTAATGTTGTGTGGTAACTCTTATGCTCCATCTGAAAACATGTTAGAGATACATAAGAAATAATAACAGGAAAGAGAAATTACAGGGTATAATGCACAGGAGAAGAGAGATGTTTTCAGCTGAGATTTGAAATCAGATTGAGAGTCAATGAGGTAGATAGATAAAGAAAGGCTGTTCCAGATGGTGGGAGCTGCAGAGCAGAAGGCTGTCTTACCACCAATTAATTTAATGAAACCCACCCACCAGTTTCCCATCCTGACGTTTTTCCCGAACCATGTTAGGCTCATACCTCATGGTGTGAAACCACAAGAACCCAATGTGAAAAATTCCATGGTCTCGGCATGCCGTGGTGAGAAACTCCCACGTGCAGATGCATCTGCAGGAAGGTCCTGCCTTCAGACAAATGCCTTTTTCTCCCAAATGTCACTGTCAAGTCCAACAGATGATCCTACAGGATCTCATGCCTGCACGGTGATGAGCACCTCCATCCCTGGATTGCTCCGCACATCTTGGAAGTCGCTGCTCATCACCGAGTGAGCAGTCTAGTACAGCAGGATGGATGCTGCTCTTTAGGCAGAGAACAGCATACAAGGAAAGGCTTTTGTGAGCGTGCTGGGCAGCAGATTCGTAAAATCATAGAATAGTTAGAGTTGGAAGGAACCTTAAAGATCATCGAGTTCCAACCCTCCTGCCATGGGCAGGGATACTTCCCATTAGAGCAGGTTGCTCAAAGCCCCATCCAGCCTGGCCTTCAACACTTCCAGGGATGGGGCATCCACAGCTTCTCTGGGCAACCTGTTCCAGTGTTTCACCACCCTTACAGTAAAGAATTTCTTCCTAACATCTAATTTAAATCTACCCTCTGTCAGTTTAAAACTGTTACCTCTCTTCCTATCACTACACTCCCTGATAAAGAGTCCCTGCCCATCTTTCCTGTAGGCCCCTTTAAGTACTGAAAGGCCGTGTTAATGTCCCCTGGAGGCTTCTCTTCTCCAGGATGAACAACCTCAACTCCCTCAGCCTATATTCACAGGAAAGGTGCTCCAGCCCTCTGATCATCTTTGTGGCCCTCCTCTGGACTCTCTCCAACAGGTCCGTGTCCTTCTTATGTTGGGCACCCCAGAGCACTTAATGTATATCTTTCCCTGGTGCAAAGCCACACCACCTTACATGGCATATCATGGCATGGTTGGTTCAGCCTTCTACACAAGCAGAGGCACCCAAGAGATCCAGAGGTCTGATACCACCGTAAAGCAGCCCAGCTCTTTGGCTGAGCCCAAAAGGGAATTCCTCCCATCTTGGGCTGGGTACACACATATCAGAGGACTCTTACACATCTGAAGTTTAATGAAATATAAAACGACACCGTGATAATTACCTTTGCACAGTGGAATTCACTGAAGTGAATGTAAATATTATTCATATGATCTACATATTGTAACAAGAGAAAGCTTGCATCAAACAATATTTCTAAGCACAGCTTGCCAAAGTAGGATAATTCCTGACAACTAAACTAACAGTTCATCTAACAACATCAACAGCTCATCCTGAAGTAAAGAGCTTTGCCCTGTCCTTTGAAGCCCATCAGAATTAAACTATTTCAGACGAGACATAGAAGTGAAGGTTCAAAAATCATGCCCAGCTCAGCCAGGGCCCTCTTCTCCTTTGTACAGAGGAGCTTTCATTGATCTCTTCAGCACAAAGGTAGGAGAAACAGTCTTTTAGACATTTGGATCTTAAGCAGCACAGAACTTTCTAGGTTAAAAGCAAAGCCTTCATTTTCACAGAGAAACCTACAGGTACCCCTTATAGGTCAGTGGTCAGTTTGCAGGATAAAGCACCCGTGAACCATCAGGATTCAGTGCTCTCCTTCAGCTTCAATTTCTGGATGATTTCCCCTCCACATCTGGATGATCTGATTTTGTGTTTTCTGATTTTGAAGCATGCATAATCAAAAAGTCTGTGTTTGTGGTAGCAATCACAAACATTTGACTGTCTGAAAGTGAAGATTATAAGCTGATTTAGTTATGGCTGCTTCCTCATTTGATAGCAGTTAAAAGTTTTGGGTTATATGTCCACTGAACAACAAAGATCCAGTACATGTTATCAGTTAAATCCATGACCTTCAAGTAATTTTGAGGTAAAACCGGAATATTGCATGAGTCTTCTCCCAAACACAGTAAATGTAGATTCATAATATTATTTGATTTTATTCCTTTGCATAATTCTACTCATCACAACTCTAAAAAAAAAAGAAGATAGAAATTATTAAAGAAGTGATGACAAAAATGCCATGTTAGATTTCCATTTATTTTATCATTAAAAAGATTTACAGCCTGTACTGATATCAGATTATAAAAATTAGGGTCCTCCATAAATTAAAAGGGCTTGCTTTTGCTTAGCTATAATAAGGGAGCTAATATGTCAGATTTGAAAGGTCTAAGAAGCAGCAAAACAAGCAGCAATGAAAAGTGAGATCTTAAAAGTACGTAGAAATTTAAAAAGTAAATTCTTATAGAATGCAATGAAGTATTAGTAGAAAAAGGTAACTTGCCAAAATAACTGTGCTAATCCTCCTCCTATAATAGCCTTCATGGCAGAATTAGTAATACCCTTCTATTTTTTTTTTTTTTTAATTAAACAGGGTCTGATAGAATGACATTGAATTCCATGCAAATATCGTACTTCTTTAGGAATAATTTATTGTAGCTTTACTGGAAAATTTTACCTGGATCTTAAAAGGTTTTATGGCTTCAATTATAGCACTTACTCCTAATAATCAATATTGATTTTACCTTATCATCCTTTTTAAAGTTTCTCTTGGTTTACATAGAATCCAAATCTTGAGTGAGTTTATAAAGTGATAGCATTTCCATTCTAAAATCATATTCTTTTAGATAATTATTCCAGGTCCTCAATAGCTACTTCCACTATACCACTAAAAAGGCAAACCAAATCTTACTTTTTTGTTAGTTGGAAACAAGTGTAGTGTAAGGCAGTAGGAGAAAGACAGCTAATTAGCAGGATTGTGCAATGACCTGCCGTTCCGCTCATCCTTTTACATGTTTTCATTGTATTCTAGAGCTTCATTCACCGTGTCACAGAGTCTTTGTCTCATCTGCAGTTGCAGACTCAACTCCTGCTGCAATGCCCTGGAGAGAAACCTTAAGAAACAACACACACTGACCTACATGGAGATTTCACTATGCACTCCCCCTAGGAAACAGGGCCCTCTGAATCAGCTCCGTGCACCATGGGCACGTGCAAGGGATCTGTCTCTCCCGTCTGCTCCTCTGCACAGCCAGGCTTTTCTAGCTGTACAGTTCTCTCAGGAGCTGTGACACTGCTGCCTCTGAATTGTGACTTCTCAAGCCAACACACACCCAGTTATCATCTCCGGCACATGCCGTGCCTCTTCCCTCAGCATTATTTCCTCAGCATTAACACTTTGGTGTGTGAAAAGTCTAAGCCACAGAGAGTGCCTGCTCTTCAGCTCTGCTGCCCCTGCCTGGGCTTCTCCCAGTGATGGACAGTGATGAGGTGCCATCACGCAGGAGGTCCCAGTGCTCACTGGAGCTGGGAGCTGTGGAGAAGGCTGTGATTCCATCAGTCAGCTGCCTCTTTGCAGTCCCGCAGGGCATATCTTCCTTGTTCTCTCCATTGAGCAAAACAATGAGAAAGAGATGCACTTTGATCAGTTAGCCCCATGTTTTATTCAGCTTTAGAGAGAGAAAGTTTGACTCACTTTCTCTGGAGAAGGGCAGTGGTCAAGTGAGGTCCTTGGAGGCTTTGTCTGTAGTAGGCGTATTTGTTTACATTTGCCAGGAGGATCCCTATTTTCCATTCAAAGTATAAGCCTCCTTATTTTGCCCTTGCCTTTTCTAATATAATTAAATGGTGACACACATATATACACATAGTTTAAATACTGATTTGCTTTTTCAACTAGGAAAATAAGAAACAAATGTATGACAAAGGAAAGAAATAGTATATAGAAAATTTTTGTGAACTGTTTCTATTGACTTATACACCTGCTTTGTCAGTTCTTTTACTCTGTCCTTCTGCTCCCTTACACCAGGTTTATTTCAGTATCTTTGGAAATGAAAAGATCTCCTTTTGTTTCAGAATTAGTATTTGACTGATGAAAAGAATGAACCCCAGGGGCTGTCTTTTCCAATCAGGCACTGTACGAGCACTTGAGCTGACTATGTTCTGCAGAACATTGAAAACATGGCATGCCCAGGAAATGTTTGCCATCACATTAGTGATGCTGTAATGGGCACCACAAATCACCTGGACATTAATAGAATGAAATCACTTACTGCCTCTGAAAGCAGCTTTATTCTCAGTTGGTGTCCTGAAGGCACCATGTGTGCAGTCTAGAGTTTCTACCACAAAGGAGAAATTTTCAAATATCATAAAAGTCCTGTTTTACTTGCTGCTTTTGGAGTTGGTTTAAGTCTCCATTGATTGTTTCTGATAGCAATCCCTTAAACACAACTAGTATTGGAAAAAAACTCATTAAAAAAAATTAGTTGTCTTGCAAACTTTAAGTGATCTCTGATTTTTCTAAAAGCCGTAGCAGGACAGGATACACATGACTTCTAATGACTGCCCTTGCTCTCACTTGACTGCAATAACGCATCAAATGTGTTTCTTTATCCTGTTATTGCTGGTTTGTAATTTGATCGTCAGACACATCTGAATTCTCTCCAAGCTGTTCCAACGTGTCTGTAACAGAAGCAGAGGTCCCTACGTGCACTTCCCATTTTGCTCAGAAAAAAGAACAGCTTCAACAATCACAGCCCACGTGAAGCAGACAGCAGTGGTTAAATTAACTGTTGCGATCAAAGAAATGGACTGTTAAAAATACCTGATTTCCTATTAGAGAAGACTTTTTAATTGTGCTTCTGGTGCCTAGAACACGTTGAAATTTTTTATGAGATAATTCAGGTAACAGTCCATTAGAAAGTGTATTTGATGTAGCTTGAGGAAGTTTGGGAAAAGAGAGCACACTCCTGTGTGAGCAGTGGCTGTCCTCCACCCCCTCCCCGTGCCAGGGCTGCTGTTCCTGGGCAGCAGAGCGAGCGGCGTGCCCACTCCTCTGCCCCCGCAATGCCCAGCCAGCCGCATGGGTGCACGCTGAAATCAACTGTGGGTTACATCAATATATGGAGGTGTGAGCTACAGCGACTGAAAGCCCACTCTGCTTTCCTTGTTACAGGAGCAATATCCTCTTCAGCTACATTCAAGAGATCTCAGGAGTCAAATCCTTTACTGTCCATAAAATAAAATATAATATCTGGCATCTCAGGCTTCTCTTCCTGTTTTAAACTTATTTTCACTTTGTATTAATAGAATGTTTGTTATACCAGCCTCAAGAAAGCAACTAGTTTCTTCAGTGCTACTCTAGCAATCAAACTGATAGCTGTAAAACAGATAAATAGGAGCTGTACAGCACCGTTTCTTCTGGCCCATTTTTCATTTTTTGAAATAAACCCCCCAGAGTCTTTTTGTGGAATAAATTGAAGATAAAAAAGTTATCTTTTGATGTGGATAGTTTGAACATGTCAGATTTGTGAAGCATTTTCTTCAGCTAGCTTAGCACTCTGCCTTTTGAAAGACACATAAGGCAAAGCACAGCTGTCAGAATATAAAAAAAAAGTTGTATAAGACAAAATTAAGTAGCTCTATTAAAAGCAGAGGATCTAGAAATTCAGGTTGCACTCTCCTTGTTAATGCCAAGCAACATTTCACTCCACAATTTTTCCTTACTGAAATCAATGAAATTACTTGGGAAGGGGGGATAATACTCGGTATGAGGAAACATGCCTAAGTCTGGCTTTAACTCTTCTGTTCTTGGCAGTGAAGCTGTTCTTACGACCCAGGATCCAGCAAATGCCCCTTACTCTGTGCCCCTTGTTCCAAATAGGAGAAAAGAACTAACTAATCCTGCACAGAGCTGAGCAGTGTGCTCACTGGTTACTGGAGACCCATTTATTTTGAGCAGTTCTTTTGCTTCTTCAAATTATACTGTGAAGGAAGAAAGCTTTGGATGAGAAAGAAGCAATAAGGAATCCAGTTTTCTTTTCTCATCCCCAGTTCCTCTGCAAAGCTAAAGACTGAATATATTCTTTCAGTATGTTTATAAGCAAAATATCAAGTTTAAGCATAGCAGAAAAGAGTATTTTTGTACACAAATCTACTTCATTGTAAGCTATAGAAACTTAATTACTTTCAGCTCTTGGAAAGCTGGTCATATCTAGATCTGAAATTATTACAGTTAGTAATTCTCAGTATAGGGCTGCTTGATTATAATTTTCCATGTAGATCTTCAACAGTTTGGACAAATGTGGCGAAGATGATTTTACACTGCGCTACATTTCCACACCTAAGAGCACAAACTGTTGAAGTTTTATCCTGCTCATGCTTCTAGACTGTGGAACTACTGATTTCATTTAAATTATTCCTGATTTATTATATAAGTTAGGAGACATCAGATTCTCCATCGTGCTATGTGAACCTGTTTTATAGAAACCATATCATGGAGGATAGGGACATAGTGGGATGAGTGATTTTGGGGAAATAGTGGGGAATTAAATCAACAGCTTTCGGTTCATTTCTCACTGCAGTTCCTAATAGGTGATTAGTATGTTTGTTCCAGCATGCCTGTGTTTTTGATGCAGTGCAATCCCTCAAACACCTCACAAAAGCAATTATTGATCAGGGAGAGTCCAAAAATTCAAGGCAGGATAAGGTCCTGTGAAGTTTAAATTTTTATATCAGTTCAGGAGTGGAGGGGAGTAAGATTGGCAACTCTGCTGAAAATATCCTTTTCTTTGAGAAAGTAAGAAGTCTCAACAGTTCCTGTTGTTAATGATATAGTCAGAAAGAAGGGAAATCTCTCTATTTGTAATGCGCATGTAGTGTTAAATGTTCCCTCGTTACAGGAAAATACACATTAAAAAAAAATCCTTACTTTGGAAAGCTGTTGTACTAAATATGAAGATGGAATTCAGTTCTTAAAGTCCAAGATGAAGGCATTTTCCCCTGATATATCAGGAATGTCAGTGCAGCCTTTTATTTAGAAGTGACTACTGATGCTTACTTACCATCCTATTAAGTCATACAGGTGCATCATTTCACCACCGATGTGCTGATCATCCTCTTCTTGCCCACAGAGCCACTAACCCATGACCAGCTTTAGGCAAATGAGTGCGTGCTCAACTTGGCCTGCGGAAGTAGTCACAATGATTTAACATAGGGCAGTGATAAATTTAGCACGGGTGTACAGGCCTGCTTCATCAGAGACTTTACTACTAAGCTGCTGTGAATCAGGGGCTATGCCATCAATGCGGTAAGAAGCACCAAGCACAGTAGGGCTCTGACTAGAGCTTTTAAAAGCCCTGAGTTAATAGCACAAACAGTAAACATGATCAATTTTGCTCTGTGGTGTAAATTAGTCTAGTTCCGTTTAAGGAAATGAAGTAAATTTAGTGGACTAACTGAGCTAAGGGTTTTGGTTGATGACACTACCTTGAATTTCTTAGAAAAAGCTGGATGAACAGTATCCTGGCTTATTATGGCTAAAGAGAAGGCCATCTCTAAAAGACGAAAATAGCCATATCTCAAATGACAAGTAGTAGGTAAGATGGGAAGTTATGGCCTTTCAATTCGTGGAAGAAAACATCCCAGTTACCTGTGAGAGTCTGTTACATTGTTCAAATGACATAAGGTATTGTACAGCAGTGCTAGAAGACATTCATAAGAATTGCTAGCATAATACAACAATATGGATTCCATTCCTTTCATCCTAAATGTGTAATTAAATTCTTTAGTACTCTTTGATGATGTAAATTTGTTTTTGTTTTATGTAATATTACTCTACTAAAGATCATCTCAAGGAAATAAAGAAGGCAACTAGTCAAAGAAAGTAAGAAAGAGACAGAGAGTGAATTCCTGATCCTTCTGAAATTTATGGCAAGGACATACCGCTAATGACTTCTGATGTTCATCTGCACATGTATAGATTTAGAGGCTCTCACATTGTTCCAGGAAAGCAGGAGGAAATGTTTAAATCGGAGAAACTTTATCTATCTGCTGATAATCTGTTAATAGTATGGAGAGGATGTAGTCAGACTGTCATGCCAGAAGAATACTAAAGGTAGATTGAGGTGATTAATGAACATTTGAGGGCTGTGTGTAGGAACATTCCCTTTGCCACTTACATAGAGCTGAACACTTCAGATAAAACTCAGGATAATGGATAGAGTTGGGAAGAATTAGGATTTTGCTTCCAAATTCATCCAGTCTATAGGAACTTGAGATGGCAATGGAAGATGACTGGTTTGATAGGAACAGAAGGTTCTAGAGAAAGGGAAAGAACTCTGGATAATGGTTTTGGCTGAAAGCACTGTAAAAGGCTTTAGCCTTGGTCTATATATTTCCACGTACAGACTTTTGTGCAAAAATAAATGAAACTAGCCATATAATGGAAATTGTCCTGCTTCTTACAGAGTTTGGCCTTTAAAAGGTTCTTAGCTCGACTGGGTGAAAGCCATCATTTTCACCTTCATTTTCCCTCTGAACATCAGATTGAGCATCAGTGAGGCAATGTCCTGTGAAAGGAATTTCCCTTCACTTAAAAAAAAGACAGCTAAAATATCTCCTGACAAATATATTGAGTGAACCCAGTAATGATTTTCATTTGCTGATGTTCACCCAGTAAAGAAAGGAAGCGGCACCCTTCCTCTTAAAGGAAATGAAGAACTCTGTTCTCAGTATGGGGGTGTACGGGGAAAGCTAATTACTTTTTCCATGCCAGGAGAGAAATGACATGTGGCTAGAAAGAAATGTGAATTCTGGTGACCCCGTGACCTCTGCAGAAATGTGACCTTGGCCTGTAACAAACTGCACTTCGTGGTGGGGACATGCACAGTGCAGGGGACAGGGGCTCAGAGGCAAAGAGAAAGAAGTACCTCTCGGGAATCAGAGAAAACCAGCAAAGGGAAGGGTCATAACATGAAGTAGTCTGTGTTTCTGTATGGCCATGCTTCCTCAAGCCAGAGATTCACTAATCAGGCCTGAAATTATTTTGCTTTTTGTGAAGTTTGATTGTGGCTTAAGGGTTGTAAAATACCCTTTTCCAAAGTGGTACTTAGAAAAACTTGTATCATAAATAAGTAAACAAAGCACTGTTGTTCTTGTTCTTTTGGCTCTGAAGCACTATTTCCAGCTTTTAATCACTATTTGAGAACCTTCTATTTCCTTACCACTGACAACTGTCATTTGTAAATTGATTTTTTCCCTCTGATGCTTGGCTTGTTGTTTCAGCTTCAATCCTATACAACTGACCCCAACGGTAGTTTTGTACCAGTAAATTACTGACAGATCTGGGAACAGAGCTCTCAACACCCCTCTCTTCATCCATTGCTCTCAGAGTGATGCCTCACCCTGTTCACGTAGCACAAGCCCTGCCGGCGTGCTGGTGTTCCTGCTCTAATTGGAGTGTGGCTTTCTGTGAGTGTAAGCGGCTGGGGCTGGCAGTTGGAGATAGAGAGTAGGACATGTTTCTTAATTAGCTCTTGGGGACTGCTGTTCATTTTCTCTTGGGTATTTTCCAGGAATAAAATATTTCCCCTGGTAATAGCAAAGATACTTTTATAGTCAGACCCTCTTCTTCCCTCACAGTGATAAAAAGACAGCTTAGTTAGGATTATCTACCATTTGTTGGATTACCACATTTAAAATTCCGAGAGAAAGTAGCAACATAGGAGGAAAGCTTCACACAACAATTAAACAAGTATGTGGAAAAATGTATTTAAACTTCTGTTTAAATACAAAACTATAGAGCAAATTACATCCTGAAACACAAGACACAATAGTAGCTCCAGAGGGAAAGACATGGTGAGGACAGAACACAGTAGATAAAAGATAATTTAAAAGAGTAAATTTGCTATTTTATATGAGGACAACAGTAATTCATTAAAATATTTATAAAGACCACAAAATCTACTATGCATAAAAGAGCACTGCAGGAATTTTCATACAAACTACAGTACAGGGAATGCATTGCAAGTCCTTGCATTATTTATATGCTTCCAGTATTCTATTTGGTTTTTCAGACGCCTGTGTCTCATGCCTAAGAATCAGACATTGTAGCCATGTCCTCTAACAAACCATCCTTATACTCTGCAAAAGGTCAGTAAGTGAATAGTTTTGAAATGAATAAATAAGTGGAAAAAGAATTTAATTTTATCATAAGGTAGCTTCAGCTTTATAAAGTTAAAGTTTGATATTTATTCCATGTCATCTAGTCCTCATTATTGCAATATATTTGACTTTGTTACATAAAAACAGAGAGAAGTCCATTTTCTTCTAAAATGAGTAAATGTCTCTTTTCCATGTTGTAGTTATAAAACTCCCTTGTTTATCTCCATCATAGAGTTAACAGCAAAGTCACTTGCTGTTGCAGCCATAACAAGAGATATAGAAGACCCACTCCCCAAGTGAATAGCTCTGAAAAAGTCTCCTTTTAGATTAATCTCAGGTACAATAACGCTTGTCTTCCCTTTCTTCCTTCTCTGAGCTTCAACCAGGCACTTGTCTGGGTAGTAAAATATCTGCCCTATTGACCAAAGACCTTCTTGAGTTTTTATGTATTGAAATAGATATACTTGCATTTTAAAATATGCCCTATGTATTACATTGACGAACTTGACTCCAGGGTGTGAAGTTACATATACACCTTGTCAAATTAAGGGCTGAAAAACACTCCCACCAACCAACAAAACCTGGAATAAAAAGGAAATACTTGTTTGTTTCTGCTATGAGATACTTATTTTAATTGTGTTTCTTTGTTTTTAAAAGAGCATGAAAGTGGTCATGATAAACCAGGAAAAACCCCAAAGTTTTATTAAAAAAAATAGAAACACAATTGCTAGACCTGTTTGGAGTTGGTCATTCAATGATCCGAACCTGTAGGACTGTGATAAATTACTTGTGGTAACATTTTCCTCTTGGAAAATCACAGATGAGACTAAATGAGACGTTTTATATATATAGTAGCAAACAGTCATAGGTACATTTCATTTTGAAAGTCCCATCTGTCTTATAGCCCAAAAAGTTTTTGACACCACAGAATGATTGCTGCACTTCACATTATATGAAAAGGTAGTAAGGGTTGATATACACCAGAGCTCTAAACATCAGAGCTCCATTTTACTATACTGAGCATTTATTCTAAGGAACTGGGTTTTTTTTTTTTTTTAAAAAGTAATAAAAGATAGATTAATAATTTATATTCATTGCCCTACAAATATCATCAAGTTTTGATTTCAAGGCTCTGAGTTACCTAATTCCTAGAAGGATCATCTGATTCATAAATTAAGGCTGTTGCTTTTTTTTTTTCATAGAAAAGTAAACAAAACGTATGAATGTGATTTATTGTTCGATCACATTTTAATTGACTGCATTAAAGCTGCAAATATTAAGGGAACTCAGCCTGTATTCTTGTTGGAGCCTGATTCAGCACGCATCTTAAAGCTAACTGTGTGTGGCAATCCACAGTCAGTAAGGTTTAAATTAATAATATAGACTTAAATACTACCATCAAAGCAAAGAGTTAATTGATTTCCTATTTGGAGTATGACACTGAAACGCCACAAGAGCTCAAAATGATTGTTACCATCACCAGGAAAATAAGTGTAGAGTTTATTCAAGATTAAAGAGGGATTAGTGTGCTGTCTTACTGCTTAATAAAAACCTACCAGCAGTATGCTCAGTCACAGCTACAATTTCCTTCCTTATCAAGCACTCACAATTACTTTATGTACAGTATAAAGAAACACTTATTTCAAAGATTCAGGTTATGCCTCTGAGCAGGCACTGGTTGGACCTTACACATTCCACAATCACATAAAACAGACAGAAGCCTATTAGCTACAGTCCCTCAAAAAGGATCACTTACACAACTCTGAAAGGCAAACAGAAGAGATATTTTTCCTTTAAATGATTCACAAAATTCTACTGTCAATTATTTTAGCCCATTGAATCCATACAAGAAAGAATTGTTTACTGGATATGGAAGATTATTTCGTATCAGAAAAAAAGAATCATATTTTCTTTGTGGTAATGGGTATTTCTGGAATGCTTGCATGGCTGTAAAGGACTCCAAAGTCCACTGTGGGGAGTAATTTCTGGTACTAGTCACTTTGCTGCAGAAGTAAAGTCAAGGTCTCATCCACAGTGTACCCTTGTGTTGCTTTGTAGGCTTTGGTTTGCCTTGGTATCATCAGTATTACAGAGGATGATGTATACTGCTGACTAAATGGCAGTTTGCTCTTTTTTGGTCCCCATGCTGGCATTTGGGGGGATTGATCAAAGCAATTTCAACTGGAATGTAGGGCAACTGTGTGGGTCTTTTCAGATTTCTGAAACGTTGTTTCTAGTGTTGTTGGAAGATGAGTTTTCCTTTGAAATTTTTGCTTGCAGATGCGAAGGATGGAAGCTAAGGAAAACCAACAAAATAAATCTGTCGCCTTAGCATTCTGTCTTTGCAACAATGCTGTGGAAGGGCCTAAATCTCCATAGAAGAACAGAATAGATAAAGGTGAATTTCAGTATTTGATGTAATCCAAACCAATGTACTCTGCTACAGCTCAGCATGTCCTGGTAGACTGTAACAGAGCAAGTTATAAAGGAAGGCAGATACAACATCCGTTTTTCACATTCCTAATGAACAGTGTGATTTCGTTGCTTTCAGAATAACGGATGATTTAATTGAATCTATATAATCTAATGCAATCAATCTCATTTAACTAAATGTCACACAGCCCTTTTCACCGAGAGGCAGTATATGTACACCAAGGAGCAGGACCAATTTCTGAAACCCTTACTAGTGTAAGATCAGTTTTCATGAGTTGCCCAGAAAAAGGAGTGCACTCCTATTTTGTTTCTAACTTTACTGCTAAAAACACTGCCTTCAAGAAACGTTCAAAAAGGCTCTGGTCTAACAGCAGAGAAAGAGGGAATTATAAAATAAGAAAGAAAAAACCCTGTGCTTACTGTACTCAACCTGAGTTTTAAGCCAAGCAAAAGGTAGGACTGAGTAGACTTTTAAGACTTTTTGTTTTTTCCTCAGTGAGTAAATTGCAGTTTTACAGGACCCAGGCACTGTTTTCAGTTTTGGTATATTACTAAATTTTCCATCATGTATTTCATACACCTTGCAACAGTCTAAGGGCTGTTATGAACATGGCTGAGCATTTCATACTCATAGGTCAAATCAAGATGGTTTACCTACACAGGTCTCACATCAGCAGTGTTTGTAGCAATTCCTGTCTGGAGAACAGTATCCTCCCTGGTCCTTGTTCTGTGGCTCCTAGCTGCTCAGCTGCCTGCAATTCACAGACACTCACCCTTACGTCCTCTGCTTCTGTTACTGAGAGGCACAAATGATTTAATTGCTAAACCTTTGTCAAATGATGCACTGCAGGAAATGGGATGGAGGGCTCTGCTCAGGCAGGCAGGTTTGTGACCAAGGCTGTCTTGTCTCCACCACAGGGACAAGCAGGCTTTTGATACCACCAGGAAGCTATGGGAATTACAGTTTTTGCCTTTGCTGTTATAAGATGCCAATGGCTGAGCACTAGCTTTCATCTAGCATGGGCTTGTGTTCAGTGTGCACCAACCCCTGTCTCAGTAGACAAGCGGTATTATTAAATAAGTTTTCCAAAGGAAAAAAATGTAACTGGTTATCCTTCAAAGAAAACACAAGGAACGTTTCTTTGTTGCATTTTCCTGTAAAGTAGAAGCTGTAGGATGTGAAACTTGAAAATGAACTTGTTTAGCTGTGTTAATGCACCCAAAGAATTCCTCTGAGTATTCATGATGGTTTTAATATTCATCTTGTTTTAACTGGAAATTAATACTATCAGAAGGATGTGAAGTGAGGGAAAATCCTTGAAAAAGAAGTAACTTGAGAGTTTAAACTTCAGGTCTCAAGACTGAGGTAGAGTAAAATATTTGAAGGCATTTTGGCACCTAAATTAGCTTTGCTTTAAAGACATGAACCTACATTTATGTACCCTAAAATGCAGTAAAGTGCATAAGTATGTTTTCAGCAGATCTTGGAACCTAAACCTCATTACAGGCAAGAGTCGCTTTTGAAAATAAAACACAAGACTCTTAAATCACTCTGTCATTTGAAAATAAATCTGAGATCATAAATGAGCCCAGTGGCCTTAAACCTTAATCTAGAGAATGACACCACCAGTTGCATTTTCCAATTCTCCCTAATTAATTGTCATTTTGTGTCAATTTGTATGGAAGAACAAAATTCACAAAAGTCATCATTTCTGGGATATGCCTTACTTAAAAATTCTTTCATTTTCCAATCCATACTTACCTTTTGAAATTTGGCAGGCTCAGAGACCAAGAAAGTAGGGAAATAAGCGATCAAAAGATGCTGATTTATGATCTAAAGCATTTGAACATTTTTAAGACCTTCAAGAGTACAATTTAACATGTTCCCAGGTGACTTTAGTTTACACAACCAAGCCTTACAACACAGATAATCTAGGCAGACGTTGTCTTTGGCAGCATTACAGGACTACATTTCACAAAACTGGCCTGTTTGTTAACTGTTTTTCACTGTTTCAGACAGCCACTCATGAATTATTTATAGCATCAGGCATTGCTATATGTTTTCTTTCACCTTCTATTTGATTACAGAAACGTAATCGTGGCTAGCAGAAAAGCAATGGAAATATTGCAAATATAGATTTAGTTCTCCTTTGTGTCTCTTATCATTTTCAGGGTGTGTAGGAATATTTGGTTTGGGGGCTTGCTTGGGGTTTTTTTTGGCTTCACTAGTAAAAGTATAGTCATACGATATTTGATTCTCTTCTGAAAAGAGCTTCTGAACATCTGAATAATAATTAACTGAATGGGCTATTAATCTATGGTATGCTGAAATCCAGAATGTTTGCCCTGTAACCATCCTCTTATTTCCAGTTTACAGGTTAGATTATCTGAATAGAATGTCTTGGAGGTACTTATTTTCTTTTACAGTCTTTTACACTCCTCCCCTCCCTGCAGCATCCCAAAAATATACATGGAAAAAAAAGGTGCTGGTATTAATCTGAGACACACCTACACACAATTAGCACAAACAGAAGGAGCACTTTTGCAGGCTATCAGCAGAATGACTTATCCATTTTTATCTACTTACCCAGTTTGTCGAGAACAAATTACACTGGGGGGGTGGGGTGAAAACTGAGTAAATTTGGGTTGATTCATCACCTGTCCTACTTTGCAGATCAATCAGTTAATAATTTCATTGACCTGGAGGATCATTCAGAACAATATATTTAATTCAGTCATGCATTTAGTTTAATTAAGGTTTGAAGTTACAGTGCTCTGCTGGCAAAGAGATATTAAATCTGTTTTCCTTCTGCTTTCTATTCACCGTGTGAATTTCCTCTACTGGATATCATTCATAAAAGATCTTTTATTTTAATTTATCTAAATTGCCTGCTGTGCCTGTGAAATTCTGCACCTTTCTTTGGAATAAGAACCACCTGAAATTTTTTCTGTATCATTTGATGAATGTGCTGGAAGTATTAGGCCTCTTGGAAAATTCATCAAATGGGGTAGGGGGGGCTACACAAATCTTGGGAACCAGCTATTTGAAAACTGTTCTAAGAGAGTGCAAATGATCTGGTCTAGAGATGCAACTGAGAAAGGACACAAGTGCTTAGAAAGCAGAAACTACAGAGCCAAGGGCTTTTCACGGATGTCTCTTGCAATGGCATGGCAAGGAATAACCCTTACTAGCAGGCAGCTCTGTGGCCATTTTCCCTAAATGATACAGGGGGGTTAAATTTAGCTTCAGAAAAAAATATTTACATATTGAGACTACAGTAAATAGAATAACCAACAATTAACATCAATCTGTCACTCAGCTGATCTGGAAACTGCGAGTTACAGGCCTCTGATAATCAACCTGTACAATGAATACAGAGTTCCATGAGCTGCCAGTGCTAAATTTGGTCCCACAGATGATGCTAGAACATTTGGGGACACTTTGCTTTATTGTGTGCTCTTCTGACAGTGCTATTTTCCTGGCAGCTACTACCTCTTTCTTCCCTTGTGTAACTGACTCTCATGTTTCAAACCCCTGCAAGTTTGCCACAGGTTGAAAGCTGTGTTCATGTTGCGCACTGCACTCTTGAGTGTCAACAATGTCACTTAACCTATGTGGTGTGTGTCTGTGCAAACCTTCACAACAATGCAGAAAAGCTGTTTTTACACCATTTCTCTCTGACTGTGGCTATCAAAGTATAGTTCATCATCACTTTTATGAGATGTACCTTAATTTAATGGGACTAATCCTACTGAAACACTGGTTGACATTACGAACCCATCTTAACTTCTGAAGGGCAACTGTTTGAGCTTTGCAGACGTATCTTTTATGCCTTGAGGTCTAAACAGTCTGTGCAAGTTGCAAGACTGTGGTTAGGAATAGGATATTTTTCTTGCCCTCTGATCTCCTAGGACAATTTGACATGCTCTAGGAGGTTTAGTGATAGAGTAGGCTGCCAGTCAGCACATTAAGATTTTCCTCTCTCTTGGTTTCCATGTAGCTGGCCAGACTCTTTTGGTAAGCTGCCAGACTTGGAGATCCAAAAATGCTCCAGACATGAGTGAATGATCTTTATTACTTGTGCTAGGGCTATTATAATCTCTGCATTGCATTTGTGTTAAGGAATACACTTTCAAAATAATGAATAGCTGAGATGCATATAAGTTCCCTACTTTAGAGAAGATCAGGTACCTGCAAGGCAGGAGTGTTCGTGAGGAGGAGTTACATTGGACAGCTGGCCATTTCACTCTCATGTATCACAGAATCATAGAATCATAGAATGGTTTGGGTTGGAAGGGACCTTAGACATCATCTAGTTCCAACGCCCCTGCCATGGGGGGGTTGCCTGGCAGGTCACCTGCTCCCACTAGAGCAGGTTGCTCAAAGAGCCATCCAGCCTGGCCTTGAACACTTCCAGGGATGGGGCATCCACGACTT
>JAOXNO010000078.1:34837492-34858231 GCA_028565335.1 Limnodromus scolopaceus | reverse complement strand
GGAAAAATATGCAATGAATTGTTAAGCAAAACATATACAGTAAAATGCACATTTATGTAACACCCCCTCTCCCCCCCAGTTTTAATTAACGTAGACCTTAAAGATAGTCAATGCCCTTAGTGAAACATTATGTTGCAAAATAGACAACATCAAAAGACAGTAACACATTTTTAACAGAACACAAAAGGATCTAACAGGAATCGCTTGTATATCTTTTGGGTTTTTATTCATACTGTGGATGAATCACTGGCTGATGTTTGCGGCTGTTATTCATGACATGTCTGGTGGTGTTATGACCTTCCCTCTTTTATTGGTTTATTTGATGTTTGTGGTATTTTATATAATTGATTTATGCCTGGTGATATGTTTGGGAGCTTTCTAGTAATATACAATAGTGATTGTATGTCTGTAAGTGATGTTACATATTGCTGTTTGTGAGCTTTCTCGGCCAGGTCACCATTGTAAATAAAACTTGTTCTCAATAGATTTTTATGTGGTTAAAGATTTTGACTACTTTAGTGACTGATTGATGGATTGGAAAACACTTGCTAGCAGGACATCAGGGTATCATAGAAAAATGTGTCATTTGCATTTCTCATTCAAACCTCCTGTCCCTCATTTTCAATCTTTCAAAGTGAAATAGGTATCATAGCAGTAAATGGCCACCTACCTCTCTTCTTAGTTGTCCTGATGGGTGTAGATGCCCACAGCATTTCATATCCTTCTTCCTCTGGCTTACGGTAATGTTGCACCATTTGGCTTTTTCTTAAATAATTATCCTCCACATGCTTCCTCTGGTATCTTAATGAGTCCTTTACTGAAAACTCTACCAGAAAGTATACTGGAATTGTCTTTTCCTCACTTTCTCTTTCTTTTCCTTCCTTCCTTCCTTCCTTCCTTCCTTCCTTCCTTCCTTCCTTCCTTCCTTCCTTCCTTCCTTCCTTCCTTCCTTCTTTTTCTCTTTCTGTCTTGTTCTGTCATGTTTCTAAGACAGAAAAAATACATGAGAATGAGCAGTCTAACTACTACGATGGTGGCTTTTCAAAGAGAAAGCTCAAGTTCCCTCTATAATATACAGATTGCACAAATTACTCCATAACATTTTATATGGGTTATGCTTTGAGTTCCTGAAACAAAACCTCTAGAAATTCTAATTAACAGCACATATAAACTATTTTGCACCGTCCAGACAGAGAAAAGACTGCCAGTTTTTAGTTTATTACTATCTGTGAACTTGTGTGAATGAACACATGCAACTTCTATCCAGATGTAGAAGAGTTCAGAGAAGATGACAAATAAGATGAGATCTTGCTAGATTACACAGCAACCTGTTACCAGTACCCCTGTTGTAAACTCTCATCTCATTAGCATTTCCTGAGTCTGATTAACAGATGTTTGAGGGTCTTGGTCCAGACATAGTTTGGTTCTATTTAAAGAGTCAAGACTCTGGCTTGATAACTCATCCAAAAGTAACACTCACTGTTGCACATTCGCTGCCTCTCTGACTGAGTGGTGCAGGTACAAAATAGTATGCTAGCTTTGGCTTCTCAAGGAAAAATAGGAAAAGGAAGTGAGTGACCTTGTCTGACCAGCCATGACTTCCTTTTCCTTAAGAAACCTGATTAGATCAAAGCACAAAATCTTAAAAGTAATGCCATTTAACAGTAACTGTGTTTCTCCAGTTACAGACATCTTGAGTCATGCTAGACACCTTTTTTGTAACCTCATTCAGTTCACACACTGAATTAAAATTATCCAGTATTTTTTTTTTTTTTGCCACGTTAGTTTTCTGCTTGTTCAGTGTTTTGAATGGGCTCACAAGGTGGTGAGAAACCAGCAGAGGCAGAACCAGAAAGGGACAATGGCTTCCCCTGTGGGTCTCTGTAGCAACGATGACCTAGAAAAGCTCAGGCATAACTTTGGGTGCACTGAAACTTCTTTTCAACATATACACACAGGACATTGATGGAGGTATCAAAGAATATACATAGAGGGGAGACAATCACAAGTTCTTATTCAATTTCTGTGTAGTTCCAGCTTCCAAGATAGCTTTGTCTTTTTTTTTTTTCTTTTTTGACTTTGCAGCCATCTGATAGGGATTTGGGGAACTAGCATTGCTTCTGCTTATTCTGCCAAAAATGGGAAGTGGCTTGAGCTTAGGATTTCACAGATCCTAACAGATTTGGTTAGATTTTACTTTGGTTCTGAAACAGCAAAGCAACAAAAGAGTGAAGACCACTGGGTTAGTTGGTTTCTTGACGCATGATATTGTATACCCTACATACAATATACATACAATATACAAAATAATAATAAATTAACTGAGTTCATAAGCTTTCTTAGTGTCTGTGTGACTCTAGAAGATCATAACCAGTCGGGACTGTAACAGAAGAAAACCCTCAAGGAAATAATCTTTAGAAACTTTGCCTTTCACATGATATATCTGAAAGTTAACAAGGAAAATTAAATATCTGCACATATCATGACTGTAGGCTAATACTGATTTTTTTTCTTCCCTCAAGCTCTAATAAGAAGCTTTAAGCAAAGATAAATCAACTAATTTCCCATCCAGCTTTGGAAAACCTCTAACTGTTCATGCAGGTGCTGGCCATTTCCACTCCTGGCACACACAGGTTTCCCTCTTCCTTCACACAAACGTGAGATTCTAGCCAGAGCCTGCATTTTTTTTCTCAAAAATTTGATGTGCAAAATGATGCCAGATCTAACTTTACACATTTTTCCATACTTACACCTGAAGGTGTGCTTCATTTGCTTACAGTATATGTATGACCCTTTCTAATGCTATGTATGAAGAAGTATCACAGGAAAGCTCACTATCCTTTGCTTTTGTTTATCTTCCTTTCTATTAATGAATAATATTATGTTTGCATTTGCCTCTTTAAGAGTGCTTCTGAAAGCATCATTCCAGCACTTAAGGGATGTTATGGTAGTGGGAAGGTGAGCTGGCAAGAAGGATTGACAATACAGGCATGCCCTAACATTTGACAACATGAGTTAGCAAAACTGGCATACAACATCCTTAAGAATAATGCCCTGCAAGCAGTATTTCTCTCTACTCCACAGCCTTAAAGGTAGTCACAGCACTGGAGAATTCTAACTAGTAAATACGCTGACACCAGCTCCAGAAGGACCACTTTCTGAAAGAACTCATGGAATGCATACCTCTGGCACGCTGGTAAGCAGAGAGCAAAATGAAAAACTCAAAAATGCCCCATCTTCTATTGGAAGAATATTAATTTTAAGAGTGGACAAGTGAACATAGTGACCAAACCAGATTGGATCAATTATCCGTCAGGCTCAGAATTCTGCCTTCGCCAGTGGCCTATGTTAAGTGCTTCAAAGAAAACAGCTGGCTAATTACACAACATCCTACATGGCAAAAAGGGATGAGAGGACTGTTTCTTATCCCTGTGATCAGCTAACACCCTGGAGTATGAATTTGATTGCCCCTCCTAGTACATAAAATTACAAATGATATTATTGGTCATAAAATTAAGAAGTCCATTTAAAAATCCCATTACAGTATTTAACTCTTTGACCTCTGTAGGTTAACTACTATTCATGCTGTGAAAAGAACTATTTCATGTTTATTTTTTAAATAATACAGTAAGTTCCTTAAAGCCATTACAACTAACGATGGAAATACATTCTACGTGACACCTAAAAATGACACTCTTGAGTTCCTGATGTCTTGAAGTTGTGAAAATATTCAGCATTTTTAAAAAAAACTTTAAACAGAAGTTAAACAAACAAGCTACTTACGCAACTAAGCATTACAGCAAAGCTGAAGTTAATTTGTTGGGACAACTCATGAGTTGATTGAGGTTTTGATCTATTTCATGTTAGCTTACCTTTTAAGTGTGCTTACTCCCACATAAGTCAAATTTATTTTTCTTTTTGCCTTTCCCTTGTATTTGTAGGCATTGAAAGCAGGCAGATGAGAGAGCTCTTTCAGGCTGGAAAGAGCACACAGAAAAACACCTTGTACAGTTCTGCTTAGCTCTGCTAAGCTGCTGTGCCTACGTGCCATCCTACCCTGCAGTACCTGGGCAAGCTTATTACAAAGACTATCTAGTTCAAACAATAACAATTAGGCAAACATCCGCAATGATTTTGGAATACAAACAAATGCCCATTGAATATCGCACTGAGACAGTCAAGCTACCACTGACACCAGAATTTTTTTGCTAATGCTTTTAACCCTTTGAACCCTTGAAACTACCACTGACACCAGAATTTTTTTGCTAATGTTTTAACCCTTTGAATCACAAAGCTTTCCTGAATTTTTTTAAATAAGCTTCTTTTATGAAAAGAGCAAACACGAGGAGAGAAGGAATAACACATCTTTAATTAGAAAAATTCAAATCAGCTCTTAATTTAATTCACCATACCAGCAGCCATGATTAGATCTGCATCATGATATATCTCCAATACTATCAATTTTCATAAATGCAAACTTTCCTGAATATGGTTCTGATGTATCCTGACATTTTAAAATATGTCCTATTGTCCTTTTCTGTGCAGCAGACCAAGCACAGAGTGTTCAGTCCTATATCACTGTCACAGTGGTATTAGACCAGATGGCTGCTTCCTCGCAGAATCAAGAATTAGAGATAATTTATGCTGTTCACTGTTATTAGAATGTAAAAATATAAAGAGTTTGCAGCATGCATACATGAAAAGCTGCACAGATCCATCAGTGACACCCTGGTGAAAAGGCATTCACACTGTTACTGCACTCTTAAAGCTAAAGTCTTATTTGGTGAAGCTATGGACTTCTGCAAAGCCTATTGACTACTCTGCATAGTGTACAGCGCAGCGAACTGTCTGACCTAGGTTACTATCTGCTGCTTTGGTGGGGAAAGGGTATTCTGAGTTGGGAAAAAAGTCCAAGACTTGCTTGCTTTCTTCTTTATTGTAAAATAATTCTACCACATGATTGTTCCCATTAATATGACAGTTATTTTTGTCTCATAAAGAATGGAGTTAAAAATGGAAGCTTTCTTCATTCAATCTGTTAATCAGTACAAGAGAATGTTTCTCACTAAGACCTCATACCAAAGGGCATAATAGTTACAGAAATTTGCTCCTGTGCCAGTAAGGGTAGTGAGTTTCACTTATCAGGGCACCATTGCAATCTGTAAATGTACTTGCTCTACCTGTATGTATATACACTCCTCCGTGTGTGTCAAAATACTGAAGAGAAAGGATGTCAGCCTACCCATTTATTGAGTCTGAGCTCATTATAGGTAAGAATCATGTTGTCTGTATTTCAAGAAGCTGAATCCTTTGATAAAATAAATATTATTAAAGCAGCTGATTCATTCAGAGGGACTTCTCAACCTATTCAGGAATTAAAATGTCTCATGTTCCTTAAACAAGGGAGAGAAACAAAGGGGAAGAGAACTTAGTCAGCTTGTCCATCTTGCTGCAAGAGATTGTATAAAAAAAGAAGTGAAAAGGATGTTAGGATGACCAAATGTCAAACACTGTTTGCAGGTAGCAGTAGTCTGTTGCTTTATCTTTTCGGTTCAGGAAGTTGAGCACAGTACTCCCTACGGACGATGTCAGAGTTGTAGTCAGATTAAAGACAAACACTCTCTCTCATCAGTATTTAGGAATATTAAAAGAGGAGGAATTTTGCTGGCATTCACTGAAATGGTACACTTACTCTATGTGATTGTGGAAAAAATGTATCATGGAGAGAATTATTTTGTTCACTTAAAGTTAATCTTTGAATTATACTAAGAAACATTACTAGGGACAGATTTGCTCCCATCTCTCTGTGAGCATATAATTTATATTTATGGCGTACAATGAAAGTATTGTGACTTTGAATGACTGACTAGCACCTTATGAAAGTCATTACTTTTGTACAAAAACAATATTTGTAACATAATGTGTTCTTAAACTGATCAGGACAGCAGGAAGCAACTAAGTGGATCACTTATCTTTATTTTGCAATTTAACCTATGTTGTGACAGGGAACAAAAAAATCAGATAATTTATAATTTTCTGTCAGTGTTGCATACTTTGGAGTAAGCTTGTAACTACTTGGTATAACTGAAAAGTAAGGAGATTTGGCTGCCAAAAAAAACCAAAGAAGAAAGATTATGTCAGAGCATAATGAATTATTAGCTGACTGTTAGATCACAAAGGCTTCTTGCATTTTTGTTTACCGGCCAGTGTTGTTGATGACTGAATTTTTCCTCTGTAAAAATTCTAGTACTAGTTTTATTAAAATAAAGTCTATCAGAATAGAAGATAGTTGTTATGCAGGAGCAGTAACTCGCATTATATGAGATGGCATTTCTTTCCAGCTCTTGCTGCTCCGCTGGTTCTAATAGCAACCTGGAGCTCAATTTCCTCCTCAAGAACATTGCATTTCATGTGGAATGTCAATTATTAAAATGCAGTGTCCCGTGTCTTACTTTTCACTAGATGAATTCATTTGCAAATTTGCTAATTTATGTAAATGATCCTTAACCTGTAACTGCCTGGTATGTATTTCTCAGTGCCTCTTCTCAATTCAGAAATATATACAAAGAATACAGTGCCAACAGCATGTATGTTAATTACCTTGTGCCACTGTTCCAAAACCCAAAGATTTAATTTCAGTGTAACTCAGAAAGATTATCTGATGCTTCTTTCCACTGTTTTATTTTCTACAGAATTAGACCACTCAAAATAGGTAAATGATCTTTAAAATATCACTTAAAATATGTCTAGTCATTATCATAGGTGGTAAGTATAGTTTTAGTGCAATATTTTTGTGAGAAGACATGAGATGAAACTTCCTGACTTTTTGATTTATTTTCAGCTTTCAGTTTTTTCAGGAGGTCATTGTTACTTGCAATGGGCCAAATCACAGCTCCTAAGATTTGATCATTCCTAAAATTCATTTTTTTGCAGCTAAGACTCTCCTCTGCATTTCAGAAATTAATTAAGACAGACAGGGAATTTCCTTCAGTCAATGGTCCAGCTGCAACTCATTCTTTTCCTGATGACTTACGTATGGATGCCATTCTGGATTTGTCACTCCATTTCTGGTTCCATCATAAGCATATCCACTGTGCACCCATAAATGTTCGTTTGACTCTCCAAATGATCTCAGGAAGTTCAAATTCCTCCTGTCTGTTTGCAGTTCTTCTGAATGTAGGAACATCAAGAAAACCTCAGCTGAAGATACTAATTTTTGCCTGACTTCTCCCTGCTGCCCACCCAAACTCCCTCAATGGACTCAGGCACCACTGATGGTTCAGAACCTGTTGATGAACCTGGTCAAAGTTGGGGATTTTAATAAAACTTGAAATGAGGTAATTTTCCTCTGTATTGTTACTGTTCAGTAGCTTCCCACAGTTCAAATAAAATGATCCAGATTCCCCGTGGTATAATTGCAGGCACAACTCCATTGATTTCAGTGACCTGTGAATGGCAGAGAGGACTCTGGCCCGAGGTCTCCTCTTGACAAACCAGATACAGCTTGCTTTCTCTTGATTATTATCTGATTTACACGTTCTTGTTTTAGATGCCCCCCACAAGGGGTAGGTGAACAAAGCTCCATTTCACAGCTGGCTACAGAGATCATTCCTGGCCAGCATGGAGGTCCCACGATCAGGACTCGGCTCTGAGCCTGAGCTGCAGGGCACATGTCCTTTGCAGTCCTCCAGCCCAAATAGCCACCGCTGGGGCCCCTGCAGGAGACTGTTGCTCTTGTTAACTTACCCCAGGTTTTGTTTCCCCAGGGTGTAAGGGAGGGAGAGAGGGATGAGGTGCCACCAGCTGACAGGCCAACATGCTGTCAGGTCAACCCCAGCATGTTGCTCTTGTGTCTCACTGTTTAGATTGGCTTTAGAAAGTGCAAAGCCAGAGAAGTGTTTGGCTGCTTTATCCCTCTTTCAGCATTCATAGTGCTAAGAGAAAATCTCAAACGGCTACTTGCTGTGTGTTCTGCAGACATTTTAGCACAAAATCAGCATCTCCAGTATCACCCCCTCACACTACCCTGAATTCTCGGGTATTTGATTTCATTTCTGCTAGGATAGCAGCAGGAAAGACTAACTAACACAGTTGTAATTTTGGAATTAAAAGGTCCTTCATTGTATTTGGTTGCACTGGTTACCTTAAAAATCTCAAATACCAGAGTTTCAAAGCAGCCTTTAAGCTACTGCTTAGGTTTCTCCATAAAGGATATACTTTACAGGACAATATCTCTTTAAATCTACCCTGAAGATATCCCTCCTGGCCCAGAAGATGCCAAAATGACTTGATGATTTATTTATGTGGAGCTTGGCAGACCATAGTCCAGATTGTGGCTGAGGCTGAATTTTATGAGCGTTCCCCCTAGTGAGTATATTTAAAAATTAAAAAAAAAATAAAATAAAAAAAGGTCGTTATAGAGCTTGGCATGAGATTCAAGCAAATATTATCAGGAGGAAAAATGACTAGGAAAAGAGTTTTAAGACAGAATATAAATATTAATTTATTAATAAAATTGTGTGTTTAGAGAATTAGAATTTTCTCTTGATCTTCAAGAAATTAGGAAAGTGAAGAAGGCATTTTTCATCTCAGCAGAAGCTAATGTTTGGTCTGGAATTTTTTTAGCATACACATCTTGGCATTTTGCACTGGGAATTGGCACTTTTGTCCACAGAAAGATAGATCTCTCATTGTCATTCCAGACCATACAGATGGCATGTTGGTGCAATGATGTAAGAAAGCAATTTTCTGCCCTATTTTATTGATTTATAGTATTTTAGTAAAGTGATAAAAACTTAATGCTAGGGATAAAAAGCAGACCCATCTGATGTAGAGGCAGTAGAAAAGAATAGAGAATGAGGAGGATCCAGCATTAATACTAATTTGCCATGTTTTCTCAGGCCTCTCCTGTACTAGACCATTAACTAAGTTATGAAACCGTGTCTAAACTCTTTGACTAAGATATTTCTAGGCATTAATCCCTTCTTTCAAGGCACAACTTGGTACAGGACTCTGTCTTTTTGAAGCACATACACATCCTAAGGGCCACAGCAACAACAGCCAGCAATAGTCTTGACTTCTTCAGTCTAGGAGGCTCCATGCTGGGGAGACAGATTCAGGGGGCACTTTCACATAGCTAGAATCAGCAGCAACCAGCAAGAACATGACTCTACAACATTTCACCTGCTTCACAGCAGTTCCTCAGGTGGCCTCTCCACGGGCCTCCCCAAGTTCGGTTTCCTGCTTGCTGTAGTGGAGCTCCTGAAGCCAAAGAGCCCTGAGGCAGAAACTCTGCAATCCTTTGGGGAACTTCTTGTTGGGATACTCCCTTGTCCTTTTGGCTCAGCATAGGGGCTCTTGCTACACTCATGCAAGGAGCATAGCTTCGATCCCCTGTCTCCTTTCCAAACACCAGAAAACAAGCTCCCTTAAGTCCAGATATGTAAAATCCGAGTTTGTGACAATTTATAGGCAGGCTAAATTTTGCTGGAAATCAGTTCTGCTGAAACTATATTACACACTGTTCTTGGATGTTGTATACAAGTGAATGTATATGGGATGTCAGTAAATGAAAGCTGGAACGTGCCAAGAAGCAACATTTTCATTCACAATGGCATCCCCCACTTTTCTCCAGAGAATATAGAGAATATTCCTGAAGCTCTCCTCAAAGGGAGATTCAAAGGAAATTCAAGGACATTCATTATGCTGTTGATAAATCAAGGCCAACAGGAAAAATATTCACAGTGGCTACATCCATGTTTTTTAAGTTTTGTTTGTTTTTTGTAGTTATATTGAAGAATTCCTCACACTGCAAACATAACGGAAGAATAGTATTTTACAGCCAAGCAACAAACTAACCTTATGAAGGTTAACCTGTTCTAATGAACCAAGTGAAGTACTTATTTGCCCTAGAAAAGAGCCTGGGTGTGAATCAAGCCGTATCCATCATGGGTATCTTCAGGACTGGGAGTCCCATGTGAAACAAAGGGAATGCCAGGATGACAGTCTGGTGCAGCCTCATCGCACAGTACTAAAGCTCCTTCAAGAACACTTGATCATAGTCCTGCTTGGAAATCCTAAGCTGATGCATCAAAAGCACTGCTCTGCTTCCAATCACAGTTATTCCTAAAGGATGCACTTGGAGAGTGTATGTCTATTGCTGAAATTATTTCAGAGAATTGAAAATTACATCAAAATCTGTGGTCAAAAAGGCACTGCTTGGGACATATGCTGCCGGTAAACCTGCCAGGGCAGCAAATTTAAAAGCCAGAAGGAAACAGTAAATGGCATCTTTGACTTCACATAGTAAACTGCCCAGGCCTTTACCTTTGGAGAACTGCACTGTGTAAATTCAGCCATCGACACCAGGTGAGGAACAAACAGAAACAAAAGCAGCATTAATTTAACTTCAGCCTCACCATTTTATTTCACTCTGTTATATACTGAAACTAGTCTTTGTGCTTGACTCAATTTTGTGTTTTTAATGACCTGTCAAAAGCTCAGTCAGGGCTTATTGTATTTATATTTTTAATTAGTTTAGTAAGGAGCTGGACTGCTCATATTTGATTTTTTTAATTAACTGTGAAAATTTCTGCACCACGATGATATTGTTCACATTGATATGTGTGCCTCTGTTACATTGGGTTTGCTGGGTGATATATTGGAGAGAGAAGTGTCACAGGAAAAACATGCCTAAATAGTACTTCACGGATTGCTGGAGCATTGATGTGAGCTGGTTATGTATCATGTAATTAATCCTTTATATTCTAACATGCAACTCAGGCCAGCCAGTGTTAAAGAAAATCGTGCCAGGTCAGATCATACCTCTAGCATTTTTTATCTCTGTGTTACACTGTGGATGTGTAGACTTTATTGCTTATGCAAAACAGTCACACCTTGTCATCTCTGACGACTTGGATTCTCTGGCCCCAGAGCAAATACTACATCGATCAAGGCTTCTGGCTGTCTTTTGATTGCTGGGATGCCTCAGACATGGCTACCTTCAAATCCTGCTCTAGCTCTTTCACTGTTTCACCAAACTTGTGTCTTTCTTGCTCAAAATTCATAATTCATCAGAGTGGCAGTGAAATGAGGGTTTTTAATTCATTTCACAATGCCTGAACAGCAACTGGCTGGGAATTCATTCTATTTAATGTAATATTAAGCTCTATTTCAATGTGGGTGCTAAAAATGGAGGTACAGCTGTTCACACAGGCAAAGTGTGTTCACACCTCTGTCCCTGTAATCAGTTTTCTGCTGATAACAGTAAAAATAGGAGTTGCTTATAGACTGCAATTCATTGCTCTGGCAGGTTTGGATCCACATACCTTGCTGAGATACCATCAATGTTCTAACTGGCTTGCAATTGTTACAAGAAGGGAGAGGAGAAAAATGACCAAGCAACTTTGATTTGCACAGGTGACCAGAGCTAATTACACAGCTACCAAACAATAGCACAGGAGGATTAACACAACTTATTCTGTAATTACCATTGATTCCAGTAAAGTTACTGTGTGGTTAACCATGTAATAACATGCATTATTTCACAATAACTATGCAAGGACTCAAGTCAACAGAGTACACTGCACAAATGGAGCAAAGCATTGGTAAGCTGAAGAGGTCTGAGTGTTTCAAGGAGTGACATGAGTTTTATTAGATGGATGATTTTCAGGTTTTTATTAATAGTCTCAGAGGTTTGGAGCAGAGCCATAACACTGCTGGAGGAGCTAAGGAAGAAGCTCTCAAGTCTATCCAAGGAGTTCCCAAGTGCAGAGGCATCGGCTCTCATGGGTACATTTATATTACTTTCAACTAGTCCCACTGCACAACGCAATGCAGATCGTTCTTGTGCTCCCCCAGAGCGAGCATTAATTTTTTGGGGGCTTATAAACAGCCAGACACTGGACGAAGGTATTTAAACCCATGTCTTGTGCAGCTAGCAGGACCAGCTTCACATCTCCTTTAAATAAGCCATCTTGCCGACAAAACACAGACTTTGTACTCTGCTTAAAAACCCACTGACTCGCGCTCCAGACACCAATGACATGGACACAAAGTGCCAAAGAAAATGAGAGAGATTACTCAGCCAATCAAGCATAGACCATAGAAGGCTTGTAGTCCAGCACACTGAGGCTGCGTTTTTAAACAGACTTGGACAAAGAAACCATTAAGAAATACAAAATAAGGAGATATTGCTCTATAGTTAATGTAACAGAGAACAATGTTTTGATTAATGCCTTCCCATTAGCTTATGGACAAGCTAGATTGTGTTACAGGATTATGGGCTGAGTTGGTAACACAAAAGAAAAAGCATGCTCAAAACTGCAGCAACAACAATTATGGCTCATAGGTGACACCACTAGAGACAGCTCAGAGACAATATTATGAACTGGAGCTCCCTAAATAATTATTAATACCTAATATTCATTTATATTTGAATTTATAAATTAATCTCTTTTCATGCTTCTATTTGTGTTGAATTTCCACACTGAAGTAATGGTATGTCCACTCGTTAAAACATTCACAGAAATAAACCACATTAAGAAACTGAACTTTGAGTTTCAGATACTGAGTGTTCAGGACCATCTGCTCACAGTCTGTGGGGCAGGAAGTTACTGAAGTAATTTGACAAAATTTCAGTTAGCAATTAAATTTGTGACAATATCTCAAGACAATTGGCAACAACCTGCAAGTTACAAAATATGGCAGTTTTACAAAAGAAGTACACAGATAATATTTTGGGGGGGGGGTTTGACTACCACAGGAACAGACTTAATGTAATGACCCGGGAGGTCCCCGACTATCGTATGTCCCGATAGTCCTGAATTATGGGCTCTGTTCTGTATGCAACAGCACACAGTGCTATATTTTAAAATACTTCTCTTAATCTTCTGCAAGGGAAGCATCTGCCAGAGCATCTAAAACAAATGGTTCTAAATCTTGCCTGATTAGACTTAAATGCACCTACAGCCTACCTTCCCCTGTGTTTCTCTATTGCTGTTTAAATCTGTATGCATTATTCTCATTGCTGGAAAGACACAGTAACGCTTCATGATGTTCTCTTTCTATTCTTATGCTGCATGGCAGTTGCTTTCTTTAGGCCCCAGCTCTTACCTACATCTGTGCTTACTGAAGTGAGACTTTAATTTGCTACACCACGCCAAGGTATTAATAGACAATTATTTATTGCAAATCTGAACCATTTATACTGTTTACTGGCTGACACAATGTAAAATTTTGATCCAAATGTTAATGTGTCCATGACATTGCATAATTCTGTTCCACGCCAAGGTTTTTTCTTCTCTAAATGAATCGAACTTGCAATATGAGGAAATAGAGTTTTTAATGGATGAATGATTTACAGTCTCAAACTTATAAGACTGCCTACTTGTACAAATAAGGGAAAACTGACTAATTAAAATAGCACAGCAAATTAGAAAAATTTAGGATTTTACTAGAGGCAAAATTAGAGGGAGAAAAATGGAAATAAGTTGCAAAGTACTTAAAGGGTAAATGAATAAATCTTGGGTTAGTCATTTCAAGGCAATTGTATTTTTTTAGTGGGCATCTTTGAGACCAGACAGTCTTATAAACATTCAGCTAAGTAGAGCACAGACAAAAATTACCTATTCATAAAGAACCATATGGATAGAAAAGCACTTCAAAGTCTCCAAATGTCTGGTGAAATTACCTTTACAAATATTTTTGGCAGTAAAGAAAAAAAGAAAAAGAGCTTTATAAATAGGCAATTTTCACTGTACAGAACACAAGAATTTCAAGCGTTTTTCTCCTCAAGATATCATTCTATTAATGCAATCTAGGCATGGAATCTTTTTTAACTGATACCTGTAGGAATCTTCAAAATACAGATGTGCGAATTAAAGTAATATTTTTCTAGAGATCATTCTTTTTGGCTTTTCCTACTGAACCGTGCTATTAAGTTAATCTTTTTCCAGCTTTGCAAGCAGAGAGATTGTTACGATAAAGAGTTATAAGGCAGTTCTAATTAAACCTCACATAACTATGTTCAAGTAGTAATACCCAGAACCTGTTATCAACTTGAGCTACAAAAGACATTTAAAGCCTTTGCAATATTTCAGCTTATATGGGCAAGAGTACACTGGAAATAGCTCTAGCAGATAGACTAAACCTAATTCAGTACCAAAATAACTGTAAAGGTGCCCTTATTAAAGCCTTCATCTGGGGAACGGCCGAACAGCTCCATTTTCCCCCTTTGTTTTAATTTCTTTCAGATTTGGCAAGCACATAAAAAGCCCCAGATATTCTGTGACACCAGAAACACAAATAATGGCACTACATGAGTACTGGTTTTACTAACGTGACACAGATTTATGGCTGACAAGCGGTGACCCCATGGAAGCAATGGTAACAGGTGGAAGTAGGGACATGTATTTCTGTACATTACAGCAGAATAAAACTAACTGGTGTGACCCTGTGTGCTGCACAAAGGACAATGGACAGTCTGCACAGGTCTGAGACCTGTGAAATAAGCAGAAGTGGGAGCACACCTGTAAGTCACAAACCAGTGTTGACACAGATTTTTTCAGGAACATTGATAGGGATTATTTTTTACCCTTAAAGTGCAAAAATCAGGCTGCAGTGGGAAAGCTGCTAAATTACTTTCTTTTTTGTTACTAATTTAAAAAAAAAATTATATATAATTGTGATTCCGTGTCTGAAATGGCCTCATCAACCTAACCATTGCATGTGGTGCTGCCAATAGGTTAGCATTCTAGGCAAGGCATCGTGATAGCAACTAGGCTGCTCAAATACCAGTCGCTTCTTTGGAGTTCTTTAGAAAACAAATGTAAGAACTGTTATTTTGAGGTCTATTATAATACATTGTAAAATAGGACTGTGTTACGCAGGAACTAGCATGCAGCCAACAACTCCAGTGACAAAGATAGTGCCACTGTGAAGCTGAAAGAAATGAAGAGGCAGGATTTTGATTACCATCCCTCCCTCTGAGTACAACAAACAGAGCTGTCCCAAACAGTCCCTGATCCTGCTATGACTTAGACAACTTTTTGTTTAACATGCATTCATATTGAGATGTCTTTGTAAGCTACCAGGATACATGCTGTTGATGCATATTAATGACAGGATGCAATTTTTATTATTATTGTTCTCTAATACAGAATATGTCTAACTATATTTTGTTTATTATTTATAATACACAATGAGAGAAGACACCAGAATGGCCTCTTTGGAGACCACATGCTCGGCTACGAATGTGTATTAACAATAGTACACATTTCTGTGTTATGGTTTCATAAAATGCATTTGCATAATATGAAATCATAATCCCAAATGTGCAATAAAAAGCCTATGAAAAATAGTTACTTCTCATATACTGCACAATGGTTGATTTTAACCTTCACTGTCTCAGATGTGGGACTGGTTATTAGGGTTATTTTATAATGGGAAAAAAGCCTAGCCCATACTACAGAATTGTCTTACAAAATGAACCAATCGAACAAGAACCTTCTGTAAAATGGAAAAGAGAGTTTGCTAGTAATTTGCATGCACACTTCATTTAATATACTTCCAGGCCGGGATGTTACTTCCAATATAATACCAGAGACTGAAATAAACAGGAAATGCTGTCAGGTCTGGCTGCACGGCACTCCAGGGGCCTATGCAGGCAAAAATGTACAATGGGAGTAGAACAGAAATTATCTCGGAAGCGCTAGGAAGCCATCCTTCGGGCTCAGAGGGAACCTTTGCAAGGATGTGATGCTTTCAAATTCCACTGTCCAATGAATCCCGAGGCAGTTTTCTCCCAGTTTGATTGCAGATATGGGTAAGTCTGTTTTAGTGTTGTTTCCATTTAACTGCAGCCACTTGCAGGAAAAAAAAAAATCTACTAGCTAGTCATAACTCTCAGGTATTGTAGCAAAGGCTGTATATATGCTACAGCTATAATTTGTGTAAGGGGAAACAATGATTTGTACTTTTTTTCTTTATAAAGAAGGACCGTATTTTTCACCTTGACTGGCCACTGTGCTATTTATTTAGAGAATTTGACTTTTGAGCTGCTTTTGCTACATATACATTATCAAATGATTAATGGTTAATTAGCATTTTGCTAATGGAAAACAAATTTAATAGGAATGATTGTGTGTCATTGCATTTCCCCTTTTAGCTCAAATTATCACATTTGCATTTTTATCAATAAAAATCTATGAGTTTTCTTTTTGCTATGCCAAATGAACAGACTTGATTATATTTAAGGCTCCAGTCCTTCAACACATATTGTCTAGTACCCTGCTGCACACACACCTGTCTATTGCCTTTGCCAGCTCTGAAATTCTCTTCCCTTCCTTAGAGCACCGTTTCTTGGTGGATGAGATGGAAAATCTCACTACTCAGTTATCTGAGTTTCTAAGCTCTGACTCCTCTAAGTCCTATGGTTGCTTGTCCAGACACTTAGCTCTTTGCAGGTGAATGTATTTAGAATTATCAGGATGTTCTGTTTGCTGGGGTGAAGGAGAGAAATGAGTCTTCATACTAAAACTGTCATTAACATTTTTACAGAGTGAGGTGGCTTGAAAGCTAAAAGAGGTGGAAGTCTCCAGGAAAATATATGAACCTATTTTTTTCACTGGAGATTTCCACTGATTTACAAACCATCAGAAAAATGTACTTTGTATGGCTGCTAACAATCACAGCTTGTCTAGTTACAATCCAGTACTCCCAATTTCAGCTGAGACTGAAAACAGTAAAATAAACTCTTCCTCCAACAAAGAACGATAGAGAGAGTTATTCTTTTCATTCACCTGCCCTTTATATCAACAAGACAGCTAATCCAGGTGAATCTACCCAAATTTGTCATTGCCAGTGAACATAAAACACAGAATCGACACAAAGCAACATAATTGCATCTTTTTAAAGTTTCGTTATGTTGTAATTTATTCATCCGAAGGTGGCATTTTCAGACACAGCTATTAATGCCATGCTGAGGCTATTAGTAAGCAATGAATGAGAAAGTCAGGAGAAAGGGGAGAATGTATTTTAACAGTGTTTAGGTGTTTTGTTTTTTTTAATGATGAGTTTGTTTGTGCTGCTCACCAGAGCTGTGCCGAGCTATTTTCTGAGAAGGTCCATTATCACCTTCTTGTCATATGCAGCAAATTATAGAAAGAGGGTAATTTCCAGCCCTGGAAATGGCAGGTCAGTGACTCAAATACTTATCTAAAATCAACATTTTCAAACTGCCCACCCACGCCACCCCACCAAAGTTTCTTTCATCAGTTGCCGTGCTTGGGGATGGATCAAGTCAGACACTGGTCAGCTACTGGTAGCATTCAGTCTTCAATATTTCGTCAGGATTTTCATAGCTGAGAAGAGTGACACATGAACAGAGTTGCACCAGGGAAAAGGCATCAGCCAAAGTTTTCAGAAAGCCTGGAACCATACTTGAAAGAAGTGGGTCTTTCTGTCTTTCAATAGAAGGGAAGCTCTGCTAATGCCCAGGGTGAGAAAGGACAGATGCCACCCGCAGCTGTGATTACTGGGTGAACCTACACTGCCTGAGTTCCGCCATGAAGCATTGCCTAACATAACAATTGCTCCCAAGTGACACTTACATGTACTTCTTAGAAGGATGGTATCCTGTCCAACTACTGTTCAAAGAGGAGACAGAACAATAGAGGTGGAGGGAGGAGGGGATACTGCATCCAAATAATCTTAATCTAGTCCTGACGTTGCATAGGGAGAAAGCACTAGGGGAAGAGGATGCAATGAAAATGTGATTTAAATAGTTTTTAAAAAGCCTAGGGGAGAAAGCAGTTAATTTTCTTCATTCATGCTGCCGTTGACATCGGGAATGGGATCTATTTCACACATCTAAGAAACACCGAAACTTGTGTATTTTGTTGTAGGATACTTGACTTGGTGCCAAATGTTTTTCACATGATCTTTCCACCATGATTTAGCAAAGGTAGTTTTTTTCCCTCTCCTACAGTGGTAGAGCTGCAGCAATAAGCCAATAAGCGTAATTTTGGTCTGCCTTACCAGTATGCAACCATTCTGAAGTCAGAGTTTACAGGGAAGTAGAATTTGGCTCTACAGCAGGCAACAGTGTTGCACTTTCAAACCTGATGTGCTTGAGAGGTATTGCCAGCAAAATTCAGCATTTTAAAAACCAGGCTCCCTTCTTGCACATGAAAACTGTGGGAACAATTAATGGCACTTAGACTTCCAGCTCCCTCGTTTGTAGGCACAAGCAGGTACTTAGACATCTAAGTAGCAATAACCAAGAGCACAAAATTGCTGGCACAAAAGGGAGTTTAAAAAAAAATTAGGTCATTAAAATATATGACAAAGACTCAAAAGGAGGGAGATGATTAAAAATGTCAGCCAATAAAGAAGAATCTAGAAATAGATGAAGTTTTCTATAATATCAGTTTCAAGTTTTATTTTTTAATGGTAATAATTTCCAAGAATAAACAAGAGGATAACAACAGGAATGTGAAGTACACGAGTAAATTTGGGCCTAAAATAGCAAATGAACTTTGTAACGAAGTACAGTTGATAGGTATATTGCTACCTTTAAATATTAAGCTATTCCTGTAAGGTACCTTTTTAAGGTGTGATATAATAATTTTTTCTCATTTTAATAGAAATAATAAAAATCAGATACTAAAAGGACATCATTACCCAGAAGAGCAAGAAGACTTTAGATCTGCTACTCTTAACAGAATAGAACACTATGCCAGCACTGCTGCTATACCTGAATATCAGCAAGTCACCATTTCTTTATTTATTTTTAACCACATGGGGTGAAAAGCAGTGACCTGAGTTTCAGGTGAGGCTGATATACATGTGAACTCTGCATGTTTATAGTTAAAATCTACTTTATTTCTGGCAAAAATAAATAGCTGGCAGTAACTGAACTCTCTCTCCATTGAAAGAATGCTATAGGGCTGGATATAGCCACTGCAATAGAGCAATAAAATGAGATGAGCTTAACACTACCAGATGGTACCCTGTACAGTGCCTGAAATAAAATGGAGAATTAGGGTGCCCTAAGGTGTGCACAGGGAAGGCAATTACATGAAATAAATGGGCCTCAGGCCTAGATGATGCTCAAGTATGCTACACAAGAGACAGATAGTACATCTGGTGAACAGATTTTATCACACACTGGAAAGCTATAAAGCATGGCGTTGAATTTCAGATCTGGGTTTCACAATGACATTTTACCTGTGTTGGTATTCAGTGCTGTTTATTTTTAAAGGTGCTGTAATCTCAATGATGTGTTTTAAAAGCCTTCTTAACATTGTTTTCTGATGTGCCCCATTTTTTGGACAGATTGATGTAACACAATGCTTTTTCATGGACAAAATACAAACTACTTTGGCTGTAGACGATCATGTTTTTATTTAATATATCACGTTGCTGATGTGATTTTAGTAATATGGTTATACTTGTCAGCACTCACTGCTTGGGAGAAAGCCAGTATGTTTTTAAAGTTAACTCCCACTTCTCCATTTCGTTGCAAGGTCTCACTCTCTATAAACCAACACAAATTCCTCGAGGTTTAAAGCAGATATATTAGATTATGTGAGAAAATCTACTAGAGTGAATCAAAGCGATATTTTACTCTTATCTCTCAAAGAAAGTTTGCTTGTTTTTGCAAAATTCCTGCTCCATTTGACATTAAGATCTTTTTAAGTTTACATTTGTCATAGCAGCATTCAAACCGTTAAAGATACCGAAGAGAGCAACATTCAGTCTGTGGTTCTGTGAGTTTTTTATTTAATGAGGAAATAATTTAGAGCTTTCCACAGACTTCTCACTGGTTTGGCTGTTTCTCTCTCTAATTCCTCTCCTTTCATGTCTCTCACATAAAGCTATACAAGGAAGTTAAAAATGTTACCAAACTTGCATAAAAGGAAAAATTTGAGCGACTGTAAGGTGAATATTCCTGACAGAAAGATCTATGGGCTGTGAAATAGTGTGTCTATGGAAATGGTGAAAGCTCCATTCCCTTGAGACACTTAAAATTAGAAGAAACAAAGGACTAATACACTCTGAGGATAGAATCCTGTTCTGGCCCTCTGTGGACAGACTAAATATTTCTAGTATCTGAAACTCTGTATACTATTATTGTTCATACTGCAAAACTAGAATTTAATAATGTTAAGGTTTTGTCTTAAGGTTTACTTAAATAAGAAAATTTACTCCTATTACTATACTGGTATAATTAGCTGTATTACTATAAACAGGATATCTCAGTGCCACCTATCTAATAAGTGCCTTGTTTGGGTTATTGTATACCGTTTCTAAAAATCACATGAGTACAATAACAGGGATACACTAAACTCACCTTCCCATCTTCTTGTAATCTTTGAGTTCTAGTTGGAGGAGAAATGCATAAATGGAGACATGGTGTACCAAATTCCCACTGAAGTTTATTGTCATCTGTATATCCCGTAGAAGATGGATATTGATGGAAAAAGCAAAGTGTCACTTAAAACTCACAATGGCAGCCTAACTCGCAAAATGCAAGGAAAACCATCTTGTGTTCAATGCATGGACAAACTCACTCTCTGAGCTTTTTGTTAATGTCTAAAGAGTCTCAAAATAATACCAGGAAGCGGTAAAGATGTGCAGGGCGAAAATTAGAACGGCCAAGGCTCAAGCTGAGCTCATCTTGGCCACTACAGTTAAGAATAACAAAAAGGGGTTTTATTGGTATGTAAACAGTAAAAG
>JAOXNO010000078.1:34795379-34837392 GCA_028565335.1 Limnodromus scolopaceus | reverse complement strand
CGGCAGGGGAGTTGGACTAGATGATCTCTATGGTCCCTTCCAACTCTAAAAAATTCAGTGAAATTCAGTGAAAATAGGGCTGTTTCTAACCTCCTCCTCAACACTTTTGAATTTCTTTGCTATTATTATTGTAAATGAGTAACAAAAGACAGGAAAATGATGGGAAAGTTTTATGGGTTTTCTCTGTAGTTACTTCACCAGACTCCTTTCCCTGAGAGTACATCTACTGCACAAAATTATGCAAAACTTCTGGTTCATAATTTGAAGGAATATGCAACAGCATTTTGAGAAGACCACTTGGGAGTTTTCTTAATTGCAGGGAATTTGCCACAGTCACTATTGAGAGAAAGCAGGGATTTGGAATATTTTCATACTTAAATTAAAATTGTGGCACCCACTTTGAGTTTTGGGTATCAGCCTAAGCAAATTTTAAAGCCTAACAAAGGGTTATAAAATATATACAATGACAAGTCATATAATAGAGCAGTGCAGTTGGGCAATACTCTGTGTACAATTAGCACTGCCAAATAGAGCCTTTCAACCATCAGTTTTTCAAAAGCTCTACTTGTCCTGCTATGTCTGCAGTTCTGTATTTCACCAAGTGACAGTCCTGAATGGATCTTGACTAGGCTGCTGAATAGGAATAGTTCTTTAACTAAGCAAGAAAGGAAGAGATGAAGAAAATAAAGGTGAGGAAGGGAGAAATAAAAAGAAGGGAAGAGAAAGTTCCTTAGATTGCACAGATATTCTCCCTGGCCAGCTGCATAGCTTTGCAAACCCTTCCTCCCACACACGCACAGCCCCCAGCCCAGAGAGGAACCTCATCAGCCAAAATTTCTTTTGTGTTGCCTCAGTCTAAAAAACCAACTTATTTTCGAAGTGGCAGTGACCTCTACTCTGCACTGTTACAGCTACAGAAATCATGGAAGAGCACGAGTAAGACCTCCCAGAGAGAGAACATGGGTGAATATGGCTCCTCCATAGTGAGCTGCCTTATTACCCTCTACTTGCTGATTTGACTGCAGAAGACTCCAACTAAAGACAAAGGGCCAAATCCTCTTGTAATGTAAATTATGTGAACTTCAATACACTCAGTGGTACTATGCCAATTTACAGCTATTAAGGATCTTGTCTTCAGGGCTTTTCCCATAGAAACAATGTTCCAACTCACTGATGGCTAAGGATGGGAGTCAGGGGAATGTAGGCTCCAGTTGCCATTGTAGGCACCCAAGTTAAAAATGTAGATCCTACATTGCCCACACCCACACACAATGTCCCAGCCATCAAAACCTCAGGGTGCCTAAGCTTTCAGGCTTAGCTGTGTCTGAAATTCTGGCCATACTCAGAAGACTTTCGTCTTGATCATGCTCAGCACACTAAAAACAATCCTGTGCCAAAGCCCCTGCAACAGCAACTACCTCTCCAGCACCAGGATTACCTCATGCTTCTGCAGCTTTATCCAACATCCAGGTGATACGGTGCATGTGGCAGACACCATACAAGCAGGAGGAACAGGTGATGGGAATATCTCTGTTTTATCCACCCAGTGGCTGGCATGCACATCCAGCACTGACAGCCTTTGTGTCTGCCTGACGGTGCTCCATTAGTGACACACAGCAGTTCTTTGCCCTGTTTGAATTTTTTTCATCTCTTTAGGTAACACAAACTGCTCAGCATTTGAGGGCTGAGCTGCACTGCCTAGACGTGATGGAGCCTGTTACACATTTTCTGCTTCTTGAATGGCCAGCCCTAGTCAGCTGTGCACAGCGGTGCCAAATTGAGCCGGGGACAGAAGACTATGCAGGTCATCTTACATGTATGTGTGGGACTGTGAAATTCAACTGATTAGTGGCTGTTGATGACAGCGAGCACAAAAGGGATATAATGATAACTGCAACTAAATCCTGTAGAAATTAATGCAACTATTCAAAGATTCTTTTCAGTCATTTTTCATTCACACCTTCTTCTCTGCCATGACTATACATTTCCATTTATGTGATTCGTATTTGTATGATTTAAATACAGTACAATTCACTCAACAGAAAGGTTGGTGGTCTGAAAATGTTCTTTACCAAAAGAATAAATTCTAAAATGAGTTTACTGCTAAATAATCATCCCAAGTTGCTATAAGCAGAATATTAACAAACTTGCAGATTAGCTGTTTTGCAGCAGGTGGGTTTTAAACATGATGGAATAGTGTAAATAAATGAAATATCAATACCAATCATTTATATGCATTCAAGAGAGCACTAATGATTATTAAAACTATGGGCTAACTTTCAATAATGTTATGGAAAACAGGAATCACTTCACTGTGGTACTGTTATTCAAAAATATATCCTCTGAGGAACTGCAGGTCTATCGGTTTGGTGTCCACAATATGCAAGATAATAGAAATACCTAAAAGCAAAGCAGAGGTAAACGGACATTGGATTGCCCTGGTCTCTGAATAGGAAAGGGAACTCAACATAGTCCTGTTTATTTGAACTCACAGTACACTAAAGGAAAGTACTTCTTTGAAAATATGTTTACATATTACTTACAAATCATGATTAACCTATACAAATACAATGTGACAATATGGCAAAAAGAAATAAATGTGTATTGGTTGCTTTCTGCATGATTAATGCTTCTTTCCATCAGATGCATACTTTTCATTTTATTAAAGATCACATTTCTGATTGCAAGAACTTGATCATAAATAAAGCATGCAAGTGGAAGTTGGAAATCTTCTAATATTAATGACAAGAAAAATGGATTTATTGAATAGTCACCTGCAGTTCATACATACATAAGCACATAAAATGATAACCCAACAGAAGGTATCATCTCAAATTTGGGAGAAAAGGTTCTGTTTTTTAAATAGCTTAATAATAATAGCAGTACTTTTAGAGAAAATGATTTCTGTCTTCTGTGACTAAAAAGAGCCCAATAACAGCCATTTATCAGCTACTTTCTACTTTGTCCCTCTATCTAGAAATTACGAAGTCTGTCTTCACTTGTTCAACTCTGAACCCAACACTGATGGACTTTAATGTAATGCTTCTGAACCCATTTATTTTTTGCCAGTTTGGAAATCAGCAAAAAAACCCCAAGAAAGAGTGGCTGATGAAGAAAGAAAAGACTAAGAGCTAATCAAATGGGGTTCTTTGTCCAAAGAGCTGACACACGAAAAATCCAGTATATTGTTGAAAACATGTATGTATGTATATATATAATTAACATGACAATAAACAGAGTTTAAACAGGGCTAATAGACTTCACATAAGATAGTGCAGTGATGCTGAGACTGCATAGGTAGTGTAAACATGAATAAAGCATCCAGCAAAACTGCTGAGGAAATTTCTGGAGCAGTACAGAGCTGGTTAAGATGAAAAGCAATTAGAAAATTCCTCACTAAGGCCAGGAGGCAGCAGAAATAATACAGTTGCACTGTGGAAAACATCTGTGAGGCAAGTTTATTTTGTGAATCCACCAATAGGTTTCACATCACCCATATGAGAGTGTCTGCCCACGTGGAAAGGAACATCTGAGGACAAATAATCTGCAGTTCCATCCCTTACACAGCACACCCAGGGCTGGTTCACATATCCTCAAGCAGCTGTTGCATCACCAGCAATTTACTCCATCAAAGCTGCTTACTGCCACCCAACTTTTCCGGCTAACCACCCTTTCACAGTTACCGCTGGCTCAGCAGCTCACAGGAACAGTCCCTTGCTTGAAAAGAACTGGGTTATTGCAGATGTCCATTACTGCTGGCACATATTGACAAAGCACAGAACAGACAGGGCTGAGCTGGGAGATAAAGAGGGGTAAGTAGTTGGTAGAGAAAGCCTGAGCGAGCTCTGGGATCACAGTGTGCACCTGACTGTTTTGGAGAGAAGTGGCTGTAGAAGATCTGCTGCTTGCCTACCTCCACCAGACAGGGCAGCTGCCCGGGCCAGCATGGGACACAATCTCCAAAGGAGGCCCAGTGCCTCCAGGGATGCTGGGAGCCAAGCTGAGAAGAGATGTTTCTCACATGAGGACTCTTGCAGGATCTAGGCAAGTCTATTACTCATCAAATAAATTCTTTTTAAAATAAATAATAACATTAAAAAAAAAAAGTACTATATTCACATGACTTCACATAGAAATTTAGACAAATCTAATGATGCTAAAAAAGTGTCCTCCAGACAAGGTTACAGCAATCACACATGCAGCTAAACAAGAAGGATAGGAGCTACCAGAGAAAATAGACAATAACTTTTGTGCTCAAACAGAAATAATTAAATGGGAGATGATACATGCCTCATAACAATAGCAAATGAACTGAACAGCTCCTTGAAAACAAATCAAATCAACCTCTTACTTTCAAGACTTAGGAAGAAATGAATATAACTTTAAGTAAATGCCATATAATTAAAACTTTAGGAAGCCATTCATGTAAAAATAGTATCAGGTTGTCATATGAACCCAAGAAAGTAATTATAATCTAAATATTTCCAATTCCAGTTTGGGAAACCTAGAATGAGATCTTTGTGTTTCTGAGCAGCTGCTTGCAATGTGCAGACTACAGAAGGGAAGGGGCTTAGGCCACTTTACAAGTTTATATCCCTGTTTAAAAACACTATCTCAAAAAATTAAAATCAAAGTTGACAGAACTTGCCACAGTTCCTTTCGCAAAAGTGAATGTATTTTTCCCAGTTTAATTATCCAGATACATATCTTAAATCAAAACCACACCCAAGCCCTCATTTCTAGCAGTCTCCTTCTTTGACTCTTGTTGACAGGACCAGATCCAGCAGCATCTTACACGTTAGCAGCCACCTCCACTTCCTGCTTCCAGCCCTCGCGGCTCAGTTCCCATGCCAAGCACTATAGCCAGGAGGGAAAAAAGAGACTTGCACATGTGCCTGCTTGCCTATGTTTGTTCTCACACACACACACCACGAGATAATATATATAGAGAAAAACATTTAATCTCTTATTTTATGCTGTGCCAAAAAGTAGGGAACAGGTGCATTGATGTGAGCTGTTTGTACTTTACTGTACTTCTGGTGAATTAATCACTGCTCTCTTCTTTTTCTTGTCTTTTTTAAACTAAGGTTCTGGTGCCAAATCTTTATTCTGCTTTAGACAGCCCTAATCTCTAATGATTTTTGGTGGCAACTCCAGTGTAAGGAACTCCCTCTCCCCCTACTCACAACCCTCATTCCTGCCCTGCCCCATTCTGTCCTTTGTGGTGACACAGCCATTTGTAGGGGTACACAGGAACTGGTTCAAGGAACCGAGTTTCAATTTAGAATAGCACTGGAAAAGTAGCCAAAAGCAGAGGAATATTTTAATCTGAACATGGGCCCTCACCTTTTTTCCTACAGCTCTCTAAAAAGATTTGTATCAAAACTAGAGAAGCAGGTGTGGGTCAGGAAAAACCAGCTGAGTACAGAAACTCTTTAAACATTGTTGCTGAAAAACAGAAGAATGTGAAACCGCACAGTTAAAATGTACCAGGTATTTATTTGGCTAGTTAAAGAAGAAGTAATACAGAGCTTGGGAGGTAAGGTTAAAGTCCTGTTTGCCATTAACTACAAAGCAACGCAGAGAGAGATCAAGTCAAACTTCTAGTGTGCCACCAGTGTTTGAAATGTATTCATTGAACAAAGAAACTGCAGGAACAGTAAGTACCCTCGAAATAATTACTATTTTTAACGCAATTTTCCTGCAGAATTTATTTGGTTTAAGTGCCGCAGGTGACTATTTTACTCTACAGTTTTATTAAGTATATGTTCTTGTTACAGTGCAAGAACATGATTTTTTGCCTTTTTTGGTTTGAAGGCTTTTTTTGCTCCCCAAAATATTGTTGCATGATACATTTACCCACTTGTAACTAAGTCACCTTTCTTGGACACAGTTTGCATTAAATTGTACTGGAAGATAAGAACACAATCTACCCTTTAAAGAAGAATGAAAACAGTTGTATAGGAAACTTTTGGCCAAGAGGAAAGATTTTCCTAGAAAATCCTGCTTTACTAAGAAGATCTTTTTCTGCTTCCTTAGTTTTCCATCATTCTTCAAGACTAATTATCAGTAAGAAAATACAGTTCAAATGCTGACGCACTTTATTTCACAGTTAATTCATGAGTTGCTGAAATAAAATTCTCAGTTTGTCTCTTCGAGACCAGTGTATTTAGGATTTTTACACAGTACTATTCATCAATAATTACATAGCTGTTTAGGCCTTATTTTCAAACTTTAAATCTATATTTTGTCACATTTTAAAATATCTAATGTTCTCCTAGGAAACTTCGTAGGAGTGTTAGAGTCCAAGGTAGCAACAAAGAGATGGCTTACAAATTTGGTGAGTATTTTCATTACTTTAGAATACAGAAAAAAATCTTTTCCAGAACAAGGAAAATACCATTTTACTGATTCCTGTATCAAGTTCTTTTAATTGGAACACAAAACCACTATCATCAAGTTCTAGTGAAATTTTTTAATTGATGGTGTTCAGACACTCAACCTGGTTGAAATTCTCCCAATGACTAAAACAGTAGTTAAAATTGTCCAACATTTAGGAACCTGTAGGGTCATTTTTGTCAAAGGCAGGAATTGATATTATTCAGAATATATTGTTCCAGACAGCCACACTTATGAAGAATTTAGCAAAATCAGCAGAATAAGAACAAATAATCTCTTTGCACACATTTTCCTAATCTGGCCTTCCACTCAGTTCTCTGCCCTAAGGTGTTCTGCTTCTGGCCTCTTTCTTAATGCCTGCCCACATCTTTCCTTGTCTGCTGGTTTTCCTTTGCTAACATATCTGATTATGAAAAAATTTCCTAGAATCTGTAATTGTGATTGGTGCCTGTATGGCTTAGTTTTTATCGGGCATTGCCATTTGGCTCAAATATCAGCTTCTCTCTCTTTTTAAATATGTCTGTTAATATACATAGGCTGATTTTGATGGTGTTAATGTCTTCGAGCTTAACAAGAGAAGGGTGAAGGTTCATAAACTTTTCGTTTTGACTTTAAGTTCCTATTCAGCTGGTTCCAGCTCTTATAAAGTGTAGTGCCCTGTCTTTATTCAGACAAGTAAGAAATCACACTTCCCTTCTCTGCTTATTAAATCTACAGGGATCTGAGATGGGGAGCCAAAGGTGTCTTAGAGTTTCTTATTGTCATGTACCACAATGGCTTCAAAGCACTTGAGTTTAGAAAGCAACTTCTGTTCTCATCCAGGAGCAAATGGGAAGGAGGGAGCCAATGCCTAGAGCCTGAATTATTTTTTTTTGCCATTGTCTCTTGGAATTGGAAAACTTAAATTACACTTTTTGCTGTGATATGGCTAAGCCTAAAGGCTTAATCTAATATTAAATCCCAAGTTACATTATAAATATTATTTTATTTTTTATTTTTGGAGACTGCATGATGACAGCATTGGTTTTGATTCCAGATTACATCTAAAATAAGAAAAAGGAAGACAGATTTCCTAACAAGCAATATCTGTTTATCATGAGTTGCCAAGAAACTGTACAGTAGCTTAGAGAAACGGAGTGGTTTTTTCTGTGGCTTGGGAGTCCAGATCATTGCAGGAACTTCTAAAATTGTGAATCCAAAGGTTTTGTAAAATTTATATCTTGGAAATGAAAATTTCTTTTTAATTTATATAATACTAAAGGTAATACAGAATAATTTTTCAGACCAAAATCCTCAAAGAGGCATTAATGTAATAATGTGAACAGAATTGTTTTCATATCTCTAACATTCCTTCTCCATTCGTACAGCTCACAGTCTGACAGCTACGATCTTTTATTTGTATCTCTTCAAGAGTACAAGAGATAAACCAAGACATAGCCCTCCCAGTAATGTGATCAGCCGTGTATTATTAACTAATCACAGTAATTAAATTAAAGTAATGACTGATGCTCATGTATATAATATTCCTGAATAATATCTACAAAACCATTGTTTCTATAGGAGTTCTGTAAATATGAGCCCAAATTAAATATAAATTATAATTAGTTGACTGAACTCAATGCAATAATTAATTCAACAAAATCCTTCACCACAAAAATATGTAGAAGAACAAAGATCTGAATATAGGTCAGCAGTTGTCCTCATATTTTCAGTAACTGAACCATTTCTCTACCTCTGTAGAAATAAAGAGGAAGCACACAGAGGCAAGAACTTTTCTTCCTGGCAGTATAATCACACCTAAATCCCAGTCAGAACCAAAGTTAATAAAAGGAGTGGGCTTCATTACAAGTATTAACTGTAATTTTAAATACCCTGCAATGAAATAAAGAGTTAACTTTCACAATCTTTCAAAACATGGCTATGCCACTGGAAAAAGTTATGTACCTGCAGATGCAATAGTTAAAACTACTTAAATAACTGCATTTAAGGGCTTTCTGAAACTGCTCTGTGATATTTGATGAAAAAGTAACTAAAAATTATTTTCTCCCTAATCAGTTGAGCCTAGTAGAATAACCATACGATAAAAAAAAGCATCTATTCTCCTACCAAATTTATTTAAGTGTTGTCACAGATGATATACAAGAAACAAAATAAAATAAATATCGATGCCTAAGCAATGTGTCCAGGAGCAAGTGGATTTCATGAGTAGATGTAAATTTAGCAAAAGGATTGAGAAATTTCCCCTTGCCCCTTTCTGGCCTGAGGGTATTTATATCTACTACAATCAAAGTGCAGACTTATTCTGGCTCAGAATCAGAGTTAAGTCAGATTCAGAGTAGTTCCTATTCACTCAGTCTGCTTCCCCTTTAACTTACCAACACAGCTTTCATAAACATCAATAAAAATTGGCATTGTTTTTACATTGGGAACATTTTGCACTCCTGGAAACATTCTTATGCTGAACCATATCTTTATTTGTTAAAAATTTTGCCTCTGAATGTTGTTAAGTTCTGCAATTAAGAACTATAGGATAAAGGCAAGATCTGCAAGTTGATATTCAAGATTTGGAACTGGTTAACCTTCTGGTGATATCTTGCCATTCTTTTTTAAAATAATGTTTAATTTACTATATTTATCATTTTTATAATATGACAGCAATGTCTCCCCCAAGATTCAAATATGGGAAGATTTCAGTGTTTTTCCTGTAGCTGATTCATAATAGTATCCCTACACAGAAGGACAGAAGCACCCCCTTAGTGAGGAATTCTTTCAGATTGGGTACACTTAGACCTACTGCATAACAACAGATAGGTGAAGTCTGTAAAACTTCTCAGAAAAGGTAAAAGCTAGCCCAAAGCAACACTTCTTGTGTATGTCCAACACACATGTGTAATAATCACGGATGCCATGCATGTGCTGCTGAGGTTCCCAGGTTGCTCTCTGTTGTCAAGAATCTAGTGAGATATGACACAAGTGATAGATCTCTAGACAGATTGAATGTAACAACTGAAACAAACATTATATTATCAGATTAAGATTCTGGGACCCAAATTTTCAGACTTTTCACAAAAATTGTAATTAAGACTAGAATTCCCAAAGTGTATGCCATTTTTTTTACAAAAGCTCAGTTCCTAGCTCCCCAAGCATACCTGAAAATATGTCCATATATGTCCATAGGTGAGACACAATTAGTCCAGAAAAACTTCCCCTAGTAACAGGTATTTGGAAATGGTACTAGTAGGTATAATAATGGCCTGATGAAGTCATCTCTCAACTGAGGCTCAGAATAAACTCCACTTTCCTCATGCATTATGCAATTGCATATTTTTGTCTTTTGAACTGCTTTTCTGGGAGCCTTTTGAGCCAGAAAATTTCTGTCCAACTTACTTGATAATAACAGATGACGGCTAAGGAACAGCTATCGTACAAGGGGTATATTGGTCATTTTGAGCAAATCAACCATTTCTACAAACTTAGAGGAGAAAGCCAAATGGCACATATTCAAACATGAAATTATAATTGCAGATAGCAACACAGCATAAATCCTCAGCTACCAAAACTGTTCTAGATCGAAAAGCCCTATTTTTACTCCTTCTTTAATATCTATCATCTTGACACCTAAAAACTACGTATAAAAATACAGTCTTTAGACTTTTTTACCAGTATGTCACTATAGGCTGTTTGCTGCTCTTCTCATAGTATGTGTTTTAAGTGTTTGAGTCCATTAGTTTCACTTCTAAAAGGAAGAGGGGAGAGAAAGCCAAACCCACAAGATGAATTTTCACTTTTTTCTGTTTATTTCCAGTTTTAAAATGGCACAAGTAAAATGTTCCAGCCCCAGTCCCTTTGAAGTTGTTAGAAGAAGCTGATATATACCCTCACAAACTCTCACATCCCTGACAAATCAGGGAGAACAAGTGAATAAGGGGAGCTATGGGCTGGGCAGCTTAATACCACACCTGTCCTTAGCTGCTAAAACATCCCCATGAGGTTATAGATGGTCAAGGCATCTGAAGCTGCTCTGAATTATGCCTGGGACTCATTCCAGAAAAGGAACTGCCGAAGTGACATAAGCTGTCTCTCTCTTTCCCAGCTATGCCAATAATTTCTCTGTTGCAGGCTTGGGACTGTCTAAAGAATCCCAGACACATAAACACATCGTGTTATAAAGAAGGGGAGACACTGTTACCCCTTGTAGAAGCATCAGACCATACCAGCCTTGTCTTTAAAAGTCCATGTAGACTGTCCCCATGGCTTTCTGGAGTGACACAGAAGAAGGATACACTTAAGAACACTATTTCTGAAATGAACATTGCACACTTGCAAATAAGATCAGTAGAAAATAAAACTAACAAGAGAAAATTCAATAGTTAGCCTAATTAATATTTGCCAGTGGAAACTATTGCTGCAACATTAAATAAGTATATTCTCAGATTACAAAAACGAAGATGAAAAAGCAGTACTGTTGACACTACCCCTCCGAACACTGAAGATGTGAAGACCAACCTCATAGTAAATATTACTCAGTGGAGTCAGAATAAAGAGCAGAGAACTTCTGCAGAATGTTCCCATCTCTCTTTTCTCTTCAGCAGTCAACTGTGCTTGAGCTACCAATACTGCTGTAGGTTCTAGAAAGAGACTACAGCTGTAAACCGGCTTTGAAGAAAAAATAATCTGTAAAAGAAATTCTCCCCTGTATTGTCATACTCATTTTTTCAACAGATATATTGGCAGGCTCTTGTCTTACAACTAGTTATTTATCATAGCTCACGTCCATGTTGTATAGCCTCTCTCTAATTTCCTCTAATCTCTGTCTTAAATTATTAGGAGACATCCTCTCTGCTTGAGAGGATTGATCACCAAGAATCTCAAAGTATTTATTTTCCTTCCTATTTTTGTAAACCAGTTGCAGCAATGGAAATGAGGCCTGATTTGTACATTTTGTTTAGCAGGTATAAAGTCCTTCATTTAGGCAATATTATTGAAGTACCTATCATGAACTCAAAAGCAGCTGGGAGTTTAATTGATTCCTAGAAGTGCAATGAAAGTAGAGCAGATAAAAATGACAGAGTTGTTGCTAATGCAAATGAAAATGTTACAGCAAAGCAGCTGGGGAGAATACTGTAGATGTTTACATTTTCCCAACATGCTTACATTGTTTCTTCCACATTTTCCAGGCAAAGCTCACCTGGTTTTGCTCAAGGCCTGGAATGCAGCGAATTGTGTACAGCACCTAATATTTATTCATGCCATTGTCAAGAACATCTTTGCAGCTCCTGCCAAAGTCTGTCATTGAATGTGTTTGTTCAGCTGCATGGCAAAAATATAATATACAGTCATCATTTTTACTTCGTCACCTACTCAATATTTTTCTTCTCCAATTAAATTAACTCATAAATACTGGGTGTTTCATGCCAGAAAAATCTTACTACATCCATTCAACTAACACCCATTTGTGCCTTTTTATATTCTTGAACATTTAGATACTTCAATAATAAGTTCTGAAACAATGGAAAAGCTAAATGCTCTAATTTACTTGGGACTCCGGAAACACTGATCACAATTCAAAAAGATTTTATATTCAGGCAAAACTTTCTGCTAAGCTAAATTTCATCATTACTTGCCATCAACCTTAGAAAGCTGCATATGAATAGAGAAAACACAAAGACAGTAAAGGACTTGGTAAAAAAAAGTTATTTAAATTTAATACCAGTCTGCATTTCCGCAGGAGGATATTGACTGCAGCACAGGTGACAAAGAATAATGTTAGTTGGCATGAGTAAAAACAGAGCATACCAGGGATCCTGGCTAGACACTTCAGCTTCCAATGCAATGGTGTATCGCCTGCATTGCTACTGCTAGCCATGGTAGGTAACACATGGATACTCTTCTGCGTTGTAAACACATCTCCTACTTTGGATGGCACAGAAACTGTAGATTACAGACATTCGACCTTGTGTCTGGGAATCACTGGAAAATAAAACTCCCCTGGGAGGTCTCTGCCTTCTCTAGGCAGGTTAAATTTATGAGAGATGTTCCTCTTAAACCCATTCTTAAACATTTTCAGTGATGAAGACTCCACAGCCCTCAGAAAAAAATCAGGTTTGCCATCTTTAAAGTCAGAAAGCTTTTTCCAAAGGCCTAATCTGAATTTGCCAGAGCAAATTTGCTCTATCTACCAGAGAGAACAAATAATTCCTGTAAAGGGCTGTTGTAAATAAAATCAAAGGCTGTTCTCATGGTCCATCAGTCTCCTTTATTCTAGAGAAAGAAATACAATACACCTCTTCCAATTTTTCATATATGTCATGTTGTTGTGACCTGGTTATTCTCCCTTGGACTCTAACTACTTTGTGTCTTTCTAGGAGTTTGGTGCCCCAAAACCTGACATAATACACCAGCTCAGGCCTTAAACAATGCTGAGATGGTTGTTCAAGACAATACAACATGGTGTCAAATGGTCAGAATATCTGTGACCTACCATTTTTCCACTTTACTTCTGTGCAGTTACCCTGTTTTAAAAGGAAAGGAAATTGATTTGACATGATTAGTTACTGAAAATTTCCTATTCATCAAGTGGATGAACTTCACAAATTTTTACTGGCTGCTACTTATTTCATTCTCTTCTTTTAGGGCTTAGAAATTCATTTTGAACTATGGAAAAAATCTTGCATGTGGCTAGCCAGAATTTCATTGCTCTTTCTCTTCCCTTCTGAAAGAACTGATATTACATTACATTACAACCCCATGCAGTGCCACAAGCTTGGAGAAGAACAGCTGGAGATTGCCTGGCAGAAAAGAACCTGGGGGTGTTGGTCAACAGCTGGCTGAATATGAGCCAGCAGTGTGCCCAGGTGGCCAAGAAGGCCAACAGCATCCTGGCCTGTATCAGGAACAGAGTTGTGAGTAGGACTTGGGAAGTCATTGTCCCCCTGTATTCAGCACTGGTGAGGCCCCACCTCAAACACTATGTTCAGGTTTGGGCCCATCACTACAAGAAAGACATTGAGGTGCTGGAGTGTGTCCAGAGAAGGTCCACAAAGCTGGTGACCTATCTGGAGAATAAGTCTTAGGATGAGTGGCTGAGGGAGCTGGGGTTGTTTAGCCTAGAGAAAGGGAGGCTGAGGGGTGACCTTCTCGCTCTTTACAACTCCCTGAAAGGAGGTTGTAGAGAGGCAGGGGTCGGTCTCTTCTTCTAAGTAACAAGTGATAGGACAAGAGGAAATTACCTTAAGTTGTACCAGGGAAGGTTCAGATTGGATATTAGGAAAAAATTTTATATTGAAAGGGTTATTAAGCATTGGAATGGGCTGCCCAGGGAAGTGGTTGAGGCACCATCCCTGGTGGTATTTAAAAGACAGGTAGACATAGTGCTTGGTGACATGGTTTAGTGATGTTTTTTATCAGAGTTAGGTTGATGGTTGGACTACATGATCTTAAGGTCCCTTCCAACCTAGACAATTCTATGATTGTATACATTTGATTTTTTACAATTTTTTCTCATTGTTCTTCCCTGTATCCTCCAAAACAATTGCTAGTAAATCTGAGGTGGCCATAATGTACTTCATTCCAGGATAATTAAGAAGTGTGTCAAAAAACCCTAAAAACGTTTGCCCTGCCCTTATTTTATTCTAGGTGGAGGTTTTACCCTTTTTGGCTGGGGTTAACTACACTAGCCAGCTGCTACAGTTGCTGCATTTAGTAGAGCCTGATCCAATAAAAGTTACAAAACATTTCAACTGTCTAAGCACATATATCCTTTTCTCTTGAGCTTACTTCCCAATTGTCTGACTTCAGAAGAGTTCATCTTCCTGAAGACTATTGTTTTAATTTTGCTGCTTTACCTTCTTCTCTTCCTATGCATTGTGAGTCCTGACTATCACAATCACATCACTCAAGTGATGTTGCCCTTGATGTTCTGCAATGGAATAGTGTCATATTTTATATACATTCTTCTCATTTTCTTTCCATTCACACAGAGGAAAGTATCAAACCTTTGTTCCGGTCCTTTCAGTGTCTATAAAAATCAGAAACACTACTTGAATGAGTGAAACAGGAACTTAGAAGGACTCAGAATTAACTGCTTGACAATGAAGTCCAGTCTTTGTCTCCTGTTCAGGATATAAAGAGTCAAGGTTCCGTCACAGTGTGCGCTTCCAGTCCCAATGTGTCACAGTATACAGCATTTATGAAGGCAGCTTGCAAATGGGAGCAGAAATAAGGAAGTAATGTGGAAAAGGTCCCCAACCAGCAGACTGAGAAAGATAAGTTGTGACTTATCTAGTCTTGGCTGAGAGGTTTAGTTCAGCCATGGGGCTGAAAAGATGTCTGAAGATAATAATTTCTCTGACGAAGGCAAAAACTAAAAGAAGTCTGGTTCTGAATTCAAAGCCCAAATAGAAGGACTCTCCAGCTAAACTGAATACAAATTAAAATGAGCCTGATCTTCAATGAACTTTAAACATGGTCCCTACATTTTCATTATTCAGTACAAGAGTACTATGGCAGGTAAATTCCCTGCTGTCTTTGCTGTTCTTGCTTCAAGCAAAACACAGATAGCATCAGACCTGAAAGGATGCCTGGGACCTGTTCAGCAAGTCCAAAAGATCCTGAAGTTTACTTTTTGTCAGTAAGTGAATATCTGAGGAAGTGTCTTAAAAATCGGAAAACAGCCTCTAGGAAAAAAAGAAAACAAAACCCAAACCCTTAACTCTTTTGGAAGACTAATTTACTTTAAGTTCTTCCCTTTTAATTAGCATCAATCAGGAATTTGCTGACCAACACGTTTCACAGTATGCCTTTACCAACAGTTTGATAGTTAAAGCACATAGAGTACAGGTCCCTAGGAGATTCTGCTACTTCATTATAAAAAATTTCCTTTACTTGATCTTCCAGATTTAATGCTTTGTAGTAGGCCCTAACTGTGAGATTGCCTATGTCTGTTTCTTCTTTATCATCATGCATATGCTTTGACCTTCAATTTAGACATCGGAGCGCGATATCCTTCCTTGCTTTCAACCTGCTTCTACTTCCTGAACAATCTATATCCTTTATATTAATATTCCAGCCATATGAATTCTCCCACCAAGTCTCTGTTATGCCAGTTCAGCTGTAATCATGATCACTTACTAAGATTTTCGGGTTTTCTTGTTTATTCTTTGTATTTTTTCCATTAGTATGACTGTTAAAGACACTCATGACTGACTTGCTGTTTTGTTTCTTGTCCTTGTGACTTTATTATGAATAAACATCTCTCTATTACTTGGAGTTTTTGACCCTCGTGCATGTTGGTAGTGTTTATTTTAGTATATAGGGGTTTGTCAGCTTTCCCCTTAACTCTTAGATTAAAGCCATTCTTTCCAGGTTAGCGAATGACTGTTCAAAGCTGTTTTTCTTCTTTTACTGTGTGTTCAATATTTGCCCAGCAACCTACAGAATATCACTAACAATCAAGGTAAGCTAACATCCTTCCAGTGTCGTAGGCACAGCTACACATTCATCTTCAATCTGTGGCTTGACTGTTAAAGGGGAGGTTTTAGAGGAGTCCCACCTGATCTCCATATCTCTGCCCCTTTTCTGCAGATCTTTTAATCTGCCCAGCATCGCTTCCAGCAGTATCTCTGAGACAGGAGAGGAAGATGCAATAGAGATCAACGAGGCAGATGAGTTGCAGAAATAGTGACACTTTGACCCAGATTTCTGGGAAGCAGTATGTCTTTAGGGACAGTCAGGAGATGTTAACACTGTCCTGAAGTTGATGGGACTTACTTGCCACCAACTTTTTTTTTCCTTTTGGGAAAGTGGCTCCTTGTCCATGAACCTCACACTTCTTGATGGTTTCAACTCTTCCCTTATTATCACCAAGGCACTCAATCTTATTGTGGTCAGGACAGGTCTATTCTCAACCTTAGCAGGTGGCTGGCATGGGGTCAAACACTTTGGCTATGAAATGCAATAGACTAGACTTTCCCTCCTTCATTACTGGACATTGCCTAATCTAGTTTACACTATCTAATAGTTTATTTTCTTTAGTCTTGATTGTATGTATCCTGTTTTGTGATAACAGATGCATCCCTCCCTGACCACTTGCAGTCCCTTCTCTGCTTCATAAGAGATTTTACTAGCAACCACAATCCAAACCAGATGTCCTTTCCTACCCAGCCTTCTTTGGAAGAGAATGTAGGTCACACTCCCTACAAATCTAATGCAGGACCAGAGCCAAGGCATACAGGATCAGGTCCCCATCTGGGCACGGCATTCGGTTTCCTAATTGCTTGCACAAACCAGGATGTTATATGTATAAAGAATTACATTATTTGCTGCACTTCACCAAAGCATAGTAGAAAACCTGTAGTTTCAGGGTGGAAGGGAAAAGGGGGAGGAAGAGCAAGACAGAGGCAGCTTTAAACCATGTATGTGCCTCTGGGGGATGTTTCAAGAGTCCAAGTAACTAAGTTATGGTGCACCCTGAGGTGTTAATGGGCTACCCCAAAGCCAACAGCAACTGAAAATCCACGTAATTAGGCAATGGAAACACTCCCTCCAGTCTCAACATAGCCCCACGACAGTCAGAAGCTTTTTCCTCAGTTACTGAGCAGGAGGAATGTTACCCTGCCTAGATCTATTAAACTGCTCCTTAGACCTCTGTAGCTGGAATACAGGAACCACAGCCCAAGTAAGAATATGGCACTTTTTCCTGCAGGAGGCTGACACTCTCTTTTTCAAAGATGAAACAGTACTTTTTATCATATGACCAGAATATGGCCATCACCTGGCCAAAATGCTAGCTGGCTGGGTACATAAATACCACCTGAGCAGCATTCTTGACATGTGGCAGTGACCTACTGGAAGGAGTCAAGAGAGGCAGTTTTCTTGCCGTATGAAAACTGGAGGAGACTATTCGGCTGCTGGAGACAAGGACAGAAAACTAATTGGGGAAGAGCAGGTCCTCAATTGCTTCTCTTTGAAGTTTTATTACAGCAGAACTTCCTTCTGAATATTCGGCTGGCTGCAGCAGGAGTGCTGCACTTCAGCAGGCCTCTGTCAAACTCCCTCTGATGAACATTAACATGTAGGCTTGGGAAAATGCTCTATACTCCAGAACACATTAGGATCTGCTAAATAACCTGAGACTAGCCTCTGCTAAGTGTTGTACATACTGGGAAAAGAAGTCTTTTGTTAAAGTTTTTTTAGCTATTATTTGCTTTGGGTTTTGTTTTGTTTTCAAGGAAAGGAAAATAAAATTAATTTAACAGCTAGGTTTCAGACTTTTACAAGATAAACTGATAGTTTTTTTGCAGTGATTCTCATGTTTTTACATTATAGCACCAATTTAAATTACCCTGTTAGTCCACAGTGGTGGAAAACCTGGTGAATACATATGGAACCCTTAACTTGCCTTTGCAACTATTTGAAGCATTTAGGAATTCATCAACCAGGAAAGAGAGCAGCACATTGCAAGTACCATATGGACATTAAATGTGAACTTGTCAAAGGAAGAAAGAATAAACCATTTTTTACATTCCTCATGGCCTGTATTTTTTTTCTTTCAGAATACGAATTGTTTCTAGCCATGTTTTGTTTTTAAATACTCATTACAAGCCAAGGAAATATCCAGGTTAGTAAAAAACCTTAGTAGGTTTATGGTCTTCTCTAATGATTACCTAATACATTTGTCTCATCTGCTTTCCTTGTTGTGTGAAAACACACTGAGGAAACGTGTAAATGCAGTGAATTGTTCCCAACTCTTTTATTCACCTTTCAGCATGCTAGTTCCTTCCCTTGGCATTGATATCATTATGCATTTGTCAAAGATAGACTGTCACTTTAGAGCTTCTATTATGTGCAAGATTTGGCAGCACATTTTACCTTTGGGATTTGCTTATATCCTTTGCATGTTATTGTACTGCTTTGGCATTCAGTAAATTCAGTACACCCATTTCTTTGATGTTCATTCCAGCCCCTAAATGTGGAAACAATGACTGAAATTTTGGATCAAAGCATCCCATACATGGCAGGCAACATAATTTTGTGATAATTTACATGAACAGAAAGAAATCCCATAGCTAGCTAGAATCTAGGCCTGTAACTGTTCTACAATTTATGTACTCTAACATTCAAGAAAAAGAAAAAAAGGCAATAAAGAATACAGAGGTCCAGTCAAATTCATACCAATGCCCAATTTCTGAATACAATTTAAATTCTTTTTTTTCCCCCAGTATAAAATGCACTTTCTCATAGAAATGTAAGAATTCAAAGGAGGGTAAGGACTGAATTGAACAAGGAGGGACAATATCTGCCTCACATTTGTTCTAGAAATGAGGAATAAAACAACCTTTCTATTTTCTGTTGTCTCCTGAAATACATTAGCCAATACAAATACAATAGTCAATCAAGTTATAAGCAAACTTTCATCTGGTAAAGAAGCAAATTACTTTCAAAAATAACAGTGCCGGTTATTTTTATAGTGAAAATGAAAATAGTTTCGTCTAGTTGGTTTTAAATTAGGCTGACAATGAGTCAATCTGAAGTCAACATCCTCACCGTTCACATGTAGAGGAACTAAAATACTTTTTTTTTTCCTGGTATTTACATAAATAAGAAATGAAATGGGATAAATAAAATAAAATAAAATAAAATATGTGCTCTTTTTTTTTGTAGCAAGGGAATGTTCATGTGTTAGGACAGCTACTAGGGAGTATAACAGTATTAGAGTAATTTTTTAATACATATGTTCTGACATCTTGTGTCTCGCTATGTGACTGTAGCATTATGGTACAGTTTGCTTGGCCAGTAATCACATACCCACAGATAACCCATAAATGCCCCAAACCTGTTTTTCAAACTGGGGGCTTTAAGAGCCAAGTTTTTTCCTGCCAGCTATATGCAACAGTGCCATCCAGTGGCATCTCAGCCCACTCACACTTGTATAATCCCCTGGCATCCAAAAAAATTACTATTTAAATAAAATAAATAAACACTACCCCCCCCCCCCCCCCGAAAGATAGCAAGCTGGGTTCAGATTAAATGTTAAGTACAGAACATCAGAACAATACATCTTAAATTGCTATAAAATCCTCTTATTGTGTTCATGGGCAGGTTTTAATGGTACAAAACAGAGGGAGCTTCTGTGATTGTGTGATGGAGGGGTCTGTGCAGGGGTTGGGGCAGCCCCCCATGTGGAGCAGAGCACAGGGGTTTTAGAGCATGCAGAGCTGCCCAGAGCTGGTACTAGATCATGTCTTATCTGACTTGTGAATTCACCTCTGAAGCAAGACTCTGTGACTAATCTTGGCATCAATTGCCATTTAGGGCTGCTGGTTTAGGACCCTAAAGTCCCACCCCCGCCTTGTCCTGTTTGGCACTAAGTTCTTTCAAGTGATCGCAGCTGTACTTTGTACTAAGGTAATGCTAATGATCGCTGCATTTAAGTCTTCTGATAATATTCACGTGCAAATAACCACCTCTCAGACAAATACATATGTATGCATTGTTTACAAAACTCTACGGAATAAAGTATTGCCCTAGTCGTTAGTTCAGAAAGAGCATTAAATATCCCCCATTGCTTTAAAAAAGGTATATGAAGATGCACAAGAGAATTTGTGTATTTGATAATTCTCAGTCTTGCACAATTTCCTTGTTTCGACATAACCTGCCAAAGGCCTTTAACTATTTCTGTTCCATGTGATAAGTACTGGCCGATGTGTCTCTTATTTTAATCACTTTAAGGATGGATAGACTAAATCACAGAAAGTTTAAATGACTTCCCAAGATTATGTCACAAAGCACTGATACAGCCAAGGACAGATCATGCAGGACTGGCCTTTAGTCTCTAACCCAAGCTACCCGCCATGATAAAGGAAGGGTGGTTGTCTTTTTTATTAAAAAATAATAATAAATCCATTCTTTTAAATGTAAGAAAAATCACAAAAGTGTGTTTCAGGAAAAAAAAACCACCAAAATGGTTAAAGTTTCAAAGCTAAGGGAGCATCTGCTCGGGGGAACATTCACATTCAACTCTGCCTAAAATGTCTATCAAAGAAACAAAACGAAACCCTATCTTCAGAGACCAGATGCTCTGCAGGGCTTGAGCCAATGATCAGCACAGAAAACTTGCTCATTTAGGCCCTAGCCCAGCAAATCCTGTTGCAGGAGTGCTGCTTCAGGCTTGTGAGCAATACTTTGGAAGTACATAAGCATAGTTCCTTGCTTGAAGTTATGACCTTGTTCAACCATTCTTTTGAAAAGGTGCCTAATGATAAATGAACATGAATATTTTAGCACCTTCTCTAGAGAGAACAGGATATTTCAGAGACCAGAAGCCAGTAGCTTTGGCACACAAGCCCTCCACACATCATGTTCAGCCTCTCCTTCCAGTGCAGGGGAAGGGCCATCTCCTCCTCCATGGCAGAAAGAACCTTTTGGTACTCTCCACTTTCTTCTCCTCAACTCTGCTCTCCTTCCATCACCTCAGGCTCTCGTGTGCTACCCCTGGAGCACAGAAGGCCTGGGCTGGCCTCCCCAAGATCCCCTCTGTCCCCAGCCCGCCAGCAGTGTGGTGCCAGGTGGTCTCCTGCAGGGCTGGACCACACCACTCCCCAGCACTACCAGGTCCTGCCACCTTGAGGAGCAAGAGACCGGCACTAGGAATCAGTGCTGTCGTCCTCATGACATCCCAAAGCCAAGACATCTTTTGGTGGCTTATGGTGGATTTTTCAGTATGGTAAAGAAGAATTCCATGATGGTCCGTGTATGTTTGCTTATAACCTTCAGACAACCATGTATTTTATTCTATTGCCTAATCTAACATTGCATTAAATTTTTTAAGGATACTTTATACTTATGGGCATTGGTTTGATGGGTCATGCACAATAAACCTGCCTGACCAAATCCAGATTTTAGAACACAGTGGGAAAATTTTACATGGTCAATTGGTCATTTTTTGTATCTCAAAATGTATCAGAGTGTCCATAGGAAAAACATAAATTCTATAAAATGGTAGCAGGGTTTCTGATTTACTGACAGTTGCTTGTTCGAGTTTTCACAAAAATATTTAGCTATAGGACAGTGTATTAGGCGTATTCTTAAAGGTAAATAACTGCAGCCAATAAAAGTTCAGCCTATAAAGGGTCCCATCTTCTTGGAGTTTTCTGCACCGAGAATTACTACCAGCATAATCATGGCTCCCTGCACACTAATATTTCCTCTGATACAGTATGATCAATGTTGTGGAAAAACATTTATTATATTTCTTCTAGCTACTTAAAGGCATTACTGAATTATGAGCATCGCAAAACGAATCCACTGTGCATTTTTTCTTTATGTGACGTTTTTACAATCTTCATTTTCTGCTTTGCAGCCACTGAGCTATAGTGATCGCACTATGCACCCTCTTACAACTGACACAGAGGCCAGGAACTCCTTTCTGCTTTATTACATTTGAAATGCACTTCATATGACAACATTCATTCTCATTCTACGTTGGACCCTTATTTAAAGGGAAAAGCCATTTTTTACTGGACCTGTACTTAAAGGGAGAAGTTATGAAAGAAATTAAAATGAGGAAAGAGGGTTTAAACAACTGTTTCAAATATGCTTAGTTAACAAAGGTGACAAAGTTTTGACTAAAAAGAGAGAAAAAGGGACAAAGATGCATCCATGCACTGAGCTGTTCTTAAAATGCTAATAATTGCAAAGTTGCCAGTTTGTTTTCTTTTACCTTACACTGTTTTGAGACATGGTGCATTACTGGGGACATTTTAACTTCACAGGAACAAGGAATAAAAGAGTAAGGAAGGAATAAGTGAAAACTGAGTCCGGAGTGAGATTTGGCTACAGACGATACAAACTTGCAGAGGGTGGTCCACCTAAAGGCTGCTGCTCACAGCAGCTGTATGCTCATTAAAACCTTGTGGTAGGACGTCAGTTAAAATAAGATAGAAATCGTAGCAGGTTCATGGAAATTATATTTTCCTTTGGTAGAAGAAAACAGAATGTTACTTTTCAGAAAATAATCCTTATTAGTCATTTGTAAACGTATTCTTCTCTATAGGCATGAAATAATTATTCACTTTTCCTGTCTTCATATTCAGTGAAAGTTTTCATCCAAATCAAAGTATTAATAGAAAGAGAGTGTGAGGCAAGAGAGAAATGTATAATAAGTTTGAGCACTTGAACCTGTGATTTATGGCCTAGAGCTACAGCCAACTTTATTACAAAAATGATTTCACCTATTACACCCTTATCCAGGGCTCTCTGGAGATGGTAGGCGGCTGAGCAGCATTGGAATATCAGACGTGTTCACAAACAATTCTAGTCTCATTCTCACTTCCCTTTCCCCTCTCATCCTTAATGCATACATATCTTCTGTTGCCTCCTTTCCTGCTCCTTGATGTAGGCAGATCCTGGTACTTCTCTCTCTCTTCCTGTGGGAATTGGCCATAGCCTCTCATTTGTCACGAGCTCTGACTGAAAGGTTCCTCTCATGTTTTTCTCTCCTCTTGCCTGAAGGACAGCCCAATTCTCAGAGTGACCCCTTTGGTAACCCTTGAAATTTGCTAATGATAGTTCTCTGCACGCTGCAGCTGATGATGTTGAATGTTTAACCACCGTCTTCGAAGCACTGCACAACACATCAACTAGCCTTTCATTTTGTGAAACTCTTGCATCAATTTCCAGCAAGTGTTTTATTAAATATAGATCTGTGCATGTTTTATGGAAATTGCATGTCCATTTGCATTATTCGAGAGCTCTGTCTTTAAACTGTCTAGCGCTAATTCTACTTAAGGCAAATTAACAGTCTCTAAATGGCATCAGAAACAGAATTTCATTTCACAAATGCAGCCAAACTACTGGAGCCCACAATTGATGATTAGCAAGGGCAGAAGCACCACAAGTTATGGCCTATGCAACAGGAAACCTGAAGTCATCAACAGAGATGACATTTCTTCAGGTCCACAGGGGTGCTGCAAGCATTATTTTAAAGATCTTTGTCGGTCATGGCAAAGCTTCCTCTGGCATGAATGAAAGTGACACAGAGGGCTCTGATGGCATCTCAATAAGAATGTATATTATATAGGAATTGTATATTTAGCATGGGGTGATCATCATCACAGATACAGGACATGGCCTCTTCAAGCAGCGTAGGTTATTTCTCTCCAAAATAATAGTTACTTTGGTGGTATACAAGAGATATAGGACTGGCTGTCAGCCAAAATTCAAAGCATAAATAAGCCATGATCTCATTTATGTACAGTCTTCACCGGCGACAGAAATATGTATGAGTGACTGCTATATTTAAGAATGACAAGATGGGTATTATTAATAGCTTAATTGACATTAATGCAATTACCCCTATCCTTATTACAGTTTGTAGAATTACACAGAAAGCACTGGCTGAGGCCTTATTTTCCCTAGAGCTACCCAAGGATACGACATTTTCCACCAAGCCAAATCTAGGCTTTGACATTAGATACTTAGCTACAGAATCATCCCAGTAAATCATTATAAATGCATTATAATAAAGATGTTATGAGCTATTGGATATTAACCCCCAGCCCCTGAAGAGAGATAAATACACTGCTCACAAGATTTCTGCTTTTGTTTTGCAATGGAAAAAAGGCTTTTGCTTACAACTGAAGAATTATAAAATGTTATGCTGATAATTAAAAAAGAGGCTTCACCCTCTCTGGTCAGATTAAAGCAAAACACACCCACAACATAAAAAAGAATATATCCATAGAATATGAAGAACCAAGTTTGGGGTCCATCACAGCCAAGTTTCTCATTTAGAGATGTACATTTTTATATACACTGCTTGGAGACACAGCTATTGTATTTGCCTACGCAAACGTCTCCATTTAAACATCTAATTGATGTGCCACATCTCCAGAAAACTTGCTTCCTTTTTTTTTTTTTAAATTTTTATTAGTCTTGGTCTCCCATCAATATAGAAATGCAAGATTTTCTACTATTCTCTGATAAAGGAGTGTATCACCTACATGTTCCAAGCCTAGGAAGTAAAAATAAACAAAAATTTCAGGCTCAGGACTGCCTAACATTAAATTTGTATCAACTTTACAGGAATCCTGGATTAATTCAGTTTCCAGCACAAACAGAAATAGGGAAATAGAAACATCATTACCATAATTTATTAATTGCACCGAAGTAATGTACAGGAGCATTTAGGACCACCATGCTAGATACCGGCAAAGACATAACAAAGCAATGGTGCGTTGTTTCCTTCCCAAAGAGACTGCATTGCCATGAAAGCAAAGTAAACACAAAGCACTACTGAATACATGTTGGTCATTACAAAACCCAAGAAAATAATTATCACAGCACACATATAAAAACCCAAACTAGGATCACAAAATTAATTTTCAAACCAAATATGAAGTTTTCCTATCACAACATGTTACAGTGAATGCTCATGCAGTTTCATGGCTTTACTGGGTTTTGTTTTCTTCAATTCATTAAACCCAGTTGATTTGGGATTTTGTTCGATTAAGTCTAAAACCCACTGTAATAAATACTGTAATATGTTATTATCATTATATACACACATATGAATTTTTATGTCTGTATTAGCATGTGTATATGTTGGTATGCACATGTGTAGAGGAAGGCTTTGTTGTTTCCCCTTTTCTTATTACCTCCTGACAGCAACCTGTAGGCACATATATTACAAACTTCTAGAAGTTATATATCATTGCAGTGTGTTCCATTTTTAGTGAGTCTTTCTCGGAGGTGACTGGGAATAAATTCAGCTTGAACTAGTGCCTGAAAGAGATCTGTCTCCAATATAACTGACTGCTCAGCTACGCTAGTTCGTCAGCTTTCGGGGCAGGGTTCATATGCCTTACCTGTCCTGGTTGTGCTCCTGTTCACATCTCAAATTCCCAGAGAGAAAGACTTCCATAATAAAGACTGAATTAAAAACAAAGCTTTAGCACCAACCAGGCACTTCTTATCTTGTAAAGTCTTAAGTCAGGTACTTCATTATACTTCAACTCTTACTAAAACAAATACAGATCTGGCATCTGGTGAAAATACTTCCTGGGAAGGTTTCATCTGTTCTAAAGTGAAACTCGACACAAGGCTATAGGATATAACCCAGCGTTTTAATCTAACTCTGAGTTTGCAATATGTGTTGTGTATTTTTTGAGGACAATTTTTAAGTATTTGCAAAACCAGTATATCTTTTTACATAAAACATTTATTTTTGACTACTGAATGGTTAATTACTGAGGCTTATTAGCTATAGGGACAAAATAACCAGGGCAGTTGTGGATCTCTTGCCTTTCAAGCTCTCCAAAGCAAGGCTGGAGGCCTATGGAGAAGATCCCGTGGTCCAGTAAAAGGTGTGAGATGATGTCAGGAGAGATGAAATTTTACAATCTGTAGAAATAAAAGATGATCTAATGGCCCTTTTCGGCCTTCAAGGCCAACACCATTTAGATATATAATACGCACAGAAGGTTTCAGAGAAGAAAGATTTGAGTCTGTGTTATTTTCTTCATTACCTCACATAATGGAGCAAAGAGAAAAAGAAAAAAGCAGTGCTACTTAGGTACTATCCTAATTAGCTGAGATCCAACAACATTATGAATCCCCCCCACCTCTCAGAAGAGAGAACAGAACCTTCTGCAGCATCAGGGGAACTGGAGTAACAGCGACAGAGCAGTCCGAACTCCCCTACACTGACTAGTTTGTAAGCTGGATGTCAGGGAATTTAAAATTCTGTCTCAACTCATTGATTTCAAGCCCAGCTTTGGAAGATAGCTTTGGTATTAAGAAGGTGCAACACAGCTCAGAAGACACGGATATGTTTCCTGGCTCTGCTTCAGATTTCCTGTGCAACGGATAATATATGAAACTATTTCTGTAAGTAACTTGGCGTAAAAGAACAGGATTCTTCAGTCTTTGCCCAGATGACCTGTTGGCTCTGCTTCACAGTCCCTTTTGGAATAAGCTGCAGCAGCTAAAGAAATTACTGCTCTGTAGAAAATATTGAAACTACAACCCACCCACTCCCTAAAGAATGTGTGGAGCCCCTAACAGAGACACAGAGGGGCGGTGTGCAAACTTCCCAGCTGCTGCAATTCATGGTCTTACACATGAATAGCAATCGTTATTTTTTAAAGTTAATTTAAGTGAATATACCAGGCTGGGAACAATGGCAAATGAAGGCTTCGATTCAGAACCCTACTTGGACCTGGCTACAACAGCGGAAGAAGTTACTGCCCCTTTTTGGCAGTTACTCAGTCCCTGCAGCTAAAGTGGTGAAAGATGACCAGCCTATAATCTAATTCTGGTTTTCAGGCTATAATCTAAAACTGATTTTCAGCCAGCCATGGAGCTGTCATTACCAAATGTCTGTGCAGTGAGTGACCGAACATTCCAGATAAAAGTGAAAGCTGACAGAGGTAAAAAGAGAAAGAGAAGCCACAGAATGGACATATTTTAAGACTAACTTTATGGCACCTTTTCCAGAGCAGAGAAAGGAGGCAAAGAACAGCCTTAAAGATTACCACCTTACCTGATCATCAGGCACTAACAGCAAAAACAAGCAAGTCCCAGAAATTATGTCTGATGGATTTCTGACAACAGCTGTATGGCTATGGTAAAGCAGACCCACAAGTCAAAGCCAACAGTGAAGAGGTTATTGGACATTACCTGTAGATTTACTCAACATTTTGTCTAAGAAGGTCTCTATATCGGAGAGACATAGATTTGAGAGACAGACAACTTGGTGGATAACGAACTGGCTGGATGGTCACACTCAAAGAGTTGCAGTCAACAGTTTGATGTTCAAGTGGAGACCAGTGACTTTTGGCGTTCCTCAGGGGTTGGTGCTTCTTAACACCTTTGTTGGTGACATGGATGTTGGGATTGAGTGCACCCTTAGGAAGTTTGCCGATGACACTAAGCTGTGTGGTGCAATCAACAAGTTGGAGGGAAAGGATGTCATCCAGAGGGACCTGGACAGGCTTGAGAGTTGTGCCAGTGCGAACCTCATGAAGTTCAACGAGGCCAAGTGCAAGGTCCAGCAAGTTGATTGGGGCAATCACTACCACAGATGGGTGGAGAATGCACTGAGAGCAGATCTGAAGAGAAGGACTTAGGGGTGTTGGTGCACAAGAAGCCCAATGTGACCCAGCAATGTGTGCCTGTAGCCCAGAAAGCCAACCTTATTGTGGACTGCATCAAAAGAAGTGTGGCCAGTAGGTCAAGAGAGGTGATTCTACCCCCCTACTCTGCTCTCATGAGACCCCACCTGGAGTATTGCATCCAGCTGTGGAGCCCCCAACAGAAGAACACAAACCTGTTGGAGGGAAGCCAGTGGAGGGCCCTGCAGATGGTGAGAGAGCTGGAGAACCTCTCCTATGAAGACAGGCTGAGAGTTGGGGTTGTTCAGCCTGGAGAAGTGAAGGCTCCGGGGAGATCTTATAGTAGCCTTCCAGTACTTAAAGGGGGCCTACAGGAGAGGTGGGGAGGGACTCTTTATGAGGGAGTGTAGTGATGGGGCTAGGGGTAATAGCCTTCAACTGAAAGAGAGTAGATTTAGATTAGGTATTAGGAAGAAATTGTTTACAGTGAGGGTGGTGAGACACTGGAACAGGTTGCCCAGAGAAGTTGTGGATGCCCCATCCCTGGAAGTGTTTAAGGCCAGGCTGGATGGGGCTTTGAGCAACCTGCTCTAGCAGGAGGTGTCCCTGCCCATGACAGGGGAGTTGGAACAACATGATCTTTAAGGTCCCTTCCAGCCCAAACAGTTCTGTGATTCTATGATTCTAGGAAACCTTGCTGTTGTGGAAACCATTCTGACAGGCTCAGCTTTGAAAACAGGATGGGAAGCAGCAGAAGAAATTCCCTTTCTGTTATGCTACTGTTAGGAAAATAGTGAACATCCTTTTCCAGCTCCTAGGATACAGAACAATTCTTGAGCATGACCTTAGGAAACACATTCTTATGTCTGAAAAATGTTCAAGCTCCCTTCATCCACTTGTCTGTCTATGCTGTGAGTTCCTTGATTGGAGGATGTGGCTTACTACTACTTTCATTAATATTATGTAGTCTCAGTCCAGCATAATGTGCTTCTTTGCATACTAAAGAATAAAGCTTACTGTGTGTTTTTTATAGGATGTAAAGACTTTATATATGGCAAGTATCATCAGAATGTACGGAATCAAAATTATCATTTTTCAAAATAAGTTAAATGAGAAGTAGTGCAGAGGGGAGGGGACTACTTCTATCTGCTATTTTCTGTCCATTATATCAACTCCAGTTTTATCACACTTTGTTTCTTTTGCACATTAGGGTATTGTTCACACCCAGCCTTTTATGAAATGACACACTGATGCTGCATCAGGGTTTTCTTGCAAACAAAGTGACTTTCATACAAGCTCCCTTTCAACTTCAAAAGTAAAACATTTTTGTAGTTATTAATGGTCCATTCTTGTGACTACCCATGGGTGAAGGACATTTGCCTCGCTCACATCTTTAATAGCAAATAATTAATGAGGTGTTGGAAATTAACAACAATTAACAATGCCTGGGAACAACAGCAGAAGGTGTTTGATCCTCTCTAGATGAAGTTGAGAGAATTTTTTTCTCAGGCAAGGACTTGTGCCTGCAAGAGAGGGATTTCTAATGTGATCCTCCTTCTTCTGCATTACCTTATTGAAGTCATTGAAGTGACTTTTCAAGTTGAAAAGAGAGTAGTAAGGCCCGTGTCTCTGTGATGCGGGTACATCAATCCTAATTTCCATGGGGACTTTAAACCTTAAGTTCAGAGCCTTCAAGAAGGCAGAACTTTCCAAGTGGGAACATAATTCAGAACTGTATTGCTTTGAAAGCCCGAACTTTCTGCAGTAGTTAAGTAATTTTTGTAGTAAACACAACATTCTGGTCTTTATATGCAGTTATTCCTGGTGACATCATGGTTGCAGAATGTTTGCATGTGCTCAGAAAGTATAGATACGGTCATGGAAGATGTTGAGCCACAGCTCGAGGAATACAGCAAGATATTCTGGGAATATTCACTGCATGCTTGATTTGTCCTTTTGGTCTTTCCCAGGCCCAGACAAGATACTGGGCAAAACAGACCCTTGATCTAGTGTAGTTCAGGCAGTCCTTTTCCTCTTACATTACATGCAAATAAATCACACTAACAAACATATAAAATAGTCATTAAAAGGTGCAAGATAGTCATTGGCACACAAAGGAAGAAGAACAGGACTATGCCCCTCTAAGTGATATATTTTCAATATCCCACAGAACTAAAAAGCCCATGAAGAAATAGAGTCACGCTTTTCCCTAGCTGCCCATGCTCCACTTAATGCTGCATACAGGAGCAAAGGAACTTCAAGATAAGCAGTCAAGTCCCCACTCCAACTCCTCATCATGATCTTGCAGGCAGATCTACTATAATTGACCTGAAGAACATAACTGTGTCTGTTTACTCTTTCTGTAAATTTGAACAGGCAGCTGTGGAAACAGCTAGGCCTGACCTTTTGCCTTACTGGAGAGCAATGGAAGTGTAGAAATTTGTCAGGAACTTGCCCAAAACAAGAAGTCTCTTCTGCCTTCTAGCTTGGAATCCTTTACTTTTAGCTTGTAGTTTAAAGTGTTGCCCAATGCCCAAGAAAGATCTACAGCATACAGCAAGAAAAAGACAGGGGAAAAATACTTTACTTTCTCCTGAATAAATGTAAGAAAGGCAATAACATTCTAATCTCTTGATTTAAATATGAAGTTGAGAGTGTCCCATTTCTAAGAATGAAATTATAAAGTAGAACTGAATGATAATCTTACATCATACCCCTCCCCCCTCCTTTACCCAGGTGAACAGAAAATACTTGGATAAATAGTGTTCTAGATGTAAAAATATCAATTTTCTCCTAGCATGAGTTCAGTCTGTGATCCCAATTTGAAAAAGAATTATCTGTGTATTGTCCCTGAATTTCCACATCGCGTTAAAGTTGGCATTTCTATACACGATGGGGAGTTTTAGAAAGCATAAGGAGAAATAATATCTCTTTTTGCAAATGTTTAAGGTTAGATGTTGAAGTAACTGACTCTAAAAGTCATTTTTCTGTTCTACTTCTGTTCAGTAAGATGCAAAGACTAGAGCTGATGACCTGCTAATTCCACATGCAGGAAATTAAAAAGAATGTCCATCAATTGTTTTTCGCCTTTGGATTCCCATTGTGTAGGTGATTTCTTGTACTTCTGTGTGGATCTTATGACCAATAAAAAATAATGTGTGCACATACCACTTTTAAACATTATTTTCACAACTTTGTATTTCAATTTGGCACTACCAGGTAATACAATTTATTACCTATATTACATTTGTGATGGGAAAACATTAAAGAACTGCAACGATGCAAGTACTGTGGCATGATAAAAAAATATGCATAGAATGCATATCCTGAAATACATTAAATTACATTTTTAAAAAATGAGTTTGTTTGACTCAAGGAAAGAGTAGCACAAATTCAGGCAAAGTACAGTGGATGTTACTTTTTCTCCAGAGCCACATAACAGGAAATACACAAAATCAGGAGGTGCTTAACAGAATATAAAATTCAGAGAACAGGTCTACAACTGTAGAGTCCCAGGAGCCTTGTCTGTAATGAATAAGACAGGGAAGGATTGGACAATGTTTACAGAGATAAAGCAGATGCAAGAAACTTCAGAGGCTTCCATGTAAGGTTAAGCCTCCACTTTTCAGGTCAACTGCTGCGGACAAATTTGTCATTCAGCGCATTGTGGGTAAGTGATGGGAGCTCTATTTCATTTATATCTACAAGCAAGGGTCAAACACCTACACCCAAACTGATAGCAGACAGTTTCATCTGAGTTAACCAGGTAGAGAAGGAATGCAATTCAACTGTTTTTAACATCCCATTGGCTTTATCTGTACTTCCAGGCATGACAGCATGCATGGTATTTATGGCTTAAAAGAATTTCCATCTGTAAGTTTATCATCTTGTAAAAAACAGTGAGAAAATGACTTAAGTATACCAAACCCAGGTTACAACAGGGCAGGATAGATTTTTGTTCTCACTTTGTACACCAGAAGGCTATTAGCATGTTGCTATTTAAAGGTTTAATTATTAGAGCTCCACCGTGTTTCAGAACAGCCATACTGCTTTGGCTCAGCAGGTCCAGCCAGTGTTTTATTCTGCCTCCAAGGTCATAAGCAGATGCCTGCAGAAGAATAAGGCAAATATACTACCCTCTCGTATTCTCCAGCCTCCTCCTGTTTTCAGCCTGGGGACATTCTCAAGCAGAGGTGGTCCTTACACATTTACTAACCATCAATGAATGTCTCTCCCATGAACCTCTCCACGCCCTTTTTTAGTCACTGTAAACTGTAAATATCTACAGGATGCTCTGGCAACAATTGCCAAAGATCTGATATCTAGGGCACAAGGGACCCCCCATCCTTTGGTTTCTACTACAGCATACTACTAATGATCTATTATCCTACTAATCTTATCATAGTATTCTTGGTTGTTTCCTATAAACCCTGAGTGTACAGTCCTCCTTCAAGCAGTCTTTTCCCTGACTCCAAGTACTGCAAGTTTGGGAGCTGTATATATCTCTAAACCAGCTTACTTCTCTGAGAGCTTTTTTTGTGAAGAAAAATATGATATGAATCTGTTAGTGTGAGCTATATTATTGGGCTGAACAGAATGGCCAGAAACAGCTGGCATTATAGGCTTAGCTTTGTCACCAACTGATGAGCCTTTACTCAAAGGTAGGTGCATTGCTAGGTTTTAAATAGAACACAAAAAACCACACGTTAGATTTAGATATACAGCAGAAAAGACCATCTGTAAGGAGAGTACATTAACGTAGACATACGAATACTGTGACACTCTGGAAGTAAACGCAATGATCATGAATATAGACCTTAATTTTATAGAATCTCTTTCTCCAAGGCCACCCAAAGCATCTATTTCCAGAGTAACCACCCACAGCAACTGCTACTGGGCCTTAAAACCTTAGAAATGGGCAGACTGCAGGCACAGAGTTTTCACAGGAAAGGTTCTATCACTGCTTGCACAGTGAGATCATACAGACAGCAGAGTGTTCTCTAAGTGTCAAAATTACCTATAAATTACAAGATATTAAATATTATTTAAACATTAAACTGGCAAAAAGAAAAGAAAACAAAATACCTTCCCATCCTAGTAGTCCTAGTGGTAAAGAGTGGAAATGAGAAAAATCAGCAAGTGATAGTACTGTACTAGGCGAAGTCATAATGATGACTTTATAAACCAATATTAATTACTTTGTAAAGTCACTACAGGAGGATGAGTCAAACAGTAATAACATAATAGGTTTAGAAGTCTGCTTTTTAAGACAATTAAAGTTTATATCCTAAGTCTACATTAAGTGCCTAACTCGTCTTATTTCCAGATCTCCATTTTGGATACTAAAAATGACACAGCTAGCCTTAAGCTTTTATTTTAAGAAGAACCGCATTCTCGGATATGTATTTGGCAAGCAGAGTAGATGATGACCTTAACTTCTACCTTCAACAGGTTCATCAATGTTTTAATGCTCCAGTTGGATACTAATCAGGACTAGCTAAGGAAGAATGACATTAACACAGCTTGTAGGCTCCATGACTTACTGCAGGTCTAAACATCTGGCACGGAAAACAAAATTTAAACCAATCAAGGTAAATGCAGTCATTTGAGTACTTAAAAAATTCTTGCTCTGTTAAACTCCAGATATTTTCTTACTTAGGAGTATATGCCATTAAATCCAGCAACATGTCAATAAGTTCTGATTAATATATTGGTTTAGTTTTTGCATGATGTCAGCAAAAAAAAATACCACATTTCATTCACTGGAATATCTAGAGATTGTAGTAAAGAAACTAATGCAGTTTTATTAATTTGAGTTTACAATTTGTAATTTAGGGATTCTGTATACTTTCTGCAACTCAGTGGATACCTAAATTTCCCTTTAAACACTCTACATCTGAGCTTCTGCCTCCTTTATGTTCACTGCTCCCAGACTATGCACTCTGACCTTGCTTCCAGCGTCACACATATTAACAAGATTTCCTTGGCCAAGAGGATAGCATAGTACTATCAAGTTCACAGTACAAGTGCTCCATTTACAGCCATAACCCACAGATCCTTGTTAACTAGGCTGGTGAATTTGTACCTAGGCTGTTTGTATGCATATACCCTTCATTTTTTCACCAATTTAGGTGATTAGAGGATTCTCTGTCACTGTATCTTAAACACAAGAACTTCACCATCCTATTTGAGCTCCACCAATACCTTGGCAAAACTGCATGCCCTGAAATCACATCTCCCTCTTCTGCTTCACCATTAGTGTCCTGGGCAAATTTTCAAGGGAGAAAGAAAGGACTTAGAAGGGGCTTTAGCTCACTCTTTAACGCACCATGCAGTGGCATGGCCTTCCTTTTCCTCATTTCAATTGGAACTGTGCTCCAATTAAGAGATATCCTTTCCTTTCTAGGAAATTGAACAAGTAAATGAACAAGAAAAATCAAAACATGTTAATTCACTTTCTTCATTAACTAGTTCGCAAAATGCTATCCAAGTTTTGTTTATTGCCTTATGGCCCATTGATAGCTACATAGGATCCCCAGTTAAATCCATTCTTATAAAAGTTCCTCCAGGTAAAATACACTACAGAAAGCAGGTAAATATAACATGATATGCTGGGTACCATACTGGAAATGGTACAAAGCCATCTGTTAGTGAACTGTTCTTCCATCTGATAGTGTTGATGATGTCATTCACAATAAAAAAGAAATGAGAGGATTGTCAACAAAGCCGTAAAAAGAAATTATAGTCCCCTAATGTGAAGCAGAATCTAATTGCACCCATTCCCTGCTTGTTCCCTCACCTTGCAGCTGTTTGATTACTTTCACTTGCAGATGTTTCAGATTGTCTTGTCTCCTCCAAGGCCTCTCCTATTCCTATCCACTCTGCATCACCCCTTTTCATTCCATTTTCTTATTCATTTCTTTTTCTTATTTTAAGGATACTGAAGCTGTTTCACACTCTTTGCATGAAGAGAGTATGTTGTCAAAGCTCAAAGCTGACACACTGCACAAAAACTAGTTTGCATGAGACAATTTTGGGATAGAAGTACTACCTCACACTGAAGTTTTAGGCCTACTTGACAAGAGGGATAGTGTAATGCCAGGACTTGAGGCCTAAGGTACTCTTATTGCAACCTTCTTTCTCCTCATCAAGCCCAGTGCTGTTCACAGATCAGAACATTTATTCAGGGATGCACAGAACAGAATCCTCAAATACACATACTTGTGTGAATGTGGACAGTCAGTCAATGTTTCATGTGTAACTCCACATGAATGTCAGAAAATGTCCACAAGTTCAATCAGAAGGGTAGAACTGGACTCTTCTGCTTTTTCCTGCAGAGAAATATTATCTGATGAAACCTTTAAATCTCATCTTTGGCATAATATTTAAACCATACATGATATGTCTCTGGGTTTCCTACTGCAAATGCTTCTCTTTTTACTATTAGTTGGAAGATTCTGAAGGAAGAGGAGGAATGATGAGGACTTCACGGGGAAAAGGGGAGATATTTTTTTATGTTTATGAGGAAAACTTACAGTGGTTTGGAAATTATAACAGATATTTATTTCCCAGAGGCACATTGGTCAAAAAGGAAAGCAAACGATCACCTCGCATTGATTTAAGACCTTTGGTATATCACCTTCCCAACTGTTCCGTTTGATAGGAGAGCTCTCAGTAATAGCTTGCTTTCTGAATGCAATCTTGTATTAGAAATATTGTCTGAACCCTTCCAAAAGAAACCCATTTTACCACCATTTTATGTCAAAATGGAACTGGACCGGTTTGTAAAATGTAGAGTTTCTACATAACAACTTCACATTTTACTAAGCAAAGATAAAAACAATCAGTGGCTTGACGAGTCTTGAGTTTCATCCACAAAATTAAGCTCAGAAACCATGTAAAACCAATGTCAGAATTGCTATTGAAATTTTGTTACTGCAAAGTCAACCCAAAATGATCAAACCAAAAATCAATATTAATATGAACCAGATACATAAAATTAGCTTGATGGCCAAATTCTGAGCTAGATTGAGTCTCCAATTCATATTGATATCATTGTAATTTATCCAAATTTTCATTGGAATCTGGTGAAAATTAGGCCACATAGAGCTGTAATGTGGTAAGGCACTTAAACACCATGTACATTTTTATAGTACTCTGCTTCTTAATCAGGAAATACTGTATCCATTATTAAAGATTAGAGTAAACGCTAGACTGAAGCTATCCTAGTAGTCCACTCGGATGCACGCCATGTTCTCATGCTAAGCTGTTCTTACCACTACTACTGATTTTTTCCTGTGTTAATCAAGAGATCGTAACAGGAAAAAATACCTGTATTCTAAAATATATTGTGGACACACCACAAGATAAAGATTTAAACTTCTAGTCATGATTCCTAAACAAGATCAGAAGAGATTTTCACAACAGTTAGTAGCTTTTTAATTTCAGTGGACTAAACACTAGACAGGGACTTGCATTCTGAGCAAGTCTAAGCAAAGTTAATTGACTTAATTCTTTTTAAATGGTTGACAATAAGTGTTCTATGTGCCATGACCTTCGTAGCATATATGTCTGGGGTGCTAAAGAATTCTGAATTATCTTGAATATTCTAAGTAACACAGAGGATGTTGTTAGGGGAGGGAGAATGAAATACATTCATTCTCCATGAACGTGAGTTCTCCATGACTAAGGGACTGATCAGATGACAAACAGAGACAAGGTGGCATCCTTGCACCTATCAATCAGAAATCACCAACTCAATGTCACCTACCTGCTTCCCATCACCTACAAGTAAAGCTACTTCAACCGCAATGTAGTATTCTTTCCAAGTTGCATCCTGCATTATGCAGTGTGATTGGGATATATCACAGAAAAGCAGGTGAGCAGATAGCTGGGGAAATAGCATTTTCCAATCCTCTCATTTTTTTTAATGGAAAAAAAGGAGGGAGAGGAACAAGTTAGGTGTCTCTCTTCAGTGTAATTTAAAACACTTTCTCATCACGAATATCGATTATAAATGTTTATTCTAACATGTGAGCACCTGCTTGACATCAACAGAACTGACACACCCCTCTGATTACTTTTCTTATATGATGGCATATTTATTCCACTCTGATGAGATGAGGCTTTTCTAATTTCCTGTATAACCACCCCCAGCTTTCTGTATATCTCCCATTAAATCGTGAACAGGCTTCACACATATTTTTAGATGTTTGAAAACGGCAGGAAGAGCTTTTTGATGTTTCAGAGCATGTTCAGTCCCAGTTTCTCAATATTATTCGCTTGCTAACTCCTCAGGCTTATGTCATCCATATGAATGGACTTTAGGCTTTTGAGAAAGTTTGCTATATCATTAACATCTGCCTAAACTGCTGCAGTCAGAGGTCCTTCCTTCTAATGTGAATGCCACTTTGAAAATAAAGTTGCAGAATTCCTCCATGTCTTAGAGCATATTTGGAAGTCAATGTCTTATTTTCTATGATTAGTCTGTAACAATGTCAAGTGTGAAATTTAAATTAATGAGCACTTCACTTATTGAAATTACTTCAGCGCTTTTGCTACTTTCATTGATTTCTATTTACTTTGGCAACCACAAATATGAAGAACATATTTCGAGATGTGACTAAACAGACTAATAATATGCTAGTATAGATGCACCTGGTGATCAAACATTACACTTAACTCTAAGCTTTTTTTGAAAAATTAACATAATAGGAGAAATATATTATTTATAAAGCACTGTTGGTTTCCTGCATTTCAGACTGTGTCACCTTTAAGTTATTCTCTTCCCACTCTCTCCACACTAATGATTGGCCTATGCTACTGAAACACAGCAGTAAATATGGTATCAACATTATGCCTCCACAGAATCAATTTAAATTTGACCTAATATATTCATCATCCAGTAAATACCATCTCAGCAGCAGATAGTGCTGTAGCTAACCTTCAGGGTATTTTAGCCTCCTGATAGAGGCCAATTTGAAGGAAGAAACCATATTTGATTCATAAGAAATAGAGACACGTGAAAATCTTTCATTCCCCTCTACCCTTTCCCACACGTCAAACAGTCATTTATAATATTTGTTAAAAATCTTGGAACACTTGCATTTCTTGCTAGTATCTAACAGAGTGCTAATCAGTGGAAAAAGCTAAAGGGATACTTGCTCAGAAGAGAAAGCCAAGGACGTGATTCTCTGCCTATAGGTTGGTTTGTTGGTTTTTTTTCTAAAGAAACAAAATAGAGGAAAAAAAGGTAAGTGGAAAAGAGAAAACAACTCTCCCCAAAGGCTATTCAGTGTGTTTGTAATGCAGCAGGCAGCTCAGAGACAGTGTTGTGCCTGCTGGAACTTTGCACACACTCCATGACATAGGGTTACCCTTGCCCTTCTCAAAAACATGTGTTTTTATATAGCATAGCCAAACCCACAGCTATTAAAGCTACATTCTCATGTCAAACAAACTAAAAAAAGTAACTAAGAATGGAATCTGGCCTTCAAACAACAGAATAATCACCAAAGCAAATCCGCACTCTATGAAAAAGATGTTATATGCAAACATGGATTAAAAAAAATAAAATTAATACAGTAAAAGAATATTGAGGAGTTGATCTTTTTTAACTTCTCTTTTTTAAAAGCCAGATTCTGCAACCCCTAAACTTCCCTAAGCAGCTGTAGTTACACAGATCCTTGCGAAATCAGTTATTCAGTCTCTCAAAATATTTGTCTAATAATACAGAAACTCGGACAATGACCAGTGTGCCTGTGACTCCAAACTTGAAGCCACTTGCTCCTGTAGAATTTCATGGGCAAATCCTGCAGGCATCACTGGAAGATGAAGAGTGCAGCATCACACGGAGTCTAGAAACTTCAACGTGGCAATCTGTTGATGCAGGAGATTTACGAAATCTTTCATATATGAAAGAGTGTGCCAGCATGGTGTTACTTGCTCCATTTTAAGTTTGAAGATTAATTTACCTCTCTTCTTTCTTTTATTTCCATTTTGCAGCATAACCTGTTGTGCCTGGAGAATTGTCCCTGAAGATGCTTGACCAGTAAATGCAACAGTTGTGGAAATCGAAAGGTCTCAACCTTCATGATTTCTGTATCTCAGCTTCTCTTTTGTGCTTCATTCATTAATTTCTATCAATTTAGTAGACCAAAGTTTCCGTTTTTTTAAAGGATCAAATCTGAATTTAAATTGCCAAATGAGCCTCCTTCCCCCAGACCCTGTCTGTGATTCACATCCTTCAGGTACTCTCGGGTAGAGTGCTGCAGTATGCTACCAGTGTATGACAGGATTTAACACAGTTAGTAAATGACTTTTAAAAATGGTACATTTAAGAAAATGGTACATTTAAGATCAAAAAAGCCATTTATTACTTCAGAAAAGATTGTACATATAGCTATGATTGCATAGGAAGAGTGATATGTTCTTAACAGAATAGGCAAAAGCACTTCTCTGTGTAGAAAAGGCTTCTTAGAGCACATGATAGGGACAAAATTAGAATTTTTCTAGCAAGCATCCTATACATGTACATCTGCAAGTGTTCCTGCTTCCTTCTCTGCAACCACTACTATACGTGACTGTTCCTGCTAAAATAAGAAAAGCGTGGGAATCAATTTTGACTTCATGGTTGCACCTTAGTTTGACTAAGGAATTACAGATGAACAGCAGAAGACTCACAGAACCTTTTATTTATTCAAAGATCCCCAAAGATCCAAGTAAAATATGAACTATTTCTTGATATTTGGATCCAGATTGGAATTTATTTCTTGGTTTTCACTCATTTATGAAGACATTCTGAGTCTCTACAGAAATTCTGAATTAATCTGCCTGCACAGTAAACTCCTTAGTTTCGGGAAGAGAAGGACACGTCTGAGCCTGTTAAGAGGGGCAAGAGGCTTGTACAGTAAAGCCAGTTATTAAAGCTGAGACTTAAGAAAGGTATAGAAAAGGTAGTTTTGTGAAGGAAGACACAAACACTTTAATGAGCTTGTAAAGAGTTCTGGAATCACTATTTGTGGATAGTGTGACAAAACCAAAGAGCGGATTTGGGTCTGACTTTTAATTAATTTCAGCTATAAAGGTAACACTATTTTTCTGCCATTGATCTCCTAGTTCAATATTAGAAAAACAGTTAAAAGAACTCATTCATTTGATTAAAAAAGCAAGTTAAATCAACCATGTGGTTTAATGGAGGAATGCTTTCTCTCTGTGTGATACATACACTCTCATGTAAACAAGCCATGTCATCAGAAATAGGTGGTATGACAAGACTAGGGGCAGTTTCTGCAGACAGCAGAATACTCAACGGTGTAACTACCGGCATAGCTTTGGGGCAAGCACTCATTTTCAAGTAATAAGAAAGTGATCTCTTTGGTTATTTCATATCTAGGGATGTGGAGAACAGAATGGCTGTACAGAAAACAGGCTGTTATTTTACAGGCATACAAGGCCAAATTCAAAAGTGAGGTAACAAAAACCATAAAAGACAGTTATAGCTTTCTGGGTCTTGCACTGCATTACAAAAGTCTGACCAAAGCTGCCAGAAGAGCTGTACACTTTAACAAGAAAAGCAAGTTAGACAGAATTTCCCAAATTTCATTCTTCTGTTATGCTTGATAATGAAGCCAAATGTGTTGCCCAATATTACATGCTGTCACCTTTACTCCTACTGCTCTCTCCAGTGCTCAACTTTGAGTTTTATGACAAGACTACAGTAAGATTATTGTCTATTGAGAAGAATATCTAGGAGAGCAAGGGCTCTTCTGATGAATTATAAAGAAACACATCTAGCTAATGCTGAAAACAGAGAAGAAATCAAGCAAGGACTGACGTGGGGGAAAAATTAAGCCTGTTACTGTTGTGCAGGAGTGTTCCACAGGTACTGCTACAGCTGCACTGGGAGGAACCAGTAGTTTTTGGAAAAGAGCTCTGTTGTGAGGAGTTGTGTGAGCCAGCCTGGCACAATGAAACATGGCTAAAGTTCTTCGATGTCTCAGGATGCATTACCGCTGGTTTTAAGGAGCTGTCCTGTAAATTCAATCAGTCAGCATCCCAGTGACCCAAGAACAGTCTTCACTAGGTCTGTGAAGACCTAGTGTGCTTTCTGTGCTTTCTAACCCTGTCATAGTCATAACACAAAACACATAAGGGTTTTGAAAGCACCAAGACAGACCACATTGAAGTATAGACACTTGGCATTTTCCACCATACATCATCAAACATAAGAACCTGCAATTCATAGAAATGCAGAGAGTAGATACTGCAACTGCTCAAAGTTTAAAGGGCAATTTGATACTAAAATGGTATTAGTCCACCATTATTTTTACCTCTTTCACTGTGCTGCTTATTTGAAAATATATACATAGATTGCGGTCATTAAATAATTGTTTTGCCCCACACAATACAGTGTTTTGCATATTTGCTGATGTTTCCCCAAAAGCACTGGAGGAATGAATCATTACTGAAACAATTTACTTTCAGTTAGTGCATGAATGCCTTCCCATGATGCTTTGATGCTTTGTTTGTCCTCCTATAAAAATTATTTATGACCCAAATGTGATCTTTTAAATCAGAATACTTATTCAGAAATCAAAGCACCAGCATGTTAATGCAAGTAGAAGCCCTGACTAATTTTTCAAAGCCACGTTGAATATTCAAAAGCTAGAACTGAAGGAAAGGAGTTAACATTAATTAATATTTGAAGCAGTAAAATAAAAGCAACAGTGAAGCTAATTTTGCAGGACAATTAATCATGAGTCTTGCTAATTACACATGGGATTTTGTAAATGATTTTTTTCTCAGGTAGCAGAGTAAAAATGATAATCCACTACCCATCAAAATCATTGGCTCCTCACCAATGTCCCCAGCAAGAGCAATTAGTGGGAACAGCAGAGCCCCAGTAATTGCATGTCAAGAGAGGAGAATGTTAGAATTTTAATTGCTGCAAATAAAGACCACTTGCTCATACATACACCTGAGTGTCCAAAACTAGTCTGCAAGCTGGAGCAAGTAAGTAACCACTTCCAGGTGTCTGCACAAAAATAACTCTGTGGGAGAAGCGCTCTCTAAGCAATACATGCAGTTTCTGGAAGAAAATATCAATATGCACTTATATTCTGAACTGCAGTGTCATCACTTGACTATAAGAACTGGGAAAAAAATATATCACCCACTTGGGAAAAATGTGCATATTCTTTATATTTGCCAAATATTTATTGCTGACATTTTTTGAAGAACTTTAACTATCTTCAGGGTGCCAAGGGCTTCAAATTTACTGAATTTTAGGATCACCAATAAAATGTTTTTAACAAGACATCTCAAGAGGGCATAAAATAAAAAATTACCATATTCATGAGAGAGCAAGCCTGTAAGATTGCAATGCTATAAACTGGATGTCTATAATTTGCTTGTGGCTTTCTTAATGTCGGGATTTTGGGCTGTGAAGGAGGCCCAGCAGAGCTTTAAACCTCCCACCGTTCCCCATAACAAGTGTGGGAAAG
>JAOXNO010000078.1:34754563-34795279 GCA_028565335.1 Limnodromus scolopaceus | reverse complement strand
CTTGTGGCTTTCTTAATTAAAAAAAAAAACAACACCGAACAACTAGTAATTAGAGACACCAGTTCTGTTTTTGCACTTTATCCCAATCACTGCCATGCTACCATTACTTTTTTTTGGTTTAATATACCTACACATGGATGCACACAATTGCAAATAATCAATAATATTTAAGTATGTGTCCAAGATCTAAATGATGATGGATATATTTAAATATTGCTTTCCAGGAAATTATTACTTTACTGGTCATGTAGTAACTTTTAAAATGTATAGATTAAAAGAAACCTCTGCTTCTTCCCTATTTCTCTTTTTTTACCATTTTTTACCAGGTTTTTACCATTTACTCTCATTTTTAAACCAAATGACTGAATTGCCTTCAAGAACCACTAGCTCCAATTGTCTTTTGCTCTTTCCTTCCATTTCTGGGTACACCATATCAAGGTGCTGAACCACTTACTTTCTGCTGTTAGCTTTGTTGAGCATTAAACCAAGAGTAGTGGCCTTAACTTGTCTAAATATATTCTTTGCATGTTCAAAATCACTGTACACTGTTTATTACACCATGACTGCTTGAGAGAAAAAAAAAAAAAAGCAGGTCATGCAGAGTGCTGCTTCCTTTCCTGAATTACCAGCAGATCACAGGTGTTTATCAGACTCCCGGAGGTGATTCAGGTAATAAACACCAGGATGGCAGTTTAAATGGTTAGAAGCTTTTCCATCAAATACAGTCCTTGCAGTCCTATCGTTTTGCATATATTGCTCACAAATGGCAAATTATTTATGCAGCCTCCTTAAGTGGTTCCTTATGGTTTTTACTTTATTTTTCCAAAGCATGAACCTTTTGAAGATGCATGTTCTCATGACAAGGCAAACTATCATTCCATCTGTAAGTCTGACTCATTTCTTAAAGCCCATTGTAGATATATAATGCCAGTGACCTTGTTTTGTCCTTCTGTTTAGCTCAAATGTCTTTTCTAAGAATGCACCAGTGTTGACTAATGATCGCTACTTCTAACACAAGTTTTAGAAGGATTTGCTGTAAATGATGCCAGGATGAGGCTTTGGAAACAAAATGTTTAAATGGAGTTTAGTTTTGTCTAAACTGAACAACTTTAGAGGTTAAATTTGTGCTACTACAGAAAGTTACTGACTGAGACATGCCTCTAGCAATTGCCCATTACCTATTAATAACTGGAATTTGTTGCATGGTGCTGAATCACCAAGCCCATATTTAATGCCAGGGTTGTCACATGAACCATCTTACTACTGTGCAGACTACCTGCTTCTTCCCTTCTTGACAAACAGCTCTGCAATAATCACTTAGAAATTCCTTATATGCAAAGTAGATTTCAGGAAAGGATTTATGGTTGTTGAGCATAATTTAGCACCTGGAAAGAAAGAGGAAAAGCCAGCACAATACGAAGTCTCTAAGAATCATCAGATCATAATTACTGCACCAGTGGTATAATTTCTGTGAATCTCTTAAAATTTTATCAGGCACGTTCCAATATTGTGAGATAACACTGATTTCCACAGTAGAGATATGGAATTGAAGATGTTAGGAAACACTCAGAATCTCCAGGGTTAATTTCTGCTATTTTTCTACAGTTTGACAGATAACCTCAAGCCATAGGCTAAAGATTATGGCTGCATCATATGTACGGGGTAAGTAATAGAGTATCACCACTTTAATCATGGTGGGTGAGTAAAGAGAAAACAAGTATTCCCATTACTACTTTTTTACAGTATGAAAATTAACGAAACAGAAAATAAGCAACTTGCCCAAGAACACAGAGTAGGTCTAGAGCAGAATCAAAAGCTGAATCGAAGTCTGGCTAACACTAAAATCCTACTGACCTCACAATTCACCCTTTCTTTGTGATTGTATCTCACAAATAAATGTACTGTTTTATAATCAGTACTTTTTAAAGCTTAATGAAAACTTATTCAGAAGATACTAGATATAATGAGGAATGTCAAATGTTGTGCTGTCCAGTATGAAATTCAGATTGAACTCCACTCCTTTCCTGTTGTCTACTAGATGCCTAGGACGTACGTTCTTTAGCATGGTCCATATTTTTGTGCCATTTCAGACTATCGTTGCAGTAAATCTGATCTTACATCACAGGCTGTGAAAAACTTTATCAGACCCTCATCAATGTATGTGAACAAAATGGAGGACAGCAGAAAATGCCAGCAGGTTGAAAGAAGACAAGAAAGACTTTCTATCAATTAAGTTTCAGAATTCCAGACACTTCAGAGGGCAATAATTTTCAGAAAAGGAGAAGGTGGTTTTATATGCCAGCTCTGTTTTAAAGGAAGAGAAATAATTTAAAAATTAACTCATATCACAGGAACGTCCCACATGCATTAAATGACAAGGGTTCCAAAAGACTGTCCTGCATAGAGAATTCATCTTTTTCTAATTATTTTGAAAGACAAACAAGAAGAATTCATTTCACTTCAATAAGTCATGACCTAATCAAACCCAATGAAGAAATAAGCTAAGAGGTGAAATATATTTTTAGACCAAAAAAGTGGGTTGGATCATTAAAATGAAAAATAAAGAAATAAAACCTCTGCAAGTCAAAGATTCAACCCTCATGTAATACCATGACTTCAAGATACTGATATCACAAAGTCTTACTACAAGTTTTGGTCTATTGCATCAACATTTAGTCTTCGATAAAAACATAATATCCCAAAACACCTTAAACAAAGGAACTTAAACAACTGGTACTGCATATGGTATGCAAATTGCAGATGGGTTAAATAATATACATACAATGCAGCTGTTTTTTATCTGGCAAACAGGTGCTAGATTTTGGATTTGCTGACTAGCCACAACTTTAATGACTTTTCAATGCGAGGTGAAATGGGGACCTGGGGAGTCTTCCATTCATGCTTGTTTAGCTATTTTGGTTTTGTTTATTTGCTAAAAAGTTTCAAAAGAACATAATACATGAGCTTATCATGATACCCTTTCTCAGAATATCTTACTCTGAGTAGAAAACAGGCAATTAATAAGGCAAAAAATACTGTGCTTAGATACTGGAGAAAAATAAAATAAAATAAAGAAAATAAAGCAGACGACATGGCAAAAGAAGTTTTAAACACTTCAAACTGAAGCATCAAGACATATAAAGTACTGCACATCAGAAAAGGTACTTTAAGTTTCTAGCTAAGAGTCTGGCCCTATGAATTCAAATACATAAGATAGCTAAGCATCGAAGACGTGAGGTTCTCTTTCTCAGGTTCGGAGGAATAACAGTGCAGTGTAATTCCTGCATCTGCCCATAAGTTTTTCTGGTTCTTCTGATAGCTCTACCTCATAAATTCTCCACCATGTTATGGAGCCTTATTTTTTAAGCATTTCAGGGTGGGAGGGTTTGAGGGCTTTTTGCCTGCAAACCAGAATGGTTACACAGACCCATAGTGATTACTGCATGGAGGACTAATACTTCCTCCCTCCCTCCATGTAAGACAACTGGATATGCAGTTATGCTACAAACCATGTTTTTAAAAATATTTTGACCCACAAAACATACATGTGAAATCTGGGGCACAATTCAAGGTACATTAATATAAACTAAAGATTAGTATTTGGTTCGAATGCCCAACACTGAGGCACAATCTAAAATGAGACGTCAGTAAATTCAAGCTTAACTATGACCTTCCTTCTTCAGAGGGTGCAGAGTGTAGAAGTGAGTCCTATCAAAACCAACAGCCAGAAAGGACTATCAGGGTAGTAATCTAAACTAAATTAAACACCTGAACAGATATTACAGACCAGGATCATTAGCTAAATGATTAGACAAAGCTCTTGGGCATTCTACTTATCCTCTTGGTTATAAAGAATGGTAAAAATATTGCTCTACTGAGCACAAAGCAAGAAAACAACATTGTGTTTTGGAACAGTAGAAGAGCTCTGACTGGAAAAGAAACTTACCTAAGGTTAATACAATTACCCAGTTTCAGGTACTTTACATTCTCTCTCCAATATATCACTGCACATTTGCACAAAATGCCATCACATAAGCACAGTAATCCAGCCTACTCATTAATTATGCCATCAGTCACCTATCCTAAACATGCTGTAGCTGAAAAGAAACTGCAAGATGTTTTTTGTTTTCCTCAAGGCTCTTTTGTCTTGGCGCTGTGACCGTTTTATGTTTCCATCCACGTTTCTCCTCTCCTACTGTCTTTGACCTATTTAGCCTGTTATTTGGCATTCTTTCAAAACCAGGAATCTAAAAAATGTACAGTGAGGGAGAGAGGAGAGAGACAGGGAAATAACCCCAACTCCCAGAATCAACAGGATGTTGATATAAGAGATCCAGAAGTTCTTTCTCACCAGACAGATCAATGAACAATTATCTATAAAGCATAGGGCTAGGCAGCAGGGTTCAACACTGCTCAGAATTATTTACTCCTCCTGCAATTTTAAAAATTATTCTATTTGCCCTTCAGTGTGAAATATATATAAAGAGGGACTCTGAAAGCTGAAAATTCATTAGATGAACTAGGAATGACCTAATAAAGCAAGATCCACGAACACTAACAAGTTGGGGGAAAAAATCCACCATCCTATAGACAGAGCACCTGCATATGACTATAATCAATCTGCTATTTGTCACAGCAAATATTGGTACAGAAAGAATCAGCCAGAAGTTCCTTCTCATTAGGGGATAAATGCTGCTTGTCTTTTGCAGGAATACATGACAATTGTGTGAGAGATTGCAAAGTCAATTCATTCATTCATATGGCAAGATGCCCACTCACGCAGTCTGGATGCCACCAATTTCAACCCTAGCACCTATCCAAGAAAACTTTGTGGCCCGATTCTTCCACTGTGTCCTTGTACTCTGCGAAGCACTACTTCCAGTCTCCAGTGCTGCTTCAAATGCATTTTTTCTGAGACAACACAGATGGCCATATTAAGACAGAAGCTACTATAAGTTGCGTTGTACCAGCAGAAGCTATCTTCAGAGTTGCCATCTGGGCCAGGGGTGAGGCAATGACCTTCTTTCTATTCAGCCACCAACAAATGGGTTTGTGCTTTCAATAATCTGCCCCACAGCCATGATTGCTAAGATCTGCTATACTCAGATGTCCCAGCAGAGATACAGGCGGAACTATGATTGGCATCAGATGATAGCTAAGTAGCAAAAGGAGGCTTACAACAGCAAAAACAAAGACTGAGGGTAGGGAGGATGATAGCTGTAACCTGCTGCAGGGAAAGAAAATGGCATACGGAGCCCATCTGAGAGAAACCTGCTTCCTTTGCCCTCAGCTGCTCCCTGCACACACAGAAGCAAGTACAAGTCAAGTATCAGGGAGGGTGTTTCTGGACATCTCTGCCTAAGTAAAGAGAAGGGAGGTGGACTCACCCCTAGAGGAGACTATACCATGTAGTCTTTGGGCACCAGTTATACAAAGAGGAAAAAGGGAAGAGTCGATATTTGCCCTTACAGAGGCAACTTGACATGAGTGCCCTCATGCTTGCTGTATAGATGTGAAGCACTCTTCCCTGAATGGCCTACAACACTGGACTCCTAATGCAAGCAATGAAGCAGCACAGGCAAATGCCATCTGCCAGACATGCACCTCCTGGGACATGCAATCTGGGAGGCTGAAGGGGGTAGGAACACCAGCTGAAGTAATTGGCATGGGATTGGTGGGATAAGGGTGAGACAGGATCAAGTTAGCAGAAAGGTTGGCAAGTACAGCCTGCAGGAAGTTAAAATACATATTTTCAAAAAGGGTATTTTGGACACAGCTCATCCAGTTCATGGGCAGACAGCCCATAGTCTGAACTTCAAGACCTGAGAGTCTCAGGCCACTTTATTTTTGTTTATCCTATATTTAAAGACACAGCTGGTTCTACAAGGGCACTGTCAAATTCCTACTTAGTTGGCTGTGCCCAGCTAGAATATGGCCTCTTTTTTGTGCTTCTTGTCTTTGTCAGGGTAAGGTAGCCAATGCTCTTCTGATGAGACTCGTAGGAATTCCAGATGGCCTCAGCAAGAGATCTCTCTTCTAGCTTCCTGTAAAAAAGCTTTGACTCATCTTTATGATTAATCACAAATAGCTTGTTTGGAAATACTTGGTGGAAGTTGACCTAACTGGACCTCACTAATCACACAGAAAGGCTGGGCTCCATGTATGGGCCCCCGGTATTTTTTTCCTTATATTTATCAGGCAGTCCCTGGGAGTTGTCCAAACAGTGTACTAACTTTCAGGGTGTTCCCTTTGCCAACAATCTCTTTCTGTGAGGACAGCAAGCGATTTTCTGATGTTTGACAAGTTTTTACACTGGAAAATACTTTTTTCAAGAATTGTATCAGTAGCAAGTGTCTTCCTTCTTGACTCTATTCTTGTAAGATTCTTAGCTTTGCAGTCTCCTCTTGCTCTTTTCCCACACTGAATTGCTGTGTTGCAACATGGGAGGTGTTCCGTATAGTTACCTCCCCAAGAATGACACTTGTTTCTGATCTGGAGCTACTGTTAATTCATCATACAAAAACATGAAACTAGCCTCCACATCTGGAAATTAGCAGCCCCCTTCTCATGTAGAGCACAAAATAATCCCTCTAACAGGCTACAGTGATGCAAGGCAGATTGGAGTGACACAACAGAGTTCAAAGTCATCAGCCTCCAACACCTGTGCCATGCACACAGTGTGTTGGAAAGCATTCAGCCTGAGTCTGGTGCCAATGCCAGTTGCACAAGTGTGGCACCTGCTCTGAATGTCTCTGCCAGGATGCTTGACCAGGAGCCAATAATTTTTGCAAAAGAGGTGTTAACTCATGGGTTCACAGTTTAAACATCTCCCGGAAACAGAGAGTAGATGGAGAAGAAACCAGATTTATAAAGTAGATCTACCAAGTAGACCATCTCTCTTAAATCCTGTTTTGCTTGTCTACATAATGTCGAAAGTCTGTGCCAAACTGCTACGGTTCTGTGTGCAAAACTCTGCTAGAAAGAGAGAGAATTTAGTCTTCATCTGTGTAAAGGTGACTGGAGATAATGGAGCAGGTTGTAATAAATTTATTTCTTTAATTAATGCTTCTGAATTGCAGAAAGGGGAAGTGTGCTCTGTAATTAGGTATATGTTAAGCTTTACTCTACATCAGTCAGGCTCTCCGCTGCAAAGCAGTGTATCTCATCCTAGTCTCAGGAAGAACAGGGTTTGTTTTGTACAAATATACCTACATCTAATGAACATCATTTATTACTAAGCCTGTGATGCAGGCCCAACCATACTCCCTAGCACATAACTTTAGTCAAAGCACCAAAAACTGAAATAGTGTTGCGGCTGTTCTAAAGCCACTCCTAGCATCAAAACAAATCAACAGTGCAACATTTTAACACCGTGAATGCAGGGCTGCCCAATTTGCCCAGGAATGATTAAACAGGAGATTTGTCTGAGTTGCATCTTGAACTGGTGGAAAGGATGAAGATGGGAGTAAGTAAATGTACTCAAGAAAAAAAGCCATCATGTTCTCTGTAGACACTGATCAACAGGAACATAGTCCAGCTGAGCAAATGCTTCAATGCATCCACAGAGCTTCCTTCATCTTGCTGTAACATTTCTTCTACTACTTCTTCACTACTGTCCTTACAACAGTCTTGCTCTTTCCACTGCTAACGTGCGACTATCATTCTCCTAAATAAGTCAATCCCTTTTAAGATCATTCATATTCAAATCCCTAAACTCAAAACATCTCTTAATAAAACATGGACAAGGAAACCTGAATTTAACCCAGAGCAACTCTGCCTTCTAACACAGACCTTCATGTGTCCACTCTCCAAATTTATTTTCTAACAGTGGCAGTAGCATAGTGTATTTTTTCCCTGTAACATCCATGGTGCCACTCTAGAGATCATCAGATTAAATTACAAGCATGGAACCTATTCTAGCCCCCTTGTTTTGGGCTTTTGGAGTTAATTTTCAAACTACAGTAAGAGGCCAGTCTGATTCTTAACAAAAATCAAACTTAAACGCTAAGCATACGGCCTACTGCGCCGAGCAAATAAGGCCTAACTCCACCTTTTGGCAATAAATTGCTTATGTAAGTGCTAAGTATAATTTGCTATTAATAATTTATTATTATTATTTATGTTATTTAATAACAGCATAAGCATGGCCAGGAAAGGAGGCAGCATGTCCCACCACTTTCTTAAGTGAACAAGTTCCTTCCTCTGCATAAGTATTCCGGCCCAGAGGTGCTTTATGTCAGATGAACTCTCCAGCCCATGTCTACTTTTTGCAAGGGAAGGAAGCTTCCAGCTAAAAGAAAGAACAGTCTTAAATATGAGATACACAATGGCGGAGACCATAATGGCATCTGAAAGCTTTTCCAGTAACACAGAAAAATCTTTATTGCTTTCTGTATGCTTGTTAATTACATTAATCATGATGAACTTTAATGTTATTATCTACTAATAATCTTATATTGATAGCAAGGTAGATGCAATATATAATACTACAGGAACTCCATGCTTGTCTGCATTAAGGACAAATGTAGCTTATTTTTTTAATTTTAGTTTCTGTTGTGTTTTCTTCCTGCACCCTGGGTAAAGTCAATCATTTATTGCCATGAAAAGAAATCCATAACTCATACTGTTTTGAGGTCAGCATTTCCTATTTTGGGAATGGAAAAGTTCACTTAAGTATAGACACAGGGATCGTTATATAGCCCTGGTAAAAGGATTCATAGTCAGAGATTTACATACTTAAACCAAGAAAGTGTTATGAATGTTAATATTAACTGCATAGAAGGAATTTGAATATTAAGATTAATTTATCATCTATTGCCAAAGAACAGTTTATATTGGACTGTTGGGAGAGAAATTTAAGTCATGAAATGGCCAGTACCAATAAAAATGCTTAATACTGCTTTATATAAAAAGTACTTGTATTTGTCATCACCAGAGAAGACTGATTGAAAGCTACTCAAAACTAGAATGTCAAGGACATTTTTTGGGAAAAAAAAGTATTGCCGAAGAGAAATGGCATTGACAAAGATGGATAAAAGGACTCCTATAATGCCTTATTAAAGAGTTAAAGCAAATGCTGTAATAAGGAACTTTTAAAAAACAAACAACAGAAAAGCTGGCTGCGTTGAGGTTTCTTGCCACTGAACTTCTCTCCAAGTTGCTATAGGTCATACCTACACTAAAGACCAAACAAATTACCTCTGTATCAGATACCCAATGTGCAAGTAGATGTCAAAAAAACAATTTCCCTCCATAACTAATATGTTGTGCTGTGGACAGCTAAGACATGCCCTCCTTTCACATTGTCCTAGACAGCTAGGCAGCTCCAGGCCTGCGAGATAGCCTGAAGCTATTCTCATCATTGCCTACTCACCTCCCCACCTGATTCTTGCTTCTTCGCAACTTCTTACTCATTCATCATAGCTGTCATAACTTCCTTTTGTAAAAGACCTTGAATGAACATCCACACTCTCTGCCTCTGCTCAGACAGCATGACACAAGGGCTCAGGAAAGAGTGCTGTCTGAGGGGAGCCACCAGGACATAGGAGCTGAGCTATGCCCAGCAGGCAGTGATGGGAACCAGAGTGGACAAGCAGGTCTGACTGAGGCTGTGAGGCCCAAGACATCACCTCTGCCCTGCTCGCCCCCATCCTTCTGGTCTCAGCACAGCAGGAATAGAAGAGATAATTACTTCCCTCATAAAAATGGGTGAGAGCACCTAGAGGAGTCAGTGTTCAGCGTTCCAGACACAGAGGACACACACGGTTTCCCTACTCTTGAAAGGCACAGCCCAGTCAAATGGTATCCCAACAGAACCTTTCTCAGCAATATAGAATCATAGAATGGTTAGAGTTGGAATGGACCTTAAAGATCATCTAGTTCCAACTCCCCTGCCACGGGCAGGGACACCTTCCACTTGACTAGGATGCTCAAAGACCCATCTAACCTGGTCTTGAACACTTCCAGGGATGGGGCATCCACAACTTCTCTGGGCAACCTGTTCTAGTGTCTCACCACCCTTGGAGTAAAGAATTTCTTCCTAAAATCTAGTCTAAATCTCCCCTCTTTCAGTTTAAAGCCATTACCACTCATCCTGTCACCACACTCCCTGCTAAGAAGTCCCTCCCCATCTTTCCTGTAGACCCCCAAATATCCAGACAACAAAAGATTTGCCTTCCTCCAATGTCCATTGTATGATCAGGGGCATAGAAACCAGTTCTTTTCCAGAAGACTGTAGCCCTGAAGAAGTTGGTGTGATAAACAGGGGTGCCAGGAAATACGTGCAGCTGTCTTGACTATCAGAGTCACAGTAATAAAGGAGTCAATCATGGAAAAGCGTGTGGGCATTTTAGCACACACTAAGAGGTCTTAAGACAGTATTTGAACAGATTCTTGTGCTGACAGAGCTTTCTTGGACAGAGCAGCACTCTCTTTCAGTTTCTCTTCCTTCATTCCTCACTCTTCCCATGCACAGACATTCTCAAGCCCCTGATGGCTGCGGACACCCATCACCTATCCACCAGTGACAGCCAGCTGGATGACAGTCTTGCATACCACTGCAGATCTGCCCTTCTAAACATGCATCTATGATACTTACTAATCCCAAATCTTTATCAATGGAAAACTAATTCTTAAGAAAGAGAAGAGAAAGAGGAGGACCTCCTTCTGATTCTGCAGAAATTTCTGTGTTTTCTTTTCTCATTCCAAAAAGGCAACTCTGATTTATCAAGAGTTTTCTATTAGTAACCTATACATAGAGCTGTTGCAGAGCCCTTCCTATAATTTTCAGCACTATTTCTCTTGTGAAAGAAACCTTTTGTACTCTCTTGTCCCTTTGTTTTCTGTTAAATTTGGGGTGCAGTCATATGGGAAAACCTTTCATTTTTTTTGTTCTCATTTTATCTCAACTGAAGCCCCAGGAAAGAGCATTTATCACTCTTACATGACTAAAGACAGGGGAGAGAGGAAGTAAAATCCAGTTGCCAGAATATGGAGGAGGCATCTCAGCCAAGTGCCTGAGATTCATACTGAGGAGGAAGAAGCTAGAAGTTCAAAGGGGACTCAGTCACATAAAGTCCCTGCCATAGAGTAGGTATCTATTGGAAATACTGGAATTAACGTGTGGGACAGATCTCTGCAACATTCACATGAGTTCAGGTAATACCACACCCAGTCTTCCCATGGCAGATAATTGATCATCAGAAAATTGGTAAAAGTGTCCCCTCGCACTGGATATACTGGATCCCCAGAAAAACTAGCATTAAATCACTGCATAATTCATGACATGAATTCCTAACCTCAAGTCTCCTAGATGGGATGATAGATGGATCCCTCACAGGAGGGTTTTACCACCATAGGACTACCAGGAAACTATGTCACTGTGTGTGCTGGAAGTGAGATCCCAAGTTATACCGACAGAACTCTTCTTGTTACTGGTAAAAAAACCTACCCCCTATAGGCAAAATAAACCATGCCAGTCAATAGTTTTGTAGGTACACTAAGGATTACTGCTATCACAGTTACACGATTTAGAGATCAAACCTATACCTATTGCTGAAGCCATTTAAAGAGAAGCCTCTTGCATAAAACACACAACCATAGCTAATGACAGGTTAGATGTAATTTGTCATTGTTAGCCCTCCAGGGAGTAACTAATAGACTTAGCAGACATTCAATGTGTAACTTAGAACTTTTTCCAGATTTCTCAAAACCAATTATATTTTAGGTCAGCTTTTGCCAGGTTAGGAAAAACTTTCTGAAAGATAAGAAAAAGAAAATTCACGGTAATTAAAAAATCTGCATACTTTTGACCAACATAAGGAAAGAAGTTTAATGTTGGTTGTTCCTCCAGGATATGGACATTTATCCAAGATCCTTAACAGAAGGAGTTGATCTCTCTAACTGGTCCGTCTTTTTCTCCCTGAAACAAAGTATTTAGTAGTTTGTGTTGTAACTAAGAGCATAAATATAGTAATACCAGAGCTCTGACTGGCTGCATTTCTGACAAGCAAATCAAAATTAAAATGTAACAGCAGTACTGGGAAGGACAAGGTGCCAAAACTGCAAAGCAAAATTCCACTGAAGACAATTGAGCTGATTCTGACTTGACTTTATAGCAATGTTGATCAAGAGTAATTGACGCTAAATTCAGTTACTCAGGGGGAGGGAAGGGAATGGAGAAGGAGAGGGAAAAGCAACTTTCAGAATTCCAGGCCATAAAAGATATCCAGAGCAAAAAAAAGAATTCCATACAGACTTTCTACTTTCTATTGCATTCAGATTTGGGAAAAAAAAATCCATTTCTTTCCATAAGACCTTTGCATTTCTGAAGCTTCTTAAACAACAAATATTTGGTCGAATGTGTTAATATTTGCAGTAGTTAACAGAGCAGCCAGTAAGAAACAGTTGTTGCACTGAAACATGTCCACTGCAAAAAGGGCCACAATAAGGAGAGGAACAAAACCGATCTGCCATGTTCCTGTTCCAAAATGGAGGACACAGTGCTGAACAAAGTCTGGTTTGGGTTCATTTTAACTGATCTGTGGGAATTCATTACACAGACTGTAAGATCCAGCTTTGAGAATTTTTCTCTCCTTCTCTAGGCCTCCATCTCCTGAGAATCCTACCCTCAGTTTCAACCCCTTCGGCATTCTTATTGAGCATAGCTGTCTCTGCGGGTCACGGAAAGTTTATATACGATGCTGGCCAAAGCCTACTGGCAACCTAAGACTTTTTGCTGAGTATTTCGCACACACATTTGTAGAGCTCATCAAGCTTCAAGAGCTGTCCCTTGGCTATACTGCACTCACAGCTCACAGTCCTGGCCTGCATTAGCACATCTAATGTATAAAATACTTCTTCCTCTCCCAAACCCTGCTCTTCAATGGAAAGGCTGTTGGTATTGCGTCTCCATTTCTCTGCCAGTGAATCATGAAGGGTACAGAAGGATAACTGTAATGACAGCAGAATCCCAACCCTTTTGTAATTGTACTTGTGCTGCTGCTGCTTCTATATGTCCACTGCCTTGCCTATCTCTCAGCACCCAGTATTTTTAACTTGTCCTCACTGCAGTGCTGCTCCAATTACACAAAGGACTGGCCACTTTTCACAGTTACCAAAATAGTGACACTCATTAATTATGCCTGTTACATAAATAGTTCTCTGATTTTTGTGTCTGATGCTGTTGCGACAGTGTTTATAGTTCACACTTTGATGATATTTTTCAGAATTCAAGTAATTCCACAGTATTAGAATGTCCAAACACAAACGCCATCTCAGTCTCATCTCTCATTTTTATTCAAGTTTTCCTCAAAACTATTCAGAACCAATTATAAGCACTTCAGAAAGAACTGTCTCATCTAAGCAAACAGCAGGTCATCTGCATGTTAACAGCAACTTCCACAGCGGAAACAAACCGAAATCACAGAATGCTTTGCTCAACCCAAAATGTGAACTAGATCGGAACCAGATAACAGCTGACATGGCCACCCAGAAATAAAATGAGAACAGAGTCACTGCCAGACCTTCGTCTGTACAGTCTCTGAATACTAAAAAAACATTTGCATTTGGGTTCTAGTGGAGGATTTTTCAAATGTATCAACAGGGCTATGTTCTTTTTCAGTCATCTGTGTGACAGGATCACAAAAATGATATAACATTAGAGATCGTTCTCTTTACCCCAGGAAAGTTATACAGCTTTCCTTAGAAAAAAAGGTGGGTGGGTAGGGAAGGAAGCCTGTGTTTGAAGGAAGGAAAGAATGCAGCATTCTTAGTTCCTCCCTGTAAATTAATTTTATTGCACCTAAATCAAAATGTCAGCACATGCTTTATTTTCAGTCACTTTTATATACTGTATATTATACAGCTGTGATTTCATGTTGCATTTCAAAAAATACATTCCCACAATGTGTATTCCTAAATAGCAGAAATTGTCACAATTCTTTCACCTGAAGACACAGGCAACACTTATGACCTAATATCTTTCTGAACCATTCTGGTATATGGATTGCTGTGTCAATGGTGTCATTCCCCTAGATTTTGTCTGTAATAGCAAGTAGCAATAGAAATTTCAGACAAAGATCCAAGAAAGCCTGAAATGCTTTCTGAGTAGACTAAGGAGAGTTTCTTCCTTCTTATCACATAGATATGTCCTAGAATATGAAAATAACCTTTTTTTTGATCTATCCTATTTATATAAATGTTACTTTTAGAAACAGCTCTTGCCTGTTGCATTGTTGCTGCTGTTTTTTAGAAAGGTCTTGGAGGCCTTGATCTCTGGCGGCTATGAATTTCCACGAGTCAACCATGCGTTATCATAAACAGGATCCATGCACATGGTATTTTGTGAAAGAAGTGATAGTTGTGAGAGGCTATGAGATTCCTTTGACATTGTATTTTATAAATCCACATAACTTAATCTATTTCCTCAATAGTTACAGGAATATGAGGCCATTAAGCCTATATATCATACCATTAGAATAAGCAATCATATTAATTTTACATTTTTGCAGTATAAAACATGAAAACAGTGTATGTACATGCAACTATAGGCATATGGAGGCAAGCTATTTACATTTGAAATTTGGTAGCTTGTAGATGCAGACGCACAGTATTTTTGATGCACAGTATTACTGATGTATCAGAGAATGTTGGTCTATGTGACTCATTGACAGGTCACTAAATTTATATTTACACTACAGAATGTAGAACATTTGGGTAATTATGGTATCAGATCAGATACCATTCTTTTTAAAAGTACTGTAATATATATTTTCATGGCAAGGTCATCAATTTGCATTTAGAGAGTTTCTAAGTTAGGCATTATGGAGGTTTTTCTTTTAATTGCTTGGGTGCTGCTGGATACTGCAGGTACTTAACAACCCGATCTCACCCTTCCAAGGAACTATGAAGCATTGCAGGGCACAATGATGTTCCACTGGCTCCAGAGGAATCATTCAGAGAACAAAGGCAGACATAACGGAGGAAGTACTGAAGGAGCTTATACAGTGCCTACTTTAAAACCTCCATTGAGGTAAAATACTATGACGTTAGTGCACAAAGGTATTTAAGCACCTGGCTGACACTGTGTTTAAAAAATACATGTAAATAATACCTAGCTAACTGAGAAAATGGACTGCGACAATTCAGACAATACTGAAATGAGTACTACCTCAACATGCACCATTACATCTGAAAGCAGAAAATAGCTTTCCAGCCTAAACTCATTCCCTAATCCTGTAACAACGTGTTTCTGTAACATCTCAATACAAAATGGGCAGCATTTAAGTTTGCAGCCATTTTCAAGGATTCCTGCTTTTACCTGTGCCAAAGGTAACATTTCTAAAAGTCAAAAGTTGAGACAGAGATATATGTAATGTAATGTTTATATTATGCAACAGCTAGATAAAGTTTATTAAAACTACCTCATGCTCCAAAAGAATGCCACTGCATTATGTAGCTACCTTAATGTTCATCCTGTTATATCTGTGGTTGCCATGGCAATATCCTCCTAGGTATTTGTAAGGTCACAAAAAGAAGAGCTAACCCTCTTACTCCCAGAATAACTAATGCAGCTCTGTTACTGGCTTGATGTAAATAGTCTCAGGTGACAGCAAACTGTACATATAGTCAATTACAACTGCTCAAAGGAAATGATTTGTTGTAAGAGCCACTGTTCAACCTCGGTGACATCAATGTTTCTATGGCAACAGTTGCCTCTTGCACTGCTTAGAATTGAGTATTGATCAAACTAGGGCTAGCACTATTTCAGGTACTTGCTACTTTTCTGTGTGGCAATTTACAATAGGAACTCATAACATCACTGTATATTTCAAGCCCCAAGGAACCAATTTAGTAGACAGTTACAGCAGAATATTAGCAGAGGTCAATAATGGAAGTCTGATTATAGTCCTAGGACAATTATTCAATGCTTTTGTTGTCTGCCCTTTCAGCATTCCACCAGCTATTAAAATTTTCAAATAATAATATTCATCCCTGAAGAAACTGCTGAATTCATTCATCTTCTATTTTAAACTTTATTTTTCATTGTTATGTTATCTATCAATAAAATTATTCAGCTATATTAGCCAAGCTCTGACCTCTCAGAGGTAAATAACTATTGATCAAGAAGTGGAGCTCTGATGGTATACTACAGGGTTTCCATTAATGGTCTCATTGGTCCAGCAGATAAGGTGATTCTTTCAGGAGAGCAGAGAGTGTAGAAGTAACAAACGGCACAGGGCCATTCCTGGCAGTGAGCAGTAAGGCACACCACTGTCCGGTATGGTAGCATCATGGGCTCCTCTCCCAGTTCTGTCAGCAGGGAAACAGAAAAGCTTCCATAAAATGCGCATGGTCTAAATATGTCACTAAGAGCTGTTTTACCCTTCTGACACACAATCCCTGCTTCTGGGCATTCTCTTTATTTCAAAAGGAGGAGGGAAGTTTTCATGTCACTCAGCTTTCCTTTATAAGAACTGGTAAGGCACAAAATTTTTTGTGTGTGTGTTAAATGGCAAAAATGGCCAATCTCAGGATTAATTAAGAATCTGTGATGAGTGATAGTGCCAAGAATGTCAAGAAAATTATGTTACTTTAAGAAAGTTTCTTCATCATTTCTTGTGAAATGTTGCAGACTGAAGAGATTACTTCCTTAACTTTAAAAACGTCACGTACAATATCCTATGATTTGTGACTATTTTTGCTCCTGCAGTAATTTTCCATTATGCTTGTACTAGGGAAATGAAAGAAAACTCTTTGTGATGTTTACAAGAGTAAAGAATTCACTGTATTTGATTTGTCTAACTGTATCAATTAACGGGTATTCGCAAAATTGACCTATCTGTTAACATGGTGAACATTGCTTACTTTCCTGTACACCCCAGCTATTTGCAAAACAAGATCCTTATGGGAAGCAAAGTATGCTTCCTGTTCTTCCACCTAATTTAGTAGGTCAACCCAGAGATTTTAGTTCAGGCTCTTCTCCATTTAAGTTATGCCTCAGATGCACATACATTTTCATTCAAATCAATAGGAGCAGACATATCAAAGGAGGAAATTATCCCCTTATTGAGTCTTCTTCTGCTGAGTAGATTTATGTAACTACTACACAGAGATAATGCAGTTAATTACATTCCTCTTCTAGTACATCAGTGGGAAAATAGGATTCAACCGTCAGGTGTGTTCTGTAGACAAAATTCACCAGGAACTGAGAAAATTCCTTTTCTCACCTCCAAAAAGAGAGGGAGAAACTTCCAAGCTCAGCTAGACCTAAATGAAAAAGCTAGAGGAAGTGAAGAGAAAATGAACAGATAATTTAGAAGGGTAGTAAGATCCTCAGTTTGTCACCATTCTCATTTAACTTGTTTGTCATTGTCTCCCCAAAGAAGATCAAAAAGACGAGGCTGTGATGTCACCAGAATACCCCTGGCAGCTTCCGCTTCTTTTTTTCATTAGGCTTAGGCTGTATTGTTTCCTGTATATCTCAATGTCTAGCCAAGATTGGAGCCCCCATGAAACTGATCAGCTGACATACAATCCAGAGCAGGTAGATGTTATACTGGAAACAGCAAACTGAAAGGAGGTGGAACACATGTAACTACTGTGTCAGCAGAGGACCAGTTGTAGCAACCTAAAAGCTTTTAGGGAATCCTCTCTTTTTGCTTATCAAAGAGAAGAAAAAAAGAAGTCATAAGTGCCTTTAAAGTCTAGTATTGATCAAGGGCAAGGGGAATTTTCCATTGTGGTGGCAGAAGTCATTCAGGTTCCTGTTCGACGGAAAACAGTCGTATGACTTGTATGAAAGCATCTTCTGAGACCTTATCTATGTTTACAAGTACCTAAAGGGTGGGTTGAAGGATGATGAAGCCGGACTCTTTTCAGTACTTTCCAGCAAAAGGACGAGGGGCAACAGGAACAAGCTGGAACATAGGAAGTTCCATTCAAATATGAGGAAAGACTTCTTTACGGTGAGGGTGACGGAGCACTGGAACAGGCTGCCCAGGGAGGCCGTAGAGTCCCCTTCTCTGGAGATTTTCAAGACCTGCCTTGATGCAGTCCTGAGTAATGTGCTGTAGGCAATCCTGCTTTAGCAGGGGAGTTGGACTAGATGATCTCTAGAGGTCCCTTCCAACTCTGCCAATTCCGTGCTTCCATGACTCCATGATCTAAGGATACTCTAGAAAAAATGTGGTTAATACTATGCAGAAATGGGTTGTTATTGAAGATATTGCAGAAAGTCTAGTGCAATGACCACCCCACTGTTTTCTATAAAACCAGTGTGAATCAAAACTTTGTACTTGACTTGTAAAACAGGTAGCTCCCCTATAGTTTCAGATTTATTTTTTTTTTGTATGAATGGACTACAGCATCTAAACCACACCACAGTGTTCAAATACATTGACCATTACATGGTGAAAATAAAGTGTGCTAAAGCAGAAGCATCAATCCAGCAGTTTCTATTACAATTTTTCTGGACTTTTGTGGGATTTTCCTTTACACACCTTTTTCCCCTGCAGATTTGAAATATGCAAGTTGAACCACTCACTACATGGTGTTAAAGTGGTCTAAATTACAATGACTTCATATTTTAAATAGAAAATGGGATGGGGTGAAAGAATCAAGAAGGAAAAAAAATCACAAATTCTATACTATTCTGGAATTAATGCCAGCTGTTTCTTACTGGAACTAACAACTATGTCTAGGCTGAGGTTTTAGGTTATTGCTCCATTTCAGCATATGCCTTTTCGGCATCCTGAACTGGACCTTCAAATGACCAAGGAAGAAATTGACTTCAGTGAATGCAGGGAGAGATTTTAAAGCAGTTCTGTATGGTTCTGATCAATAAGTACATGGTTTATGTTCTTGACTACAGCATCTTGATTTAGAGAGCTCTCTTGTAGCCTAAGACATAGTGTTCCTGTATTGGGATGAGCTACAGCGAAACAACATGGAGACCAAGAGCTCACCTATCTATCATTTCTCACCACAATCTGCAGGTAAAAATATAACATCTCATACTTTTTATCTTTCTGTATATCACTGTACAATCAGCAGCACTTTCTTTTCACCAAAACCTACTTCACAAAAATTGTAAAATGCGAAAAAGCGGTAACTCTTTCATGTTGCAGAAATACAATCCACATCAAGCCCAGCCTTTAAGTAAGCCAATCATCCAACTGGAAGATACCAGCTGTCAGCAGAGCCTTAGGCAGACTGCTTTTCAATGGTTTTGAATTTCATCGTGAGCTGACATTACACAGTAGCACAATAACTGACATTACACAATTACACAATAGTATCAGCAGCTGAAAATAGCACCAGAGGTGCACCAAGAGGTATCACTTTCAGATAAATTAGGCTACCCACATGCTAGCAGTATTATATTTATGATATTCAGTCTGTTCACCAACTAGGAAGAAATGGTAATACATTGAGAATGAATTCTGAATTCATTTTAGAAAGACAGAAATCCCAACGACTCACAATAGTTACAGTTGAGGAGGGATACACTTTCCACTTGAACAGCCATGCACGAAGATCAGTCAATCCTCTACTGTTTTACAGTAAAGATGACTCTACTCTGCATTTCAAACTAGCTTAACAGAGATAGATGTTTACCCCTTTCAGCCTACGCAACACCAGTGTTAGTCCAGTCTTCTTACCACTGAGTAGTTTAGCAAAACAACAGTTTAAAGCCTGAGAAATAAACAAGGATGTCAATGGCTCTCTTATACCGTTGCTCGTTAAGGTATCAGAAAGGCAACATCCTCAAGCCAATAAATCAGAACAGCCAACAGAATCAGAAGTTACCTTTGAAATATGTTCCCAAACTTCAGCTTAGAAAAAACAAGTAAATGACGTAACAAGGGAGCTTACATACACACTATCAAGAAATATAAAATGGGATCTTACATGCATAGTTGTCAATATTAAACTTGATCTGTAGCTGTATCTTGAATTTCTACTGGAAGCTCAACAGATATCCATTTCCTTGCAATTAAATGCTTATCACAACAAAAGGGAGCAAAAGAAACTGTTGTACCAGACATTTATTTTTCACCATTGTGCTTTGAAATGCCTGTGTATCAAAAATAAAAATTAAAAACCATATTTTGTCATTGCACATCAGGAAAAAGGAGAGAATCTTGTTGAAGCCTGCCCAGTAAGCACTCCAGAATAAGCCTTCTCATGGCAAAAGCTATATATAACTCCTCCTTTGAAATAACACTATTGTACAATTGTTTTAAAGGGAAAAAAAAGCTCAGCTTCTCCATCTGTAACTAGAAACAATAATAAATTAAAGATGGAAAATCCTAGGGATATTCCATATATTTGATTTCAAACATATTGTGTTTGTTAGAAGCCTCTCAGAAGTAAATGCTACAGCAAACACCATGCAGGTTCTGTAGCATTAGAAGATGCTGAAGGATTGGCAATATGAAGACTTTGAGAAAATCTCAGAAAGGCAGTTAGAAAAATCCCCCTGATTAACTGATTTCTTTTTTTCCTTAACACTGACCTGGACAAGTGATTAAGTACTGTCAAGTAGTTTTTAGGGCTTCCAGACAACTCCTTTGTTTTGATTAGGGGATTTGCTAAAAGTAAAATTAAAAACTGAAGAAGCTTTCATGTGCTAAACCCCCACATTCCTGTCTTCCTCACTCTGGCTTTGCTAACACAGGTTAACACCCAACCCACATATTTGAAGGTCAGAAGGGACCACTGTGATCATCTAGTCTGAAGTGCTGCAAAACACAGACCATAGAATTTCACCCAGCAATTCCAGTGTCTAGCCAAGTAATTTGTGGCTGAACTAGAGCATAACTTTCAAAAAGTTAGCCAGCAAGCTCTTAAGCATTTGTGGAACTTCATTCGCTTGAGTATGTTCGTTTAGCTCACTTGAGTAGATGTAATTGTTCGGGGTCAAAACGCCAAGCAAACAAAAATTAGCTGCCAAAACCCCCAAAGTTTTCCATTATTAGTGAGGAAAGGCATTGTTTTGATTCACAAAGCTCTGGGTCATTCTTGCAAGATATAAGTTTTCTTGAATTTGATAGGATCTGGAATGTTTAGAGTTTAAAAAAATCTGTCTCAGCAATGGCAAAATCCTTTGGCTGACCTCACAGGCGAAGGCACACACACAGATCATCATTTCCACAGATTTTGGAAAGAGCAAACACTTGCCAGCCTCTAAAAAGTAATCCTGAAAGTGAAAAAAAAAAAAAGAAAAAGGGAAAAAAAAAGAATACTCAACACATCTTTTATCTTTGGGTACACACATACAGCTTCCCCACAAATGAAGGGAAATCTCATCTACCTGTTTAAACCATCATCCAGCCCATTTGCACAGACTGAAACAACTTTATTTTATTGTGATTATTTAACTGGGTTCTCAAATTCCTATTGAAGAGGAAGGATCAAGCTACAGAATAGGTTACATTTCAGACAAACACTTCATAATTTGAGCACAGTTCCAACTAGGTCTTTGGTGTAGGCTCAGCTTCGAGTGTAAGGGAGCTCCATTTCAGTAAGTCAAGCCCTTGCTTTTGTAGAAGAGTTTTCACAATAGACATGTAATCTTTTCCTGAAAGGCAAAACAAGGCCAATTTCTTTCTATAAAGAGTAGAAGCAAAAGAAGTACCAGTATAATGACTGAGTACTATAATAAGTCAAAACATATAGATAGATTCCCTATTTCCAACCCTGCTACCAAGGTGGAAAATCTCTTCCTTTTCCCTCTATTTCCAAAGTTTGTTCTGGAAGTCTAATTAAAATTGCCAACCTAATTAAAACTGTAAGCTTTCCAGAGCAAAGCCTGTACTTGCTGTGATTGTGCTTGCATGACATACTACTAAGTATTAGCATGAGTATTTTAATGTTGCATGCTGTTATGTGTTACAGAACCAAGTCAGATGAGAAGAAAGTGAGGAGGAAGGCGATAAAACCTTCTGAAATAAGGTAATTTGAAATACATGGGGGAGTAGAAAGCTAAGATGCTAAGAACAATAGAAAAGGGGGAAGGAGAAAAAAATGGGTGCTGAAGTACAGAGAAAAGCTGAGTGGAGATTTTTTTGAAAAATTAAAAAAAATATCTAAGCTTGAAGTCAAATACCAGAATAACATTTCCTGACAGGGGTCACTTGCAATGTGTTGCATCACTGTACACAGTGGTAAGATGGATATTACATAGCTAAAGCTTTGAAGACAGTGCTTAGCTTGCCAGTATGGGGCCTGCCTTCACCTTTATTACTGAAGGAGGATGTTTTTATTTGCCTAGTGCAATGCATTATACTCATAAATTCCATCCACTCAGCAAGTCAAATTAATGCTAACCTACAGGATACATTAGTTATGGGTTTAAATCAGTCACTTTTAAAGATATACTGCAACCCAGTTTCTATTCAGGTTTGCAATATATTCACCATTCAAAATACCGTGCAAACATTCTTCAAGATGCATTGTTTGCTGAGGTGTCTCACCTTTGCCAGAAATGCAAAGATGTAAAGAATACAAGATCTAATTTGTGTTGCTCCATGATCACTACCAATGAAACTGCAGGCTGCCAAAACATTCCAGCGCCATGGGAAAATGCATCCAGCTGAAACGCATTAGTTAATCACATAATAGTAAAACTACTACTTGCCATCATGAGTAGTTTGCACTGGGATTATGTGACAATGTGAAATGTTTTCAGGTGATAGCAGAAGAGAAAAACTGACGAATTATGTGTTAATCTTTAAAGGTGTATGGGAGAACTAACATCTACTTAATGGTGATGTGCAAATTTTCTCCACTTATTCTATTATTCTATTTATTCTATTATTATTCTATTTTACATAATATTAAGCATTCGTGTGCATAATCAATTATGCACTATAATGTGTATTTATCAGTTATCAAAAATAATTTCAGAGTTAACAAACTGATTCCTGTAGTTGACGAGCCACACTTACTGCAATCATTTTAGATTAGAAAGGGGTAGGAAAGACAAAAGGAAAAAAAAGGTAGTGAAAATTCAGAATGCAGGAGTTTTCCTAGAGGGAATGCAGGATGTAGATACATTTCTACAGCATGTGCCACTCCTTTGTCAATATTTACCCAGCAAGCAGAATGATAATGTGCAGTCATTATTAAACTCAGTCTTCTAAAAGAATAGTTTCTGGCTCTTGATACAGTTGCTCTGTATAAATTATGCCAGGGATTATGCTTGTGTTGTGCCACTGGCATAGTTATTTCAGATCTATGTTTTGTTTCCAGATGGTTCATCTGTTTGTTTTTTTAATATATTCAAGATTAATTGTGTTTGCCACAAATTTACACATTTTTAATGTTGGTTAGTCAGATAAATCTGATCTTAGACAAAGGATAAAGAGCTAACATCTGTAAGTTTTCATGCTAATGCTAACTTAAAAATTTCCCTAAACAGTGAAAACACAATAAAATTTTTGAAAGATTAGCCAAACATTAGAGGGTTTCTTGCTCATCAAATACTGCAGGAAGCAAAACAGATCTGCTCAGTTTTACCAAATGATTTCTTTTAGTGCAGGAAGACAAAACATGCATGAAGCTAACCGTAGCCCATATTTTTCCTGCCAAGTTTCAGACTTTTGTTCATACTCTTAAAACAAACAGTATCCATACAACAGGACAGGTTCCTATAGTCATCCCTTCTTAGCACTTCATGGCATTTATTACTGCTTTTCTGCAAAAACAGCTACTGCCTTCATGGGCAGGGTAAAAGGTAATCAGCAATAGGTCTCAGCTCCAAGCAATGTTTTCAAGCTCTCATGGTGGAACTCCATAGTGTCACCATATTTCCCCCTTGTAACTTCCATACATTTCTTATGAGACTGTTCACAAAGGACAGAAAGGAATCCATCATTTCTACAAGAGCTTTGAATTTTTGTTATGCATTTTTAGGCACAGGAAATGTACCGTAAAGTGTCTGCAAAAATAAGGATACCATTGTACTGGCTACTGTCTACATAAAGCTGTAGAGACATTCAAATGGAGCTCAAGTCTCCTGAGCTCTGGTCCAATGCACCTTACTTTTTCCCTATATTATACTAATAAAGGAATAGGGAGAAGTGTGTAACAGTAAGAGCTTCCTCTAATAGACAGGAATATAGTCAGTAAAAATGTAGAGAAAACAACATACCCTAAATGCTAAGTTTTGTGTTTCAGAAGCAAATTCTGTTGTATTACAGAAACTCAAGAAACAGATCTGCATAGAATAGCTGTTTGCAGAAAATACTGAGCCATAACCTCTAACTATTGTTCCCTATGTTTTGTTAGCAGTGTGAAATTACATTTATCTGCAAGTTAGAGCATTCCCTCTCCTATTTCATTATTAACTAGCACCAAATGCTGATGAAGAAGCAGAAACCAAGCTCAATTTCCGGTCCCACATTTCACAGAAAGGATTATATAGCAGCACAAACCACAGGCTAATAGAGGTCATTTCAGAGAGAACATGTCATGTACTGCTGCATTTTCATATTCAGCTCCAATGCAGCCTTTGCTCATCAAGGCAGTGTCTTCAAATTTTAGCAACCTTCATGTCTTTATGCAATATATATTATTTTATGGAACATACACTAGCTATGGATTTCTAATCCTCAGCTACCTCGTAGTTTTGACTTCCAACTACCAGCTCATAGCAGCCTTCACAGGCCTTGCATCTACTTGACTCCCTCATTCTCCCTAGAGAAATCTTACTCAGCAAACTACTCTGCCAGAGTATATATCCTCTCATAACTTTCCTAAACTCATTTCTGAATAGTTAATCAGTATCCAACAACCCAAACTCCTGTTTAAAAGCAACTGCCACTCTTCATCACCAGCTATGTACCTCAGCAGCAACCCTCAACTGGGAAAAACTAGACTTCTCCTTATTTCTTTTAGCAGAGTTTGAATGTACTTCCATGATTGGAAAGTCTGCTTAGGTATGGGAGCAATCAAAGAGGCTGGATGGTTGCTCAAACATTATCCAAGAATTTATACGCAAGTTGCAAAATGATTATAGTAAAAGTTACGAAACCTACTAGGAAAGGTTTCCTGTAGTAAACATTTTCTGGAAGGTAAGTCTTGCTCTTCTGGTTAGAAGCCACCAGTTTTAGAGGTATAATTTAATTGTTTGGGGAGGGTCTTCCTGATTTTTGAGCTTATACCCAGCATAAGAGGATTTTTGAAGTGGAACTTCAGAATGATACAATTCTGAACTATTCTTTTCACATCAAGTGTTAAAGCCTACCTCTGACTGAAGAACAACTGGAAATCCATTCATAGCTCAAATTTTTTTATTAATCCAAAAGCATAAACAACTTCCTCCAGTATAAACAACTTCCTCCAGCTGATCAAAAACCTATGGTTAAGTAGCATCTAAAGCCAGCTAGCTTTTCCTCCAATCCCTATATTTTCCCAAGTTATTAAATTTCAATGCTTCTGTTGGAAACATTTTAGAAAATAAGAAATAACTTAGCTTCTTTGAATCTCCATCTCTCAAGTCATACAAATAGTAGCAAATGTTGGACAGGGTTGTCAAAATTTCTTTCATACTCCTATAAAACCCAGAGGTTTAATTGGCAGAACCATGTCTTTGATCTTTTAATGTGGAGTGGTTCTGGAATTTCATAATCCTGACTGGTTTGTCAGATACAATGAAGTCAAAAGCCACAGCCCAGCTGCAGAGGAGTGAACAGCTACACAAACAAGCTCAAGCAATGCTGTTCCTCAGCACTTCAGTACTAGAAACACTGTATTAAGCAAGGAGGCCATACACTTGGCGTTCTGTTATCTAAAAAGTTTCAATCACCCCTATTAAAAATAAAATGCCACACATTTGCAGAATACTTGTGGAATCTGTGCAAACATCAGTGAACATAACTTTTTTTGCCCAACAGTATTTTCAGGTCTATTTTTGAGATAAAGAAATGAGGCAGAAAAACATCTTCATCCTTTTAAAACTGCTAAAAGTTCCTAGAGCTTATTTATATATGCATACTATTAATCACTGGCATCATTAAGAGTTGCATGCAAAGTTACACTTGCAATTATATTGATAAAGTTTTGGGTCAGTGAATGGGAGGTTAAATCAAGTGCTTAGTAAAATAATTCAAGTCACAAAGAAAGCTTTGGACTCAAAACAATGAAAATTAAGTTCTCCCCATTTCCCTGTTCTGGGCCTCAACCCCAGGAATCTTTGTTCGGAACTTGACAGTCATTTTTTCCAAAGCTTAAAAAGAGAACAGTAACAATTTTTGCAGCCATAGAAGACTGTTCGCTCTTCTCCAAACAGTACATTTGCAATTCATCAGTTAACATTCTGTGTTAGATAATGAACCATTAACACCGTTTACCTGCACCGTGATGAAAACGGTATCTCCACTTGCTATTTGAATAAGGCAACAAAAGAAACAGAGCCCACATACAGTTTTAAATATCTATCTATCAGCTCACAGTGGCATGTCACAGCAAGAAGGCTGAACAAATATGCAAAAAATTGTTGTTTAATGGGGAGAAATACAGTAAAATTGTTTATAGTGGGGAGTAAGTTCTTACAGGCAAAGTAAATTACAAACAGATTTTTCAATGACATTTTAAGACTTCATATTAGATTCTTATATACTGTTCAAAAATCAATTTTGCATGGAATTTCTGTGAGCATTCCATTATTAATAAAGCAGCAGTAGGCAACCCTGTCTGCACTCTCACAACAGCAACACCTGACGGGGAAGATGCTGCCACACATAATCATTGCTTTAGAGAACTCAGCCTTGCATTCCCTGCACAGAGGATCTCTAACTGGGACCGGGCCCTTATGCCTTCTCTAATCAAAAGAATGTCAAAAGCTGGGGAGGAGGTGAATTATTGGTACATCTCTGCAGGTCCTCACTGCACCTGATTCAAAATAATTTAATTTCTACGGGCATCAAATTCATCCACAACCTTGTATGATTAAATTGAAATTGAAATTTTCATAGAAGCCAATTAGAAAAAAGCATGAGATATTTTTTTAAAGTGTTTACATAGATACAGAATGGGTCTGATTATTTACTATTGTTTATATCGTGCGAAGATGGTCACTTTTTTTACCGATCAAGTCATCTTTTTATCTAACTCGCTCTGGCTGCTGCATCTTTACATATCATTTATGTAGATGGATGGTTTTGATTTTATGAGTAATGATCAGAATTGGGATATCTTTATCCTAATAATTTTATGTAGTCCACATCTACCTTGAATTACAATTCCCACTGTGCATTTCATCTTCAATTTCTATGTGCCTGAGAGTACTACAGATCTCACTTTAACTTTGGACACATTGAAGCATATGTTTGACTTTAAGCACATGTTTAAGTGCTTTCACAAACAGACCTGGAATGAGGCTTTCACAATGAGGAGATGAAATGCAGAGCTAGATCCAAAATACAGAAGATTAAAGTGCTTTAAGAAAGTTAGGAGACAGGAGGGACAGCTGTTGCCTTCCAAAACAACACTGCTTAATTGCCCAAGGTTTATACAACCTGAAGTTTTCTCACCATTTAAATGAAGAGTTAAAAGCTCTTTCCTGCATTCGATGAATTAGCATCTGTAAAAGAAAAAAAATACTTCCACAATACTTCCAATACTGACCCTTAATGACAAATTCTTAACGAAATTTTTCTGATCAAGTCCATCTGAATAAGAAATTCCACATACTAAAGAAAAATCTCATAGCCCCAAATTATTATCTAGTATATTAAATAATAGAGAAGTCTGTGTACCTGTGTGATTGGCTAACAGACGAAATCTGAATAGTGTCTAATACAACCTAATTCATTGTTCAGAATTTATGAGACTCATCATCATTTAATTAACAATATAAATATTAAAAAACATTTTCTAATAAAATTTTATAATTGTAATAAGACACTCCACTATATGAATTATGGTGTATTAATTCACACCCAGTTGTGTTGAAACTGGGTATGAATGAATAGATCATAATTCACAACTTGTCGTGTCCTAGTGCTGAAAATAAAAGTGCAGACAAAATAAAATGGAATGATACCTTGCAGAGACAAATTAGCTAAAATTCAAGTTATTAATATAATTTATTTTTCCAGCTTTTTATTAACCAGCTTCTCACATATTGCATGATGCCTAATCTCGGAATCCGTACACATGGAAAACGTCTGCTTCAGCAGACAGCGATGTGATGGTGATGACTTCAGAGATCTTGCCAGGAACACTAGTAGAGATGCTCAAATTTGCACCAGCCAAGAACTTGGTTGATTAGCTTAATAAGCAATTTTTTTCTAGTGAAAGGAATCCAAAACAAGGGATCTTAACAAGTAATTAGGCTGAGTGACATGTTTTCATAAATTCAAATCATAAATTGATTTGTCAAAACTACCATTTAACCAGAATGCTTCAAGAATCTTCATTGAACCAGACTAATATTTATGGCCAAAAAAGGAAGCAAAAAGTACAGAAAACTCAAAACATCTTCACACTTTTTAACTGCAAATTTTTGACTTTTCATTTCAAAGTGATGTTTATTTTTAATTTGTGAAGACTTTTTAAAGTATGTACATGTTAAATAAAATATTTTCATTTATTCTGTGAGCCAGAATGTGAGTTATTTCCTAGCTCTGGTAAGAAAATTGAGTTTTTGCTCATACATGTTTAAAACAGTCAAGAAACTTTCAGAAGATCAATTGGTGTGAATTTTAGGGATGCTTGAATTTGAACCAAGGTCAGTCTTGGAAATCAGCCATCCACTTCTGGAATTGCTGATATTAAGCTGTACCTAACTCAAGATAAAATATAGTGATCCAGACAGTTTCACTAAAGTTCCTCTCAATGTGCATCCCTTGTCTGTGTTCAAGATGGAATGCTGGAGTACTGTAAAGCCAACACAGAAATTAAGAGGAATTCAAGCTTTACTCTGGTTCTTGCTGAGTGCAACCAAACTATAAGGATTCTACCTCTGCTCCACACGGGCCACAAGAGATATCTTCTTTCAAATCATATGGACTGTTTGCACAATGCTCTTCATGTAACCCAAGCACTTGCACTGATGACAAATGACTGGACATGCGTCCATCCCACTGTGTGTTAAATCCCCTGGGAAAGAACAATTCAGCTGCCTGTAATCCACTTTCTACGCATCTGAGGAGTTCCACAAAGGGCCATAGAGAACAAACAATAAGTCAAACTTTTTCTGTTGGACCAGATCCAATCATGACCCATAGACTGTGACAAAAGATGCCACGGACCCAGTTTCTCCAAGACATGCTTCTTACTGCTGGAAGCTCCATATTGCCCTTCGTCTCCAGTGCATGCTAGTTTTTATGTCATTTCCCTGTCATCTCCTCCACTTCTCTCTGCAGTCTCTGAAATAGTTGGCACTGATGACATTTACAGACAATTGTGTGGCTACTATAGCTGTAAATCTGTATCCCTCTAACCCCAAGGAAAGAACTTGAGGCAAGCTAGAAAACTCAGAGGAATGGATTACATTAATTCAGTGATAACTCAGTTCTTGCTCAAACTTATCTGACGTATTAGAAGAGAGAACAAGAGAACAGGATGCTATTTCTCAGCATTGGCTCTTTGTATTATTAGGGTGGCTGAACATCAAGGGTGAAATCTTGGCCCCTGCAAAATTAGTGGGAAATTTGCCATTGACTTCAATGGAGCCAGGATTTTACCCTGGGTGAACACAGTTCCCATATGTGCTTCCATAATGAAAATTAGGAATGATTTGTCTGGTAGCATATGGAATCCATTTATGCATTATGAATAAGATTATTATTTAAAATGGAAGATAAATGTAAATTAACTATTATATTCATGCATGCCTTGCACATATCAAATTTAGAACATGGGAATGAGAATCCATTACATTCTCTTCTTTTCATCTGTATTAGGTAAGAGTTTAAAAAGTTTGTTGGGGAAGATACAGGACAGGGGAAAGGTAACCAGCAACATATCCAATGCTTTGCTAAATTTTATAATGATATTAGCCAGGTTGCCTGGGTTCTAGATTTCCTGCTGCCTGTCAGTTTAAATGGATCTTTAACATTACTTTAATGGCAAGTTTTCTGTTTGAAAATTAATTTTACTATTAAAAGAAATATATTTGAAGGAATAAGAATGGAGAAAAAGCCGAAAAAGGGAATCTCATCCCTCATGGCTCTGTACTGCCTGACCTTTCCCACCAGAAAAATTATTCTGCTTCTTTGGAAACATGGCTCAGTGCCATCCCCACTGCAGACATGGCTTCAAACTGCCTTGGAGTTGTGCCATGAAGAACCTCTGGCTTATTATACAGGACGGATGCCAGACAAACTGGCTGAGGTGTGGTTGGGTTTTATGGACTTCCAATTTGAAAGTTATGCTATACATAATGTGATTAGATCTGACTGGAATGTTATTCCTTATTTTCTTTTATTGAAGTTTAATTGTTTCCTTATTCCACTGTCATCTCTCCATTTGACTAACACTTGTGTATCACTTGTGAGAAGTAATACTCAGCCTGGCTTTGTCTTTATAGACCACTGCTCTGTGGACTCTTTTAAGTTCGCTCAAAGAAAGAGAGAAAGAAAGAAATCATTCAAAAAGCAAATTCCTTTTAAAGCTCAGTCCTAAAGCTTCTGCAGAAATCCTGCGTGCAGCAAATGTTTTACCTGAAGGATAACAAACATAAGCCATCAATCACACAAACAGACATCATTCTCACTGAGAGGCATACGTAGTTTGGACAGCCATTGCATCGATTTTTTAGCCCCTAGTTGTGCATTCTGATCTGAGGTGAATGAATTATTTCTGTGCAGTTTGGTGCCAGGAACATGTTATGAAACAAAATATATGATTTACAGATATTCACTTCTAATGTCAGAATGAGTGACTAACTATAATGTCTGCCTAACTCAAGTGCCAGTTTACCTCACTTGCTCTTGCTACTGGTAGTAATCAGTGGGACATGGTATCACATGGCATGGCTTGTCTTAAGGTGCACCACATGCCTCTGACCTTCATAAATTCAGATCTGCATTTGCCATTAATATTTTACCTTTATATAAGTCCCTTTCCACCCCACCTTAATTTAATAGCTTGCAAGTATTATTGACAGGTGATTACCAATGGAAAACACTATGGTTTGGTCTAGTACGTACTGTCCACACTTCCAAAACCCTCAAATAATGAGAGTTTCCCACAGGCTTTGTGGTTACACAACTATTCCTCAACTCTAAAGTTTACACAAGTACTTCTAAACTTGGAAGCTTTTTTCCCAAGGAAAGTAGAGAAACTCGTAGTGAGGATGTATATTTTTATGCCTTGTAACCCATTGTGTCTCATAGGCATAAATGTACTTCTTGGTTATTTTTGGTAGAGGTGGGAGCTAACTGGCTCAATAGCTGAAGGCAAACTTTCCCTAAGTGGAGAAAAAGAAAGCTGATCAGACGATATAGCACTAGTATTTAGCATTAATTAAAAAAATCTCAAAGATGTAATTTTCTTTCATAAGAAGACAATAACTCGAAAAAGCCAATATATGACTGAACAGCTTCACACAAATGCACCAGGTTTACAGTGCCACTGGAACAGAAGTCATAGAATTAAGTTGGGCTGTCCTTGACTGTGTTTCCTCAGGAAGCTAGTGCTGGGTTGGGGGCAGGGGGGGAGATGACACAGTTTTAGTTCTATTCATATTTTTTTTTGTTTCAGTTCAAAAATTTTTCTCTTCTATAGCACTATAGAGGCAAAAATACAGGTATTTTAAAGTCAAGTTATATGCTTATGTCATAATTTAACCTACTTAGTTACATATCATGAAAAAAATCACTTTATTAGCGGTGTTTATATAAAAGACTGCAAAGCCTTGTTCTGAACACCCAGCACCAGCACTAGCAAAACATGGGCTAATACACCCATGCCATTGTTCAGTTCAATTCCTAATCATATTGTTCCTTGCCTATAATACCCATGATTCTCATATCACTGCTTTTCTCTTTTCCCTAGTGCTCTGTGGCCCTGCTTTACCACCCAACAAAGTAGAAGAGCCAGTAGGATGCTTTATCAGCAGAAACCATTTAAAATTAATGTTAACATACCTATTTCCTGTCTGTCCTGCCCTCTTCCCCTCTCCCTTTGGCTATGATTTATTAAAATGATTTTGATTGAGTGCACATGGACCCCTGCCTTCTACTGAAGAGCATCAGATGGGTTCAGCTGCCCGTTGTAATCCTCACTCCTTCAGCAAATATGAGAAATACTCTAGTTTTTCTTGAGGAACCAGTCATGGTTGGGAAGTAGAAATGTCTTCGCTGGGGCTACAGAGTTCCCAGTAACCATGGTATGCAGCACAGTGCCAACAGTAAAATTGCTACGAGGTCATTGATTTGTTAAAATAAAAGTTGTTTTCTATCCAAACCTCAAGTGACATTGTAACAAGGTTTTACTGTTCTTGCTGTCACTTTGTATTAAAAGTCTTAGACCAGTGAAGAAAGGCAGAGCTTAAGAGAGAGGACAAGTAGGGAAGCGTAGAGCCACTGTGTAAGTTCATTTTTGGTGGCAGAATAAAAGATATTTCAATGGTAGTCAAAACAGAAGAAATATGGGTTGAACTGTAAACTATAAAGTTCTGCCTCAGCTTTGAGTGTGCTAACAGACCTCCATTGCCTCACCTGGAGCCTCCACACACCCCTGCCCATGGGCTCAGGAGCCCCATTTAAGATCAGGCTTGGGCATCCACTCCTTGCCTGAGGTATGCTATAGGTCTACTTTTTCTCAGACCCACACCTGAATTGTTGCTTGGCTTTCCCAAACTAGCTTTCAACTTGACTTGTTACTTTGCTTTTGCTGTGATCATCACTGGTCTATCAATAGGATCGGTTACAGTCACCACTCTACTGCACTATATTTGCTCAGGGTCAGGGAAGCCATTGCCTGGCCTCTGTTCTGACCACCCTTGGTGTCCTCCTCCCTGAGGAAGCAGCTGGCCCTTGCTGCAATGCATCCTGGAGGAGAATCAATAAAGCAGTGCTACATATCCAAGAAAAGGAAGGAAAAAACCCAATCTTCCCCCTCTATTTCACCTCTTCCAATCCCTGTTTAGAGAGAGAAAGATTTTCCCTGCAATGATGTGAAATGTGTTTCATGAATTTCTGAAAGCAAGGCAAAGGCAATTGTATACTCTTGCAGTCTCCATATTGCTGGCAGTCATGCAAAAAAGTTGCTGGAAAACTGCATGGGAAGACAAGGAGTAAATACATGCCAAGAAGTAAAAATAAAAATAATGACAGTTCAGACTTATTTAGTTTTCATAATATCAGAAATTTTACTCAGCAAGACATCACTCTGATGTAGGATCTCCAGTAGCATGTCAGCCATTTTACCAAGCACCTGTCAGATATTACCATAAAATAATTACCTACATCTAAAAAAAAAAAAAAAAAAATCCCACAGCAAACCCCCCAACATACACCATAATTTGAAGTTCATTGCTCTCATAGAGGGAAGTGAATAGTCAGGAACATGTAAGAAACCAAAGTTCTATAACTAACATATTCTTAATTAAAATCTAAAGGACATCACATAAAAAAAGGGAAGGAGTCTTGATCCTGACAGTACTGATAGTTCTGCAGTTATATTTTTATGCTGAACAGGTTGATTATGAGTCATCATAAGGAGATTCTCATAGCTTACTACAGATGAGCAAAAAAAAGGCCTGGAAGATGGAAGTGATGAGAGAGCTCCACCTCTTTTGGCTCAAGCAAAGAGGTTTTACTTTTCTAACTCATGGTAGAATAGAAACAGAAAAACATTCAGATCACCTCTTAAGACTAAAAAAATATAATAAAGATATTGTTTGTTTCTGTTGGCACAGGTCAGGTCAGTAGAATTCTCCTCCCATGAGATGTGGAATGGCTGCACAACTACTCTGAAATAGTTTTTATAGCATCTGGGAGCTGTTCTGAGGCTCACTTGCCTGAGGGTTGGTGCTTGGTCTGTGGATATCCACTGGCATGAAAATACTGGTCATGTCTCTCCTGGCCTGTCCTCATTCCAAACACCCTTCTATACATTCAAGTGACACTTTGTTCCATTCCATTTATTTTGCAAAAGCCAAAAGCTTTGACCAGGGTGTGGGATGACTCTATATTTTTATCCTTCTTAGATCTTAGCACACAATCCAGGAAAGAGAGCTGAAATGACTTGTTTGCTTCTTTTATTAAAAATAAAAAACATCATGGCTGTTGATCTCTCAGTCATTTTCCCTGTTAAATGTCAACATACATCTCAGGTTACTAAAAATGAAATATTCAAGTAAGATTAAAAATAAAAAATAGAAAAATGTGCATGTTTAACAGACAGTCCTGATTTATTTCCAGCCTCCTCAGAGTAGCCTTTTTTCCTGTCTCTCCAGGTTCTTTTCCTCTGTTCTTGTTCTCACTATCACCTGACATTACAGACAAACCCCATTTCCTTTTTCATAGAAGCTAAAGAAGCTTGGTTATAAAGATAGAGCTTCTAAAGACAGTATTTGCAAGGTATATGCAGTATCTGTATCAAGAGACAATGTATCCAAAGCAAGGACTAATGTAAATGGCAGTGACAGGGAGACCCTTCTGCTCCTGGCTAGGGCCTGCTTTTCCTACAAAGGAAAAAAATCCCAAATTCATTAGCCTCTTTACGATTGTTCTGAGTAATATCTATTGCAAGAGAATGTTATTCTGAGTGCACACTCTTTGTTTAGCAATACAGCTTACACTTTGAAATAGAAAACAATTAAATAGCCAAGATGCTCATCTTTCAAGCACGCATACTGGAAAGATGTTCTAGTACATTCCATGCTCTGCAGACAAATTACTTGGTGTTTTGAAATAATGAAGATTTCTGGCAATTCCTGTGTAAATTCTTCACTTATTCTACAAAACATCCAAAATGTGTATCAACTGTAAAGGTGTTGCACTGAGGTCTCCATTCATGTTCCTATGCTGGGAATATAAACAGCTCTGCATCTTTTTTCTTAAACACACTCACAGTAGATTTCTCCCTCTGTTCAGTTTGTCTCAAACCAAGAAACCTTGTCCAAGCAGTTGCTCATGAGCTGAGCAAATTGTTTAGGACTTGCCACACAGTATGTTCAGGTTTGTGCTTTCAATGTACTGTATAATGATTTTTGTACTTAATATCAGACTATCTCAATACAGTTGCATACATTCCCACTCTAATAATTCAAATTGATCAGCCATATATTGCTTTTTTTTAGTTCTGAAATGATTGCATTTACACGCTACCAGTTCATTAACAGAACTCACAATAGCAAGCGATTAAGTAGAGAAATTGATAGAACTAATGCAATAGTGAAATTGAAATCATTCCTTCAAAACATTGTATTTTTAGCAAAGTTTTGTTCTGTGGTGAAACAAAACTACAGCTGTCCAAAATATGGCATTCTAACCCTTTAAAAATTTTAAAAATACCATCTGCAGGCAATGCAGTGCAGATAAACAGATGTTGCAGAAGTACAAAGCCCAAAGAAGAGAAAATGGTTTGACAGTTCTTATGTTAATATGTCTGAAAAAATAATAACATATGTTTCTCTGATAAAGAGAAAGATAGAATGCAAAATGTAACAATTGCTATTGTTTATAAATAACTATTGAATGACTAACACACAGTTAATACCTGCATTCATTATTGTTTTGAGTTTCCTTAAGAACAGTAAGAAGATCAATTAGAGAGGACTACAAGTTCAGCATCTTTCCGTGTAGCATTAGTTGTTTAGTATAGCTGCAGAAGGTCTCTACACTATCTTTAATCTGCTTGTGGGGTTTTTCTTCCCCTGTCCAAGAACTCTTCTCATTAAAGCGAGCTCTTTTGAAATATGCAACACTGGCTAGCTTAGTTCCACTTACTAATGGTCCTGAATTGATTCTTAATTAGTTGCAGTTTTGGTCAGAATCCCATTAAAACAGCCGACTGCTCTGAGAGGAAAGGAGGAACTGGCTGGTGTTCTGCTGGGAGCTGTTGGGACCCGGGGTGAGTTTGGACCCACAATGGCAGCTGTGCAAAATGCAGTGAGATTCAAATCACGCTCTGTGTCCTGGTTTGAACACAAACCTTCCGATGGTAATTTATCCTCCTTCTATAAAATATGATGGAGAAACGCATCCAGATGCTGTTAGGAAAATTGCATTCTTCCAATACTCTTCTAGTCTCTTCTTAAGGAAAAGAAAGGATGCTAATTCAGAAGAGTATGAAACCTTCTCAATAAATCACTGATTCTTTTTTCTGTATAATTTTATTTGCTATATATTTTCTAACCTCTGTTTATATTCTAGAAAGCCTCTGGGAAGCTGAAGATTACATTTTCATGTTTTTCTTCCAAATGACTGAGTATTTGTTATGAACTGAAGCATATTTTTTTTTACGAAGAGAATCAGTGGTCATTGTACAGCTATTGTTTTACAATTTGAGTTTAATTATAGAAAAGTGAGGTATCAAAAAACCATGCCCTTCTAAAGCACTATCTGGAGCAAGTGTCCCTGTTGTTAGGGGACAGTGATGTCACGTGATCAGCTTTTGTATTCAGCAGTAATAATTCACTGCCTGCATGGGGGGATTGATCCCAGCTATGGTATCCCCAAAGGAGCCTCCACTAGGAATGGGCTCACATACTTTGATCTGCAGATTAACATGAGCAGGATCACAAGCCTTTGTCTCTTGTAAACACTGTATGTCCCTAAATTTGTATCCAGCAAAAGGCTGAGTCTTGTGTTTATTTGGGTAATGAATTGCAGTAATTAATGCATGCATTGATTCCTCTCCTGACTCTCCCCTAAAGGCCATTTCCATTTTTAATTTATAGAAAAAGCATACGATTCCTTTAATCAGAGCACAGTCTGGAATCTAAAATAAACACTCACGCAAAAATTATAGTAAATAGAAGTGAGATTACTGAGCAGAATTAAGGTAGGAATTTAGGTAAACAGAAGTTGTATTTAATGTTGTATTATAAGACAGCTACATAGCAATGAGTATAAAAATATGCATTTGGAATTTTCCGGGCAGATCCAACCCTATAATCAGAGAAGCACAAATCCTACTATTTCATTGAACAGATTTCCACTTCGGGGCTCAATTTGGTCCCTAACATATGAATGTATATTTATGTCACATATATCTATTACGAGGATGTTTTGATGCTGTCTTTCGTTCAGTCTTTTATGGTTTTTGCATTAAAAAAGACCCTACCATTTACTATATATTCTTGAGGGGGGGAAGATTCAAAGGAGCAATGTGTGCTTCCTTTATGAATTGTGAATATTACTTATTTGCTAAGTGCCAAAACTGTACACAGCTTTGTACAAGATGCAAAATGCAAACAGCCTTTCCCTCACAGTCCTTCAACCCAAAAGCAGTTTCTAGCATTCGAAGCATTACCCTGGTCTTAAACTGGACCATTCACAAACAACATGGCTTCAGAACAAAGCAAAAATCAGTACAAACCAAATAACACAATTAAGAAATAAAATTAAAAAATCCAAACCCAAACAAAATTACATCAGATTTTTTTTTTAATTCCTGCAGTACTCTCAGAATCTAAGATTATCTTTTTCCTTACTTGAGAAGTGCCTGCCTTGTATCATACAGTTTTTTGTATATATAAAATTTCCATATACATATTGAAATGTGTGTAAAATATGCCTGGGGAAGTATGAATATACAGCATTATAAATACACAGCAAGGCAGATGATGCTGTACTGAGGAATGGAATCTAATATTTTTCTGAAATGTACAGGTAATATAAATTAAAAAATACTCCATGGTATGTATGCAGTATAAAGGACACAAAAAGAAAGACAGATTTGGGAGCACACACAAACTAAAGGAATACCTGATTAACCTTTCACTGACTCCTGGGCCACGTGATGCAAAGCTTGCCTTCCTCCTAGAGTGATGGCTTTAGAAGAAGATGTTAAATTTAACCTCTGGCGCAATGATAAATTGACAATAAAAAATTCAATGGCTTGGTAATTACCAATCACTTTGGACATCGGCAACATTTTTCAGTTCTGTCAGTGCTCATTGGCACAAAAGCTTCAGCTGAAATTCTCTCGATCTCCCTCTTTTTAACTTTGTTTTCATGATGCAGATTAAATCTGCCACCCTATTACTGATTCATTTTCCTAATTTTTCATGTCTGCACCATGCCCCAGCTGCACCAGGCTGATAATTGTGGAGCCCAGCCCTGATGATTAACATCAGAAGAATTAATTATGCCTGCCATTAAAATTCCAGGTTGCACATGGTGATCAAGAAAAATTAAGTTTCTCTAGGCCTCTAAATCATTTCACCTTTGAGGAGAATGATAGTGCCTCGACAGCTAAACTGCAGCCTGCGTTCCAGAAAAGGTCTAAACCACACACCCTTTGTGTAATTCACTAAATGCCTTCCTAGTTATTCTCACTGGTTTATTCCACTTGCTAAAAGGATTTACTGCTCTCCAAATAAAGAAAACTGAAGTATCTTGATTCCAATATAAAACACTCTTTTTCCTTCATTTCTGAGACTCTTTGAGGAGTATCTGTTATATTAATTTCCAGATTAAAACATCGCACAGAGAATGAAAGATCCAGGCACAGAAGTAGTTTCACAAAATTGGTAGATAATTTACTTTTGCCCCAGTTACAAACTGAAGGGAAAGTATGATTTTAGTACTAGGTAAAGACAATGATATTTCTTAGAAATAAATTGATAATGAAACAAAAGCAGATTCCTAAGATCTTTAGGCTAAGTAGTAATGAGTAAGGAAAAGGCTGTTGACTGACTTATGTCGAAAATTAATTTTGCATGGGAAACTCAAAACATATTCAGTCTAGCCTTAGGTATGACATTTACTAGAGCCATAAAGAGTAAGACAATATACATTTATCATGTTCTTTTTCTACACTATGTTTCATTTTTAAATTATTATAATCTTGTATATTACTAGCTTAGCTTTAGAAGACTGTGATGAGGAGTCATATTTTGATGAACAGATGTAAATATCTTGTGTCAAATGGTACATGTCCCTCCCAACTCTACAAAGAGTATGCATAAACTATGCATCGTATCTGCTTCCCCTGTTATGTTTAAGCAGTACCGCCATAGCAAAGCTAGATGTGGATATTCTTGTTAGCCTTTATAGATGACAGATTTCTAGAATAAACTTAACAGAATCAGACCAAAGAGCAGCACAAGAGCAATTATCTTCCCCTATAAAATATGTTATAAAATGGGAGGACTCAGTGCATTTTGAGATTAACTTCTACGGGAAGTCATGTGCATGGCGAAATAAGGGAAAGACCCTTCAATTTAAAACTTAAATCCTTGAGTTTAACGTGAACATCACTGCTATAGCTCAAGGATATTGTATTCTATATAAAATAGGCCATTTAGAACTTGTGAGGACTTTATTGCACTGTCTCACGAATGACAACTAGCATAGTATTCGTGATTAAATGAACATTTATTGTATGTGTAACAGTATTCCAGGAATGCCATAAAATGAAGCATGAAGTCATCCATTTAAACATTTTTAAAACATGTCTTAACCGAAAGTGTTGAAAGTATCTCCTTACAAGACTTTCGGCTAAACCCGAAACCAAACCCTTTTTCTTTCTCCCCCAGGACACAAGAGGTAACTCAAAAGTACCAAGATTTTCAGAAAATCACAGATGTCTCCCCAGAGAGTTAAGAAAACAGTCAAACACATTGTCAAAGGCCTATAAAAGCAGGTGAGAGAAGTCTGAATATACTTGCTGGTCTTGTCCCTTTCTAACATCCATGAAGAGAGAGGAAAAGGGGAAGACTTGACAAGCAACACAATGAAATGGGATTAAAACACTGGTGTAAGATTATCTCAGACACTTTCTGAATTAGACCGGTATTCAAAGTGATAAATTCAATTTTTAGCAAGTACGGCTATCAGTCAATATATTTAGGTGATAAAAGGTTAATTACAGATTTAATTTCAAGACTTAAAAGAAACCCCAAATCTAATAGTAACAGGAGGAAAATTAACTGTACTGATTTTTACTATGTTTAAAACTTACTGCAAATAGATTTGCTATGTAAATACGTAAATGCTGTATCAGAATCACAATCAGCACGGTATGAGCTTTGGGAGAAGATAATCTTCACTGACTCCAGTCTTGAGACTGCCAAAAACCAAAACAATCCATCTTGAAATTAGCTTGAAACATTATTCTGGGATTAAGTTTTAGGTCAGGGAAGACAGGGATTAATATGTTCCATTTCCCCTAAAATAACCAACCGCCTTTGTCCAGTTCACTCTTACTAGTTCACAGATGACTCTTGTCACTACATATGTGCACACAGCACTTTATCTACCAGTCAACTGAAATACAACTGATGTTAAAGAGTAGAGGATTACAATAGCACTAGCATCATTTCAAGTCACAGAGTTGATACCCAGTCTGAATCAAGGCTTCCTCATTTATGGGAACTTGAATATAATATTTGACTAATTATGGTAGCAAACAGTCAGAAAACTTCAATCAGAGCTTACATAAACTATTTTGTTTGTAAAAGATTTCAGTTCTGTTCTGAATCTTTAAATTTGGGCTAATGATAATTTCTATTTAAAACTTGACACATTAGCACAGGGAGAAGAAAAATACTGTGGGAAGGGAAGGGAAGGGAAGGGAAGGGAA